>JAEQBH010000124.1:0-380000 GCA_016808115.1 Tetrastigma voinierianum
TAATGAAGGTAATTACAAGATGCATAATTTACAAAGTGATGGAACTAAAAATCCTTAAGTAAAATTCACCAATGATAAAAACCCATCTTAATACTATGAAATGACTAGTCTTAAGTTCAATGGGTAAAAACACGTCATTCATAAGTGAATTGTTGCAACATTAGAATCTTGAAGTTCTATTTGTGATGAACAATGCTTGTTGTTACCGTTGGAGGTTAAACTTAAAGTTTTATTGAAATTCAATCTGTGTGACAAGCATCTTAAAGGTAACAAGGTTGCTAGAAGAATTTCACCTATATGAACTTAGGGTGGTGCCACCTCTCATGAGAGTTGAAGTTTCTCTCAAGAAAGTTCATTAATGGATTGAGCACATGACCATAAAAGTGCTAAGCAAGAAAAAAAATAATTTGGACACTCGTGTGGTTGTTGGAAGTGTGTGTGTTACTACAATTACCAGTTTCATTACAATGAATAACTGGTTCAATGCTACAAGCAACCTGGGATTTCAACGGAGCTTTGTGACAATTACACTAAGATAAAATTCAAATTGAAAGATATTTTATTTTATGCATTTCACTATTGTGGTAACAAACGGTTGATTTTATTTTTAACCAAGTGGGGGATTGTTATATATTTTCATATATTGTTGGTTAAAAACAAGTATAAGAAAAGTTATATTTTTTTATAATATTATAAGTGTAAAAAGAGTTATACTTGTGATGATATTTTAAGTGTAAGAAGAGTTACACTTAATCATCTAATGTGTAAAAGGAGTTACACATTCAAAGGTGAAATAAGTTTGTAACATACCTTGAGAATAAATCATGTTTAATGAGTGGATTAAACATATGGATAATGAGTTGAAATGTTACAAAACATTAGGTTGAAAAGATAATAAGTTTGTAACATTTGTGAGTAAATCATGTTTAGTGTATTGCATTAAACATATGAATAAGAGTATTGGATTGTTGCAGGCTGTAGTTGAGAAGACCATGAGTTTGTAGCTTTTGTGAGTAAATCATGTTTAATGTGTGTATTAAAAATATGATTAAGGTATTGGATTGTTACAAAACTTATGAGGTTGATGAAAATCATAAGTTTGTAAATTTTAAGATTAAATATATGTTTAATGTGTGAGTTAAACATATATTTATGTTTTAGGATGTTACAATTTTAAAAAGTTAAGGGAGAAAAAAAGTCTTCTTCTCTTTATAATCACATTTTTCAAGTGTTTTATAAGAGTGACTTTTCTTCTTTTGAAATTTTATGCAGAAAAGTGAAAATGTTTAATCAATCCCAAGACTATCTTCATTCTACTTTCCTAAAGATTTCTTGAGAGTGAGGAAATAGAGTCTTTGAACTAAGTTCTAAGAACTTGTTTGAGTCATCTTGTGTTTTTCATTTTCTTCTTATTTCTATTTTCAATAGATTGTGAGTGCTTTTATAATTTCAAGAATCTATTGTATATAGTGAGATATGAGTGTGTTACTCTTCTCCATTGTATCCATCTATTTTTTCAACATCTAATGTGTCATTGGGTGTTGCCGGTGTTATATCGCATTAAATTGATGGCTATAAACCCTAGTCCCCAGAGACCAGTGCACCAGCTATCAGGAAATGCCTGAAGGGAAGCTTTGCTGAAGTTCTAATGAGAGGTAGTCATTGTAATGAGGGTAATCGTGTGAGTAGTTCTTGCAGGTGTCATCGACGAGGTTGTTGGTGCACCAACTGTTTGTTGAAGGAAATATCATTAATACAAAAAAGACCATGAAGAGGAAGAAGATGGAGGATTGCCTCATCTTTCTCTCAAACTTTCCAAGAATTATTTTTCCTTTTTTTTTTTTTCACTTATTGGTATGGTTTATATATAGTTGTTTATTATATGAGACTTGAAGAGATCTAAGGGATACGTTAAAACACAAAAAAAACTAAGCCATATATATATATATACCATAATTGCAATTAAGAATAATATATCAAAACCAACTAAGCCAGTGAATAATGAAAATATCGATAATACATATGAAAATCATTTAAATTATTATAAAAATAAAGTTATTGTCATGGCGTGATGAGGATAATTGCGATTAAGGATAATATTTATCAATTTAAAAAAAAATATTATTTTAAAATTTTGAAAATGGTGTTTAAAATATAATAAAAAAAAAAAGTTATTATTATGAATGTGATTAGCATAATTGAGATTGAGGATAATATTTATCAATCTTTTTCCTTAATTTTTTTTTATTTTCTTTGATATAGAGGAATGCCTCATAGTTCCCTTAAACCTTCTAGGCATAATTTTTTCTTTTCTTTGTTTTATTTTTGTTTATATACAATTTTTGTTATATGAGATTTAAAAAGTTCAAAATGATTCGTTAAAATACAAAACAAACTAACCCAACAAGTCAAGAATGAAAATATCGGTAAATATATATTGTTATATGAGATTTAAAGAGTTCAAAAGGATTCATTAAAATACAAAACAAACTATATATATATATATATATATATATATATATATATTACTCTTCTTGAAGCTTTGATGAACATTAACATGAATTCAAGAACACAAAGATAAATAAATCATCATAAAAATACAAGAGTGGTTTTAACGTGGTTCGACCAATTATGCCTACATCCATGGATGAGATAAAATATTTTCATTATTCTTGAAAACACAAATAACAAGATTGGAGTATCAAAGTATTGTGACGACTAGGAAAAATCACAAATTCACAAAACCCTAGGATGCTCCCAATACCGAGAAAATACCTCAAAAAACTCTCAATATCTCAAACCCTAACATCTCTGCACACACCGGATCTCTCTTACAACTTTTTCCCCTTGTGACCCATAATATTTATAGGGATATTTCTAAAAGCTTTTCTTATTTTATAAGGAAACCCAATATTACAATAATATAACAACTAGGAATTATTCTATAAAATATTCTTTACAAAAATGAATTAATATGAAATAAGAATTTGAGACATATTCTAACAATCTCCACCTTGAATCAAATTCCATCACATCTTGAAAAGAGAGTACTTGACTCCACCTTGAACTGAAATTCCTTTTATCTTCATCTTGTGTGCTATGTAATCTTTTGTTCTTCCAAAGATCTTTAATTCTGAAGCTTTGATACCATTTGTTATAACTACGAAAGCTGTGATGAACAATAATATGAATTCAAGAACACAGATAAATAAATCCTCATAAAAATATATGAAAGGTTTTAACGTGATTTGACCAATTATGCCTACGTCAACGGATGAGAGAGAATATATCCACTATTACTAAACACGAGAGAAACAGATTGGAGTATCAAAGTATTGCGACTGACTAGGAAAATGCAAAATCTGTAGACCTAGGATTCCCACAATGCGAAAAATACCTCACAAAACTCTCAATCTCTCAAACCCTTACATCTCTGCACACTCCAAATATCTCTCATAATTTTCTCCCCTCGCGACCTATAATATTTATAGGGATATTCCTAAAAGTTTTTCTTATTCTATAAAGAAACCTAATATTACAATAATATAACAACTAGAATTATCTAATAATATTTAACACAAAAATAGTTAATAGAAAATAGGAATTTGAAGCATATTCTAACAATATAAAATGGAAATCATTTAAAATTAGTAAAGTACTCAAAAAATAATAATAATAAAAAGTTATTGTTTTGAGTGTATACATTTGTTTCTCTCAAACCTTTCAGGCATAATTTTTCCTTTTTGTTTTTTTCGTGTCTTAGAGGCATAGTTTATATATACCTTGTTGTTCAGGCATAGTTTATATATACACTTGTTTGCTTGTTTGTTATTGTAAGGAAAAAGAAAAAAAAACCCTTAAATACGGCCATTTCTTAAAATTTTGGAAGATTTGGAACTTAAGATTAATTATTAATGTTGATTCTTCATAACCGATATAATATATATGAATAATATTTTAAGTTCAAATTACAACCAAGATCGATATATATATATATATATATATATGCAATCGAAATTCAATCACATTACCAAAGCAATTGAAGCCCAGATTTCACAACTTAAGAGACATACCTAGCTCACAGAAATCCTTAGAGGATTTAAAGTTGGAATTATTTTATTTTTTAGACTTACTCTTTTTCAGAGAGAATTCTTTTAGAGAGTGATTGCGACTCCTTTTATTTTTTTGAAGTCGGTTATCACACCTTTTTTTCTTTTGATTTGGTTAATTATAATTAACCAACCGTCATCAAGTCACGTCGCTTCACTTTCTCTCTCATTAGTCTCTAAACTTCTTTATATTTAATCAATAATTAATTAAATAAAAGTTCATGGGTGGGCCCACATCATGTGTGATCAATCCCATAAAAAAATATCTAACATCTCCCATTCATACATGATGTGACCGACTTTCTTCTCAATTTGTGAATATGATCTTCCTCAATACTCGTAATTCTTATCTAGTTCGCT
Source organism: Tetrastigma voinierianum (assembly GCA_016808115.1). Classification (NCBI taxonomy): domain Eukaryota; kingdom Viridiplantae; phylum Streptophyta; class Magnoliopsida; order Vitales; family Vitaceae; genus Tetrastigma; species Tetrastigma voinierianum. The sequence continues at coordinate 4,470 of JAEQBH010000124.1, forward strand.
TTTCTAGAATGTTCCACTAGATCGAATCATTCATAACCATTTGGAAACATTCTAAGATAGCAAACACTAGATACTAATTATGAAATCAGGTCAAAGTGATAAGGATACTAAAAGAGAGTAATTAAAACTCGAGGCCCTAACACAAAAGAAATTTTTTTTTATTTCATTGCCCTTGTTGGTCAATATATGCACATGTGGTATGAATCACATGTTACGGTGCCATCTCCTTCTTCATGGAGCATATGTCTTTATGTATATTATCTCAACACCGTACAAATTGTAGTTTAACACATTCAATGTTCAATTACGAGTTCACACATATACTCCCTTTATCAAAACATTAGAACTCCAATTTGGCTTTAAGACTGACTAAGTGATATCTCACCTGTGATTAATATTTCATTTAATCCTTAAATGAAATCAACATTTATATCTAAGCATTTGCTCTCATTTATCACCTAGATAATAATGCCTAAAACCTGTCTCATCTTAGTACACACATAGTGACCAAGACGATTACGTGATCGTAAATCTTCTGCATCGGTTAAACATACTTCTATTTCTCATACGTACTTAACATACGCATTCATGTATGTTCCGTAAATATCTGGAAATAATAATAATAAAAAATTTATTATATAGAAAAAATATTTGTCAACATGGTAAGAAGTACATGATCTCAAATACACTTCAATGTTTACGTAAGCCCAAATACTTGACATGCCTAACGTAAGCTTCTTTAGGTATGGGCTTTGTGAATGGATCTGCAACCATTTATCTTGTTGTTATGTACTGCACGTTCACTTCCTTTCATGCCACTATGTCCTTTACAAAATTGTATTTGATATCTATATGTTCGGTCTTAGCATGGAACTTAGGGTCTTTTGTATAAGCTATAACAGCTTGACTATCTGATATGTACGAGGCTCTCTTGCATCCCTTATTGATTAAATGTTCCAAGAATCTTCTTAACCAAATTCCTTCTTGCACAACGACTAATAATGCTACAAATTTAGCTTCCATTGTTGATAGGGCTATGCATGACTGTTTCGTACTGCTCCAAGATATGGTGCCATTGTTGAGTAAGAATGTAAATTCAGAGATAGATTTCCTTTCATTTAAATCTCCTCCCCAATCAGCATCAGTATAGCCTTTTAATTGTAGATCATTTCCTTAATAACACAATGAATAGTTTGCTTTGCCCTTTAGATATCTTAATATCCTTTTAACTGCCTTCCAATGTTCTTGACCTGGATTAGATTGATATCTACTAATCATCCTAACAACATGGCAAATATCAGGCCTAGTACACATCATAGCATACTCAGAGGGCTTCCAAAGCGCATAAGTAAAGAAATTTGATCATTTTCATTTCTTAGGTTTAGGACATAATCTTTGACTCAAGGTCTCGGCTTTTTCCATAGGAGTATCATTGGGTTTACAATCTTGCATTCTAAATCGCTCAAGGATTTTCTTGATGTATTGCTCTTGTGAAAGAGACTCCAATTTCTTTGATCGATCCCTTGAAATCTGCTCGAGGATATATCACGGCTTACCTTATCTTTCATTTCAAATTTGGAGACAACCTTGTCTTTTATATCTAAAATATACTCCATACTATTTCAAGCTATCAGTATGTCATCTACATATAAAGACAAGATTACAAACTTGTCTTTCGACATTTTAATGTAAACACAATGATCTTCTTCAATCATTTCAAAGTTATGAGACATTACTACATTATGAAACTTAATGTCCCATTGTCTCGATGACTACTTAAGACCATAAATTGATTTTAAAAGTCTGCATACTTTATGTTCTTGGTCTTGAATTTTGAAATATACTGGTTGTTCCATGTAGGTCTCTTCATTGAATTCTCCATTGAGAAAAGCAGTCTTTACATCTATTTGATGTAATTCTAGGTCCATGCTTGCGACAATAGCTAAAAGTAAGCATATTGAGGTAAATCTGACAACAGGTGAAAAGGTTTTTCAAAATCTATTCCTTACGTGTTATTACCCTTTTTGCTACTAGGCGAGCCTTGTATCTCTCAATTATGCCATTCGCCTTGCACTTAATTTTCAAGATCCATCTATTACCAATTGGCTTACATAATTTTGGTGGATCAACTAATTCCCACACATGATTTGTTTTCATAGACTCCATCTCTTCTTCCATTGCTTTCTTCCAATTTTCCTTAGCAGGACAATTAAGAGCTTATTTTATATTCTTTGGCTCTTCTTCATTTTATGGGGTAACAATAAATGCTTCCCCTTCAATCTCAAATCTGTGACGAGGAATCGGGTGACAATTTGTTCGTCGCAGTTCAGATTCATTAATTTAATTGTTATTCCCACTTGGACCAGCAATCATATTTGGATCCATCATAGGTTGTGACTGAGTTACTTTAGAAATGAATTCATTTATCCTCAAATCACTCCCACTTGAAAAGAATGTATCAATTTCTCGGGATGCGAAAGCGATCTGGTCATTAGTTTCGTACAATAATAGGTCTTCACCTATTTGTCCTTGTTTAGGGAAGTCATTTTCTAAGAATGTGATATCTCGAGATTCAAATTCAGTTTTACTACCACTTTCTTGCCCACCTATGAAAACATATCCTTTAGATTGATCACTGTGTCTTATTAAGATAGTTTCCTTTCCTCTTGGGCCCAATTTTCCATATTTATGAGAGGAATAATGTACATAGGTAGCACAACCCCAAGGTTTTAAGAAACTTAGGTCAGGTTTCCTGTAAGTCCATACCTCATATGGAGTGGTAATAACGGATTTTGAAGGCACTCGGTTAAGTACAAATGTGGTTGTTAATAAAGCATCACCCCAAATGGTGATTAGTAAATATGCTTGTGACGCCCCAACTTCCGAGGGTTCAGTTGACAACCCATCAACCAACGGAATTTCTGTCTTTGTTCATTTCGTACCTAAGTCTTGGCACCGGACCTCGATATGTCCCTTGACTAGGACCCGTTCATTCATATTTAAATCTAAAATATGAGAATAAGACACTTAATTACATACTCGACTATTTATACAATAATCCAAAAAAATTAAATCGAAATTCTTTTATACAAAAACCTTTTTACAAAAGTTATTCAAGGCCACATGTCGGCCTCCTTCATAATCACAGCCTCGTCGAAGCCTTGAAATGCCACTTGTCGCTCGGTGCACGAAAGGGTCCCACGACAGGGTGAGCAAAGCCCAACATAAAATAATTCCTATGAGGGCTACTCCCCACCTATGTGCACATGCAACCGCATACTTCATTCAAATAAAAACATGCACATTCCTACTCAAATGTCTACATGTCATGGACGAGAATGTGACTCACCCTATCCCATGTCCGAAGTCCTCACCGACTCCCTCACACATGGATATGTTGAGTGTGAAAAACCAAACCGTCATTTTATTCCATCAATGACCATTTTTCAAAACAAAAGCTTTTTGTTTTATAAATCAAATCCATTAGACGGTTCCCAATATCAACTTGCATTTCGGGATTATGTGTGTTTATGCATTTGTGGGCCCGCAGTTTAAGGGTTCACATTATAGGACATAGCATACCTTTCAATATTTTACGGTCTTTCCACCTTCAAGTGATCATGTCTAGCAGTGAATGTCGGGTCTTTCACCACTGGGCCCGAGTGGGGGGGGCGACTTGCTGTACTTAACACATTTCATTTCCAACCGTGCGACTCATTTTTGGGCGTTGTCACATTTTACCAAGTCCATATGAGACACGAAAACCTGATGTCAATCAAACATGTACCCATGACATCCCATCAAACACCAAACACAGTGTCGATCAAACATGTACCCATGACATCTCATCGAACACCAAACACAGTGTCGATTTTCACCTTGCACTCACACCCATGCCATGCGATGTCTTAGTGCATAATGCTATGCAATCATGCCATTGCCTATTCCTACCATGCTACATACATAATGAGTTCTATATGTGCATGCCTACTCATTCATAATTACCCATGAATCATTTAGACATTTAAATCAAAAGCATAAAAATTCCAAATATATCACATAATTCATGCCAACATATCAATACAAGCATACGTTGACATCACGAATCACTACCATTCGAGTAGTGACGTACATTAACCTTTAGGCCTAGTTGTGACATGACGTGTCCACAACTAGCCTACAACAAGCCGTATGATGGCCTTGTTGTTGCACAACAACGTGTCACTCGATTATCAAGCAATGACACACGCAAGCAATTCATCTCAATCCAATATGTATGGGCATACATATTGTCATTCACAAAATAGTTGACCACCTCATATGCTCTAAAACAGTTTGCATTTCCTTGAAAGCGCAACAATTGTAAGTTGAATGCTAGATTTGTCCAAGAGCAATGTAGTATAGCTTGGATTTCTCCTGGCACTATAAATTTCACTATCCAACACACCATATTCCTTTTCAAGACAAATGGGTCTAAATAGTACTTGTAAAACACATTTCTTTAAGATTTGATTGTTTTTCTTTTCAATACTTCACAACCATTTCTTAGGACTGAAAAGATTCTTGCCCCCATAGACGAGGAAAATGCAAGCCTTCTCTGATAATTGGTATCTACTCAAATCTGGCAAAATTTTTCTATCTCCTTGATTAGATCTTTGCTATCACGAGTTAAGATCCTTTACGTTAGACTGAAACCTCTGATCAACTAAATTGATACATCATCTAATTAATCCTCATACCATGAGTAAATTAGTGATCTATCAAAAATAATTTCGAGGAGTTCATTAGTTCCAAGATATTAGTCTAACATACCCCTTTGAGATTCTGCTCTTTGCTCTCGGGAATCTCCGTCTACGTGGCTCACTGAGGCCTCCCACAGAAATTAGAGCAAAGATACAGCTCTTTTCTGGGTAAGCTAATATTATTCCGAATAGTTCATTATATGAATAATACCAATTATATAAATTCGGTTTTCAAACCCACAAAATAGCCGAGAAAAAGCGCAAAATGCGAATGTTCAACAATTAATCCCCACCTCTAGAGGGTGTTTAATGTTCCATTCTTGTGTATTCGATCATCGATCAAACAAAAAGTAAGTAAATGAAGAAAGAAATCAAGAGACAAGGAGTGAGAGAAAAAATCGATTTGGCTTGATCATATGCAGAGCGACAATAATCTGAATCTACGTTATACGGCATCGAAATCTCTTTAATAGAAATAAAAATATGCTCTAAACTACTCTAAGATACATTAAAATAAAATTTCTGATAAAAACTAAGAAAATGGGCAGTTTAGAGAGAGAAAACCCATGAGAGAGAAAAAATCCATATTTTAGCTTCAATCTTTGTTTGAACATTAGTGAAATTTGAATCTTTGTTATATAGCACCGAAATCTCTTCAATACAAAGAAAATCTGCTAAAAAAATTACTCTAAGATCTATAAAAAAATCAAAATCTATAGAAAAACTGGAAAAATGGGCAGTTTAGAGAGAGAAACCCATGAGAGGTTCTCCACGATCTTCGGAGTCCCCCACTTTACCTAAAAACCGAGTATATATATGGTCTTAGGGTGAAATGGGCTTGAAAATAGGCCAAAATATCAATTTTTGGCCCTTTTTAGTTTTCTCCAGCGTTTTTGGTCCCGACACAGCAAGCTGGTCACGACACAGTTTCTTGGTCGAGACACATTTTTTTGGTCGCGACGAGTTTCTGATAAGTGACGACTTGCGCAGTCCTGACTGATTTACAGACGACAACTTGTTTTTCTTCTCAACTTGTCAAGACCATAACTTCTTCATTTTAACTTCGGATTTGGGCGTGGTACTCGTTGGAAAGCTCTTTGAATATAGGAAATGCAACCATGAGGGAATTGAACCATTTGATGTTCCAGATGGTACATAAAATTTAGCTATCTTCCAGTGGCGCGTTGTGAGACTCTGGTTGACTCTTCTTTTGGAAATATATTGCTCATTTGCCACTTAAATCACTTTCTTTTCATCAATAATCCTATAAAACCAAGTTTAGAGGAAATTTTATGAGTTTTTATGAATATGGATACAAAATGCAAAATAACATGTGAAATGAACTCAAAACATAGATGAGTTTTGCGCTCATCAAACACCCCAGGCTTGAAGTTTTGCTTGTCCTCAAGCAAAAGAAAAGAAAAGTTGCTTGTCCCAAGCAATGGAAAAGAAGAGTTCATTTCACCCTTTTTGTTATTTAACTAGCCCGAGTAATCAAGCTTTCTAAGGGGTATGTGATGTGTCTCAGAATTACCCTTATAAAATTATAGGAATATGATCAAGATAATTTATTCATTTTAATAGTGAATTAATCTCATAATATACAAATTTAGATCATGGTTCTCAGTAGTGTGTGTGTGTGCTCTTCCCCTATCCAAACAATTGCAAGCTAGATGAGTTTATGAGAATTGAGATAAATACACGGATCTTCTAAGATAATTTATTTAGGATCCATAGACTTGTTGTTCTTATCACTCTCCACTAATATAGGCACACACAACTCTCAAGATCAAGTAGGTCTTTATAAGCTTGTAATGTAAGGCTTGGGTAAGGGGTTGTTGAGTAGTAATTTGAGGCTAAAACTTACCCAAACATACATATTTTTCTGCATTAACAACTCCTACTCCATCCTAATTCTTACCATCAGCATAGTGACACTCTCAAGCACCCCAAAATCTATTTAGGTGCATCCTTCCATACTCCTCATATCACCTTTCTGCACAAATTCTGCATTCTTTCAACAAACACCAAGAAGCCTTTTTCTTTAAGACAAGGTTATTAGAGTGGTGCAATGTTAAAACCCCCTTAAGCTTTCTACCAACCCTTAGCGAGCTTTAAATCAATAGCTCCGGACCAATTGGCCTTAGGGTGCTAGGTGTTAGAGATTTATAGGATTTACTTGCTCTAGGGAAGGAAGGCTACGAGTTAGACTCACTCCTCCCTTGACTTTTATTTTATTTTGCTTCTTTTACACTTGATATATATATATATATATATATATATATATATATATTATAACCTCTTTTGATTTTCAACTTAACTCATTTAAACCAATTTGTAGTTATTTTTCCTATGAAAAAAAATAACTCCCCCAAACTTGCTCCTCACCACATTTCTCAATTATATTCAAATCCTCATGTTATGGGCGAGTTTGGTTCTTTACTGAGGGATAGTGATGTATAAGAAGGTTATTGGCTTCAAACTTTGTTCTTATAAACAAAATTTTGGCTCTTGAAGGCTCAACATTCTAGTTCTAGACGAATATGCATATGCATATTAATAGGGTTTGCTTGAAAGGCACAATCTTTCCAAGGATGGCTTATATAATTTCTCAATTGTTGTGTTGCCTAGGATTTTGCCTCAAGCGATAATAGAACAAGTTCTAGAACCTATGGAGATTAAAATTAGATGGATTCTCATAAACCTTCTCTAACCCAAGCAAAAATTGTTTTTCAAGGGTACTTAGTGACAAAGTGTATGGATTTTGAGAAACCAATGACTAAATAGCCTATTAGAGAGATAACTCATTAACCATCAAGTCCTATTATCTTGAATATTGTCCACATCTCAAGGGTTCAATTATGATCTTCATTGACATCACAACTACTCTAAAAAAAAACTTAATTAACTCAAAAAAAAAAAAAAACAACTAAAAAAAAAAACCAAAAGTAAGATGTAAGTTAGAACGCATCAAACAAAGTCATTATCCATAAAAGCACCAAAAAATTTCATCCTCAAAGTTATCATGTGCAACACATGGGGTGTGACATGATAAACCAACCAAAATAAACACCCCCAAACTTTAGTATGAACATTGTCCTAAATGTCTAGCAATGAGTAAAAGGAAGCAATAAAGTAAAAGGGCAATAGAGAGAGTTGGGAAAAGTGAACTCCCCTTTGTAGTCTCTGCCACTTTGAATAGGAAGCTTGAGGATTTTCAGACCTTGACATTGGTGTACTACTCTTCCACTCTTTTGCTTCTTTGGAACCATGAAAGTGGCTTTGCATTTCTCCAGGCTTACTTGGTGTGCTGGCTTCATCGCCTCAAATGAGTGAGTTTTGATTCTTCAAAACCTCCTTCAATACATGTAAATCACTCCACAATCAACAATGATCCACAAAGAACCCAAAAAAAAAACAACCAAGCACAAAATTTTTCTTCCATTGTAACTCCTCTTTGATGCTTAGAATGATGGATGGAAAATTGGGGTTCAACAAAGGTAAGTTTGTGGGTTTGTGATGGGTTTTGAAGCTTGGAGATGGATTGGGGAGGGATGTGATTTAGGATTTGAGTGGATGAGAAATGAATTTGAAAGTGGTTAGAAGTTGTAAAGGTTGGAGGGAAAGAGTATGGCAGGATAGAGTGTAAAGTAGGAAGAAGAAAAATGGGTTTTAAAGAGTTTAAGAGCCTCTGGTTTCGTGACTATGGTGCTGGTCACGTCAGCAATTCTGCTCAGCACCCTTGTTCATCCTCCAACTTGTTATACTCATATCTCCTTCATTTTAGCTCGGAATTGGATGTGTAAGGACTCGTTGGAAATATCTTTCAATGTAGAATGTGCTCATGGGCTGAGGTGAACCATTTGGAGCCTTAATCAATACAAAAAAATCAGAATGTTCAATCTTTGTCGGTGTGATGATTTCTTGACTCCTTAGGTTCTCCTTGCTTTATCTCTGCACCATATCACTTGCAATCTTTATAAGTCCCTTCACATATATATTTTCTCAAAGTTCCTCAATAGCAACCCATAATGCTTTCATTCATGCTTAAACTCATCTCTTGTCTTCAATTCTCCTCGAAGCATGACCATGAACCTTCCCGACTTTATATTTGGTTCAAATTTGGTTCATTTCATCTCAAAACCTCAAATTTGCTCCAAAATCTCAACTCCATCATTTTTCACACTTCAAGCACTATAAGTACATCATCACTTTCAACTCCTTGCCTTTATGCCTGACTGATTCAACATTAACATGTTGAACTTGAAACCTACTTTATTATGAAAACACTAACAAATAAAGTTAAAACATTCTTTGGAATTTTCATCACGAGTAAAACAAAACGAAACAAATAAAGTAACTAAAAAAATAGAAAAAGAAAGAGAGATGGATAGAATCCTTATTACTTAGCTTGTGTTTGCCTCACCCGAAAGATTGCTTTGTTTTAGAGGTCAGGCTAGGCTCATTGCGAAAGGACTAGTGCTTCCATTTGGCCAATCATTCATCTTGGAAAGCATGCCTCTTTATAACCATTCGACTCAAGGTTGTTTTCTTTCAGATTTTGAATAGGGGAGATAAACTCAAAATCCTTTAATAATGGTTAGTGGTTAGGTCACGAATTTCTTAAATAGTCCTACATGTGATGTAGTGTAAACACATTTATGCTTAGGGATTGTTCAAACATGTGCCCTTTGATTGAAGCAAGGCTGCGGAATTTTTGCACATGACTCTTTCTTGCTCCATCAAGGTAATGGTTGGTGAAGATTAGACTTCTTTCTCCTCACCCAGAAGCAGGGTGGGCTCCCCGCATTTGATGTCAATCCATGCTTGGCTTGAGGAAAGAAGTGGTCTTCTTAGTATATGAGAATTTTGTAGATCCCATTCAATGCCCCACGTCACAAAATCCATGGGGAAGGTAAATGTGTCAATCTTCACTAAGATGTTTTCAATAGCCATCATTTGACTTTCTTCTTCAAATTTCAATTTATCCACTAATGAATTTTCATTCTCTAAGTTGTTTAGGAGTGCTTTTTTCTCAATTTCCAGCTCATTTTCACCTTCTTCCACAAATTTTAGAATATGAAATTTACGCACCTTTGCTTTCAGGCTATCCATGCATTCATTGAGTTTTGCAAGGAGTGTTACTAGGAGAGATCTAGAGGGCATGAATGCTTGGACGAGTGTCTTATTTGAACTTCTACATTTTTCAATCTAGCACTAGTGTTGACTTGGAAGACATCTAAATCTGGAAATTTCTGCTCATGATAACTAATCATCTTCTTGTTCCCATCCATGTAGATAAAATTCTGCTCCTTAACAGGAGACAGTTCATATATCTGAAAAGTAGGGTTTGAACTCTCTTGATAAGGTAACTCCTTGTTCCATGAGTGAGTCATTGTGAATTCTTGGGTCCAAATGATGAAGAAGTAAGTCAAGCTTGGCTTCTATGGAGGCAAATCTATCTTCTATTGAATGTTCCTCCATATGTACCAACAAATAAGAAGAAAAACAAAAAGAAAGAATAAAGTCTGAAAAAATAATAAAAAAATTAACTAAACAAATCATGACCAAAAAGATAAAACTAAAAATGAAAATTACACAAATTTAATAAATTACTAGTTCTTAAAAATGTCAACTTCCAATGAGAGAAAATGAACTGCACCAATCTCCGGCAATGACGCCAAAAACTTATTGACCAATTTTTCGATATGGTCAAGGGAATGAATGTAGTAAATACTCAAAAACTAATTTGAAACAAAAGTAAGTGTACTCAAAAACTGAAATGAAAGTATTACCAACACTCAACCTCTTGCCGCAAGTGCACGGGTCATATAAGTAATAAAGTGGACTCTAGGAGTCCGGTGCTCGTCTGACAAGTTAGAGGTTCTCTCACAATGAATTTGATCACCAGATTACAGGGCTCTTAATTTATTTGAAGCGATCAAATAGGATAATAGAATAAAATCAATTTAATTGAAATAAAGACTGATTTAAAACTAATCCTAAAAATCTACCAAATAACTGACTACTTAATTCTAAAAGGTATGAAGAGAGTCCTTTGGGATGTGGATAATTATTCACAAAAACAGTTTGCATTTCCTTGAAAGCGTAACAAGTGCCTTAAGTTGAATGCAAGATTTGTCAAGAGCAATGTAGTATAGCTTGGATTTCTCTGTACGATAAATTTCCTATCTAACACACCATATTCCTTTTCGGGACAAATGGGTCTAAATAACACTTGTAAACCTAACTCTTTAAGATTTGATTGTTTCTTTTTTCATACTTCATGACCATTTCTTAGAATTGGCAGAATTTACCCTTTGCATGATGGAATCTGACCTTCCCGATATAATTTGTATCACGTCAGTAGATATGGCCAAATTCCTTGATTAGTCTTTGCTGCTGCGGGATGAGAATCCTTTCATCGAGACTAAGAAACCTCGATCAACTAAATTGATACATCATCTAATTAATCCTCACACCATGAATAAATTAGTGATCTATCAAAATAATTTTTCGAGTTCATTAGTTCGAATGTCTAACATACCCTAAGAAGTTGTAGCTCTTTGCTCTTAGGAATATCCATCTCTGTGTCCTTTCAGAGGGCCTCCACGGAAATCGAGGAGCAAAGAATCTGACTCTTTATGGGTATAAGCTACTAATATTTCGAACAGTTAATTATATGAATAGTACCAATTAAATAAATTCAGTTTTCAAACCCACAAAATAAGCGAAAAGCGCAAATGCGAATATTGACAATTAATCCCACCTCTAGAGGGTTGTAATGTTCCATTCTTGGTCCAATCATGTCGATCAAATAAAAATAAGTAAATGAAGAAGAAATCAAGAGACAAGAATTGAGAGAAAAAAAAATCCAGAATTTTAGCTTCAATCCTTGTTTGAGCAAACAATAAATATGAATGCTGTTATCTGACATGAAATCCTCTTCAATAGAAACAAAATGTGCTCTAAAACTACTTTAAGATGCAGTAAAAATAAAAATTTACTTGTGGCTTAGAAAATGGCGAGTTTAGAGAAAACCCGCCAGAAAAATCCAGTTTTAGCTTCAATCTTTGTCAGACATTAGTAAAATCCCGAATCTACGTTTATACAACATGAAATCTCTTCAATACAGAAAATCTGCTTAACAAAATTATACAAGATCACATAAAAAAAAAATCTAAAATCTATAGAAAATTGGAAGTATGGGCAGTTAGAGAGAAACCCTTGAGAGAAGTTCTGATCTTCCCGTCCCCTCTTTTACCTAAAAAGCGAGTATATATATGGTGTAGGGGTGAAATGAGGCAGAAAATGAAAGTGAAATATCGATTTTAGGCCGTTTTAGTTTTCTCCAGTTTTTGGTCGCGACCACGGCCAAGGCGGTCACGACATAGTTTCTTAGTCACAACACATTTTTGGTGCGCGACCAGAGTTTCCTGGTCGTGACGAACATGATCGCAGCCGGTTTAAGACGGCCCCAAAACTTGTTTCTTATCGACTTGTCGGGGCCATAACTTCTTCGTTTTAACTCGGATTTGGGCGTGTGAGTACTCGTTGGAAAGATCTTTGAATGTAGAATGCAACCATGAGGGAATTTGAACCATTTTATGTTCCAAATGGTACATAAAAATTTATCTTCCCAATGGTGCACTGTGAGACTCCCGATTGACTCTTCTTTTGGAAATATATTGCTCATTTCTTGCCAAATCACTTGCTTTTCATCAATAATCCTAAAAAACCAAGTTTAGAGGAAATTTTATGAGTTTTACATGAATATGGATACAAAATGCACAAAATAACATGTGAAATGAACTCAAAACATAGATGAGTTTTGCACTCATCAGACGCCTCTCAGCTTAGCTCTTCTGCCGGCTCTGAGTCATGAGAAGACGTTTCCGTATCAAATCCACCTTATTAGAGGTGTCTTTAACCAAATTCGGACCCGTGATGGATTCTCTCCCACCTTCGTCCAACAAATTGGAGATCGACATGGCCTCCCATACAAAGCCTTATAGGGTGCCATCTGTATACTCGCTTGATAATTGTTGTTGTAGGCGAACTCTACTAAGGGCAAATGTTCCTCCCAGCTACCCTTAAGATCCAGGACATAAGCTTGTAGCATGTCCTCTAAAACTTGTATAGTCCTCTCTAACTGACCGTCCGTCTGAGGATGAAAGGCTGTGCTTATCATCAATTGTGTCCCCATGGCTTTCTGAAAACTCTTCCAAAAGTGAGCTGTAAACCTGGGATCCCGGTCCGATACGATAGAGACTAGCACTCCATATAATCGGACAATCTCTCATATGTACAACCTGCAAAATTCCTATAGTGTGAAGGTCATCCGGACGACCAGAAAATGTGTCGACTTCGTGAGTCGGTCACCATCATCTACACTGCATCATGCTTCAGCGATGTCCATGGCAAATGAGTCATAAAAACCATTGTGATATGCTCCCACTTCCACTCTGGTACCTCTAATGGTTGGAGTAGCCTTGTTGGCATCTGGTGCTTGATCTTTACCTGCTGGCATGTGAGACATCGTCATACAAAATCCCCAATGTGTCTCTTCATCCTGCTTCAGTAATATTGGCGACGAAGATCTTTGTACATCTTCGTGCCACTTGGATGCACAACAAATAGAGAGAAATGGAACTCCACGGCGAAGGGACCTCCTCTCTCCGTCATGACTCAGGAATCTGACCCGTCCACATGCAGAAACACCATCACATGCTGAATGGCCCAGCTTCGTGCTTGTGCGCGTGCCTCAGGTCTTTGATGGACACTATCTCTCGTCCACGCGGGACTCAGTGCTACACTTTCGATAAGGATGACAGCCATTAGCCTCCCAGTACCACGGGCGATCAGCGTACTATAGCCCATGCGCCTACAATACTGTGAACATCGCCACTCCCGAAACTGCTTGAAGTGCTCTCGTGACTTAGTTGATTGCATCAAACCTGCTTTACTTTACCGGGATGGTAGTGCAATGTGAAATCATAATCCTCAGCCTTTCCATCCACATTATTGTTATAATATTGATCTTGTTGCTTAAAGATATACTTCAGACTCTTTTGGTATGAAAACACCTCGAACTACTCACTGTATAGGTAGTGGCGCTAAATCTTCAAGGTAAAGACTATGGCCACCAACTCCGTCGTATTTTGGGTGCATTGGCTCGTGATTCTTTAGCTAGAGAACCACTAACCTACGACTTGCATCGCTTACGCATCCTAGTCAGATACTAGGCATCTATTGTTTCTCACCTTTAACTGGAACTATTAAACTAGTGTGAAGTAGCCTCCCATTTGATCCGAATGCCTTCTCCTGGGTTGTCCACTCAAATTTGACCTCTTTAAATTCAGTCTCGTCCTTAGGTGCGACTAATCGGAAAATGCTCAATGAATCTTCTATAATACCACTTTATGGCGTCCCAGCTAGCGTATCCTGGTGACCCGACCTCTCGATTCATAACTTCTTTGACTTTCGAGGTCCTTGATACACTTTCGAAGTTGGTAACTACGCCTCTAAGAATCTTACCTCAGTAAGCTGAAAATAGCACTGCGGACAGCCCCCGTGTGTTCTCCCCGAGGGCTTTGAAACGATTTAAATCGTCCCTCATGCTCCTCACTTGGGAGTGTACCCCTGACTTATTGTTCCAAGAGGACCAAAGGCCTACTCCCAATTTATGACACTATTACCAAGGACATTGTCAAGTCCCGGCCAAATAATACCCATGAAACTTGTTTGTTATATTTCCTTTACAATTATAATGTGATTCACTTTCATAGAATAGATAAATTTCTTTTGGTTTGATCCATGAGTGCAAAGTGTCTGAGATCGAATAAGTAATAAAGTGGATTTAAGTCAGATATCGATCTACAGAGATCTGAATTCTCAATCAACTGCCACGACTACTCAAGCTCTATACTATTTGAATGATGAGTTTACGAAAATTGATATATCACATGACCTTTAAATAATGAAAAGAGCAAAAGATATGTAAACTAGAACAAAATGAAAATAATGCTTAAGCTAAATAAAAAAATTAAAAAATGGTAATTAGTTAGCTTTTAAAGGAGCATTGAAAATACAGCGTTGTGGCTTTCAATTCTATGAGACTCTTTGTAGCTTTACTTCATGAGACCTCAGATTTATTAAGTCGAGGAAGAATACGCACCATGTCATGTGGATCTCTCGTAATGACACATTTCATCCATCTAATCTTCCACCGTTTTCTTTCCAGATAGAGGTTAAGTAACTACTTTTAATCTGAGGTTGCCTTGTTAAGGTAATTTTTCTTTTTCAATACTTCATACCCGAACTGGATTTACAAAGCCACCGCTCAAGAACATGACAAACATGAGTTTACACTAAACTGGTTTCTCCATCCTCAAAGTGGAACAATTCATTCTTTGTAATTAGATCCTTCTTCAACACTAGGTTAAACTTCTTGTTCGAATGAGAACTCTCATATGTATTTCATTAAATGATATTCAACTCATTCTCGGTTTTAAGTGAGAAGAAGATTTATCGATTAGAATTCACCAACCCATTAGATCCCCGATAATGGGATTCGCATACCCTTGAGATATTGTTCAATACTCTCGAGGAATGCCTTCTCGTGTCACTCGAGGCCTCTGGAAATCGAGCATGAAACAATCTAATGCAGGTATAAAGACACTAATATTTGGATCGAGATACAACAATAAACAAAACCGGCAAGCAAATTCAAGCGAAGTTGATAGTCTCGATAAATTTCTACGGAAAGATAAAGTCTAACAACATCGTAATTTCACTTGAGCTGGGTTTCTAAGTACTTCATTACACTAACGGTAGCTCTGCGATCCAAAGAACTTCCACGTAAATCAGCGGAGATTCGAATTCCAAAATTTGTTTGAACTAAACGAACGGTATTAATTTGAAGAAAATAACGTTACGTATTCGAAACGCTTCAACAACTAACATCCAGGATCAGAAATTGAGTAAAGGTAACAATCTACTTTAATCTAATCTGATAACAATAAAACAAAGAAAAAAGCGAAGAAAATTAAATACACGCAGCGCCTGTTTGCCAGGACTTCTCGTTACGGCGCCTGTAACCATACCGTAGCGGTGCTTATTTATAAGGTTAAAGGTTGAGCCACAACAGTGCACTTCCTTACGTGGTTTCAAAATAATGGCCATTTGTTTGTTCATATCTGGCGAGATTCCCATTTACGTATGACCTATCAAACGAATGTGTGACCTCTTTTCTACATGGAGCTTCTGTTCTACTGTATGAAACTGTTTTGATGTGCGACTTCCAATCATCTGTGACTTCGTTTTGATTAGGTACATGTGAAACTTTATCGGTGGCTGACTGCGCCTTTATCACCCATTGGATCGATGCCGCGGCTAAATGGCGTCGCGACCCTCTTTCCTTGTAGTGATGTGCGGAAACCCTTTGGTCAGCGTGCGCGACTTCACGCTTATATTGGTTGCTTTACCCGGTGCGACGCCCCGTCTCGTCGGCGACTTGATGTATGCTATGAGCTCTTATGATGTCAGCGGCTTATTCGTAATCATCAAATACTCCATTCTTTGCGACGTCTTCGCGACTCGCGAGGCGTCGACCTTCTCCCTTGTAGCGTCGCCATGACCCTTGGCGATGTGCGACCATAATACGCTACGGTGATGTACAGCACTAACTAATATCGCGACCTTCTTTCCTTATGGCGATATCGCGACCTATGATCCATGACCGTAATACCTTCGTACGATATGTGACGCAACTGCGGTGATGCTAGCGACCCGGGCGTGCGCGTATCTTGGTCAGTGTTTGATGTCTCTATCTGTTCTAGCCTGCGGCCTCTATGTTCCGGTCTCTTTGAAAATCACGTCGCCAACTTACATTCGATGTCACGAAACCTCCATGTCACCCGCTTCGCCTTCAAACCAGCGCGACCTTGAAGTGGTGTCGCGACATCATGTCCGCTCTTTAACAATTCGGTTCGGTTGGGTTTCTATTGTGACCTTGGTATTCTTCATTACGCCAGTGCCGTGACAACAAGTCCTTTCTTTTCAAAATTAGTTGCGACTACGCTACTTGGAAAATTTGTTCTTATGGCTTTGTAGGCGGCTCTTATGCAAAATCTCTGGTGTTATCACGACATCATTTATCACTTTGGTATTGCGACCTGCGTGATGTCGCGACATAGCTTACATTTGGCACACGCTGCAGTCTCGGTGAGTCATATTTTGTCATGACTTCCTTCTTGATCCGCGACTACCGCGTTCATCTTGATTTTAAAGCGAATTTGTTGATGTCGTGACTTGGAATTGTTGAAGCACCGCCCATGCATGACTTAAATTCGATTTTGACTTGAAATTCTGCCGCGTGTTATAATTTTGCTAAGAATTTGATTTTATATTTGTATTTTCTGCCAATTGATTGATTAATTTCTCTGGTTTTGCAACCAATTCAACGTTGATATCATTATAAACTCGAGAAAAATGGATTAAATCTAATGAGTTTTGGACTCATCACCTTTGGCCCGGTCAAGAGCGTAGCCACTACGGCCGGGAACTCTTGCGGCACCGACATTGGTGATCCCGAGTCTTACAACGACTCAATATCTCTCCCAAAGTAAAACTAAAACTACGGTAGTGGTGTTTCTGATCATCATACACTCTGATCTGTGTCCCGTTTACATATACATATACAAAAAGCGTACATTACATTTACATTTACATAATCGAACACAAAGCCCTACAGGTACAAATGGACTATACAAGTGTCTTGGCACAGGAAAATGTGGAAGATGTGGACTTCTCCTCACCTACAGTTAAAACCGGTATAGCTTAACGCTTAGCGTGGAAAAACATATGACTTATATGTATCTGCATTAATACTCTTTTATAGTAAGCACCTGCATCTTTGAATACTCTATTAAGCAAATATAAGAATTTTCATGAATTCATATAACCAACTTCCTCCCACTATGCGCATGCCACTTGCTTGGGCCCATCTTTGTTCGATCTCAGTGAGGATTACAAGGAGCTTATACTTGTATGGAGGTACCTGTAGGTACCTCTGGAGCTTAACTCTTGTACTTATAGTAGACTTATACTTATTCGGATCTCAGTAGGAATTACCGAGCTTATACTTGTGCGAAGGTACTCGTAAAGTACTCTGAGGAGCTTATACTTGGCCCTTATACTTGATTTGCGCGTCGAGGATCTCAGTAGGAATTCTAGAAACTTATACTTGTACGGAGGTACTTGTAAGTACTATAGATAAGAGTGCCACATGGAGTGCTTCTGAGCTTATACTTGTTGGAGGTACCCGTAGGTACTCTGAGCTTATACGCGAGGTACTGTTCAAGAATTTTGTTGAAGTAAAAACAAATCACCACAATTCACTACTCTTATTCGTTATTCGGACTCTTATCATATACTTGTTTGAATACCTAGGCCAGATATCTGAGAAATGAGTAGGACCTTAGCATAATAAGTACCCAAAGGGATGCGATATCGTCTTGAGTCTTGGTAGCCTGTGAGAGTGTCGAAGCATTGTGAGTGTCGTCGCACTAATCGAAGAATCTGAAGTAGTAAATGTGCGACTTTGGTCGAAGAAATTAATAGTTGCACTGTCGAAAATCTTGAAGTATATGTGCACACTGCGTAACCGAGAGGTGCCATGTCATTCAATATCACGTCTTGTGATCCTACGATTATATGTGTTTAGGAACTTACTATATTATCATAGGGCATTCAGTTTGCCAACATCAAACTCGTGAAGCTGGCGAGTGGTGCATTTTCACTTAGTTTCATTCTTATTTGAGCCTCATTAGTCATTTCTTCGAAGGTTCCTATACTATCGGTATGAATTTGGGGCTTATGATGCGGTACCATCGGGGTTGTTGGAAGCATCGATGCAGGTACCACTGATCGATCGGTGCCCGGCCCCACCTACGTGAATGGTGCGTCTCGTAACCAGTGCGATTTGCCGCTACCTACGTCGATGGGTACCAGTACCACTTCGGTACCGATACCAGTAATGCGGGTTACGCGAAAAATGGCGATTTGTCATTTTCTTATAACCTGAAATAACTTCCTCACAAACTCATGCCTCTCATAATCCACAATGGAATCTATCCGAACCACTCCAATAATGGGTTATAATAATAACCTCTTTTCCCCAATTCAGGGCTTTCTAATCAAAATCATAAGGAAGGATTAGGGTTTTGTTTTCTCTGCCAACTCTTAGTCTTCACTTTTAAGTTGCTTGATCACAAGGAAGCAAAAATCTGAAAAACCAACTAGCAACTTGATCACTTCAAAAAACCTTAGCTCTTCTCCCCCTTTTCTCCTCTCCTTTCTCTCCCAGCATGGTTGCTCAATGAGCTTTCTTGGAGGCCCTTTTTGGTCTTTAAATTCACTTTCTCCAAGGTCATGTTTGGCTTTCTTTAAAAATCCATTTTCCATTTTATTACACTTTGGTCCTTAAACTCCCTTCTATTTGCACCACAACTTATGGCATTTATATAATAGCATCTCATCTTCTATCATAAACTTTCTCTTGTTTTGACAAATTCCACTTTTACCCTTGTATCTTGTACGAGTCGGGTTTTGAAATTTTCTCGCTAAGCAAATAATAATTATGAAAAATTTCAAAATGCGCTATATGTATCTTTCCCAGTACGTTTAAAAACGACTAGGGTGTATTTCGGGGTGTTATAGGGAGTAGATCAAAATGTTGTCCATAAAGACCATAACGAACTAATCTAAGTAGGGTTGGAATACCCTATGCATGAGATCCATGAATGTCACAGGAGCATTCGTCAAACCGAATGGCATCACTATGAACTTAAAATGCTCGTACCTCATCTAGCCTTTATATTAAGGAATGTCTGACCTCCGTGCAGTGCATCTTGCAGGTGAATCGCTTCCCTCTCGTTGATCAAATAAATCATCAATCCTCGATAATGGATACCGATTCTTGATCGTAACCCTGTTCAACTGTAGGTAGTCAATGCACAGTTGAAGGGTCTTGTCCTTTTTCTTTGCAAACAAAACCGGAACGCCCCTTGGTGAAGTGCTTGGTCTAATGAAACTCTTGTCCAACAATTCCTGTATTTGGACCTTGAGTTCTTGCAACTCAACTGGCGCCATCCCATGCGGAGTCATAGAAAATGGGCAGCATGCCAAGGTGTAACTCCAATACGAAGTCTACGCTCCCTGCGAAGGTAATCCCGATAGCTAATCAGAAAAAACATCCTGCGTACTCGCCAAAGCGCGCGACGAGATCAGCGTTCACGTCTCCACCTTGTCCTCGGTGGGCTTGCTAGCTAACCCATCAGCCCGCTCGTCATAGTTCGGATCGTACAGTTTGGGGGTAAAGCATTGTGCTTGTCCCTCTAAAACGTAACATGTATACCATTATGTGTGTAGGCGGTAGCCAACTTCTCGTTCTGATCAATGAAGCGTGTCGCCGTCGACCGGTCCATCAGGGCGACATTAAACGCGACATCTCCATGACCCTTGGGTCCCGTGGTAGAATCTGGTCTCCCAACTGCGTGGCCCGACATAGCCGGATCCCGCGCTCTTACTGGTTCTTAGGGGAGGCTTCGCATACAATGGCTTTCAGGTGCAAACCTCTAAGCCTAATTCTCTTACACATGATGCAACAATGAATAAATGCGATGCACCAGAATCAAACAGTATCCTTGCCCATTAGCGAGATAGCAAAAACATACACTATATAACTAATTGGTCCGCTGGCTTAGTCGATGGTAAAACGGTGTAGATAAGCCCCTGGGTCTTTAATAGGCGTTTACATGATTGTGTTTTTGTAGATATGCAATAATTACAAATTTCCTAATCCCAACAAGTATAAACTCGTCAGTAATATAAGTGTACTCAAAGATACGAATATCGATCCGCAGGAAAACCTTAATCGTAGTGGGCTAAGTACAAATTATAATATTTATTTAATATTCAAACTAGCAGTGTGATGGCTAAGCGGTAAACCTAGATTAAATGACTACTAATGTAATTGTCTTTAACCCGAGACGTAAAAGTGATCAAAATGATGCAATGGCCCCAGTTTAGAGATGTTAGTGTTGTTGGACAGTCCCCTTTATGTAATATATGTAGTTACATTCCATTATCTAGTATACATGTTCTCCAGGCAGCTCTTATCTGGCTTCTGTTCAAATCCTTTCATAGGTCATTTAACCTCCTTTATCCATGGGTTTCTTGCTCCTTGAAACTGACTGAGCATTAAAGGTGCATGGAATGCTAAGAACTCCCAAGCCTCAGAATTGTTGATAATCCTATATTACTAGTTTATTATGTTAACTGACTAATGTCTAATTAACATTCACTTCTTAGATCTTACAAAGAACCACTCACATATTAAGTTTGATCGAGAAATTAAGATGTTGATTTCAACCAAGCATGGAACCAATGATAAAACAATATTCTGAATATTGAAGAAATTCTTGAAAAGTCAACACTTTTAACATAGTATTCATGTCCAAATGCTACATTACTAAACCACGAAATTAAAACACCATGATGTTCTATTCCATTACAAAAGAAAACGAGTCTTATGTCTGCAGGATAAGAAAACTTTAAAGATCGAAGGAATGACGGTCTCCCGGATTCTTCAAGTATTTCTCTCTAAGATAGGTCTTCAAGTCTCCTTTCCTCTGTTCCAGACCCAAGTTCCTCAAACCCTAGCATTGCAAACATTTTTCTAACCCCCAAATTGGATTCTCCACGTCCCTTTTATAGCTTCTCCACAAGATAAGGTTTGTTAAGTTTTTTATGACGTCGCGGCAGTGGGGCCGTCGTGACGTTGGGACCACGTCCACGGCCGTTGAAACTAACCTACTTGCACCATTCTTTTCTGGGACTCCTCTGAGAGGCTCCACTGCAGCATCGCTACCAAAGCGATATAATTAAATATTAGAAAAGTAATCAAAACGAGGTCATATATATATATGAAACTAATCCCAAATCTCGATAAATCTTGGGTTTGTAATGAGTGTTTTTGGGCACTCATCACTAAACTTAACTTCTTGCTGACAAGAAACGGATAACAACTAGACACACAAGAAAAATAACATACTAAACTCAATGACATGAGTGTGATGCACATATTACCAAACAAAAGGATCAAAATGAACCGAACTCACAAATCTTGCCCTTTGTTTTCTAAATTCATAGGATCCTTAAGGTTGTTCGACTTTCGAAAAAATTTAGCTAGCCACGGTTCGGTTGACAAGCGATTCAAACTCCTGGGTTTTCGATGGCCTTTCCCAAGAAGTCTATGTGCATTTGATGCATGATCTCTAACGCCTCTGCGCTTTCGGTTCAGGGACCCCCGAACATGAATTCAACTTGCTGGGAGAGTCTAAGCTACTGAAAGGATAAAAGAACACACCATTTTATTCATGCAACTACACACTCATGAAAGAAATCCTAGTGCCCATAAGTTTTAGTTGAGTGTTCCTATAGCGAGGATTCGTTGGTGACTCCCCACCAGTTGGTTTAGGGCACTAATCATTTAGGTCCCCTCGAATTTCACCCCGAACACTCAACCAAACTTAAGGGCCCTGGGCTATGGGAAACTCCATCCTCTATCCCATGAAATGGGCAGTGAATTAGGCTTTGAAAAGCCCCTCTGACTGTGCCTAGGATTCCGACTAGAGGATCCCACTTATTCTATTCAAACTTTCTTTTTTATTTTCTTTTATATATTTTTATTTATATTTATTTATTTAGATGGGGCTCGATGGCAATCCTCTTTTTCTCAAGTGTCCCATCACTTGGGTGTTTAGAAACACCCAAGGTTCGTCAATTATGTGGTTGGGTATAGAGCCACAAGTACCACAGAGAGATCTACGCATGTATGAGTGTTTGGTAGACTAATGCAGATTGGTTTCTTGAACACAGAGGAGGTGACTCATTATGTCATCCTTCCCTCATCGCGCTGCCAATTATGGGCCACTAACAACCTAAGGATCCTTTCTTGTTACTTGCACTATGTGTTTCGAAAAGATTTTGAGAGGTAAAAAAGATCCTTGATTGTGATCATGGCATTACTCACACCATCCCTCTAACCTGATACTAAAACATGAAATTAAACTGCAACATCCTAACACACAAACCTAAATGAAAATTGTGACAATACAAACATAAACATAAACATAAACAAAATACACAAACATATCCTAAACGACGAACATAAACAAAATACACAAACAAATCCTAAACAATTAAAGTAAATGATGCCAAACCAACCACCCACAGCCCCCCCAAACAAAAACGGACAATGTCCTCATTGGAAAGAAAATCAAAGAAGGATGGGAACTCCCCTGTCGATCCCAAGGATCATTGCGGTGGTGGTGGTTGCAAATGGAAAACGGCGGCCCCGAAATTTAAGTATTTGGTGAACCTAGGGTTGTGCGCGTGTCGGTCACAAAGTGCATCCATGTCGGCTCATGGTGACCCCGTGCTCTACAGTCATCCCGGAAACGCATCAAATCATGAAGTGAGGTCTTGAACTTGGTCCTCTAGGGTAGGAAGTGGTGGGGACATCCGGCTTTCAGTGGAGGTGAGCTAGAGAGTGGATGGGTGTCTGGCCTCGCTCTGAGGTCTCCTCCGCATGCGAATAAAGTTTGACATCTTTGTCCCGACTCTTCCTCGTAGGAGTTCATGACTGAGTCATAAGCAGCCTCGAATCGAAAATTACCCCGTATCCTTCTTACTTGATGATGGCCTTAATGGGATGGATCCTAGCCTCATTATCCTCTAGTGGTACCCCTGCGTTCTTGCACCTGCCATAGATGAGAAAGGGGTGCCTGAGGTTCATTTTGGTGTCTTGGTTATAGAGGATGGCGTCCTCTATGACCTGACCAACATAAAACGGGATGTCCTGAATGGTGATGAAATTGAGCAATGCTCTTTTCTCCGTCACCTCACAAATATTCGTCGTAGGAATGAGATGAGAGGTGATAAAATGTTCTCCACGCCTTAGGTATAGGCCCAGTGTTTTGACCTTGAAGTCTGGTGTGCCCCTCGTGTTTAATTTCCACTCGCCACGCCCATTTGAGCATGTGGACTTAGGGTAGTTAGGGTTTTCGTGAGTAGATCATGGGCCTCGGGGTTAAGCGGGTCAGAAAGTTTATAATAGCGATTGATAGACTTATGCGGGAGTCTACCAGCACTATAGATCAGAAAATTACTGGCATGGTGACTGGGTTGGTGTAGATTCGCATAACCATCGTGGCAATTGGCCTTGGGGGTTGGCACAAAGCACCCCACCCCTTCCTGGTTATAGTTTTTCTGAAAAAAATCATTGGGATGTTGGAATCTTCTGCCAATGAAGATGATTGGAAGAGATGAGGCGAGCTTCTCATCCACTCTCATTGATGAATTTATCGAGTGGTCGTAAGTGGGAGGGTTCTTCTTGCTCGGCTACTTTTCGAAGCTTGTGCAGCTTTTGTTTGGCATTGGGCATGGGATGGGGTGGTGTTTGGATGATCCTGAGTGTAAAATCACGCTCCCAGTTGGCTTAGCTCCTATTTGAAGTGTCTTATACCAGCTGAGGCCAGAAAGAATCCCCCAAAAACTCCACTTAGGCTGAAAAGCAAAACATAGTGGGCCTTAAGTGAGATGGTGATCCTTGATTGAAGAAAAATGGGTCTAGAACCCCCAACCAACCCTAGGGTACCTTCTTGGACACAAACAACCCAAAAAAAGAGGCAGTAGGATGAGATCGAGACCTGAACTTAGCTAATAATAAGCACAAAAGAAAGGTCTCTAAATGACGGTGGACCTGGTGTTTACAGAGATAGGATGTGCCTAAGGCTTTTGAGGTTGCTAAGGATGGTTGGGAGGAGCTTGAAGTGGATTGGTGAGCCACCACCACCAAAAATCAGTGGCTTCATGGGTTTTCAAAGTGACGGAGGTGAGAGTTTGAACGCTTCTATTCATAAAAATAGGGTAACGTCGCAACGTTCCCAAAAGTGTTATTTGAAATGTCGCGACGTTGGAACCAACGTCATGACATTGCAAAGAGGCTTACTTTTCAACATCGCGATGTTGCAGAGATTTTTACTTTTCCATGTTGCGACGTTGAGTCCGAACGTTGTGATGTTCCTGAGAGGTATATTTTTATTCGGCGTTGAGGTCAAAACATCATGACGTTCGAGACCATCAACGGGATATTTTTACAAAGATTTACAAGCAGAAAACTCCCACATATTCCAGCTCTACTCCTCCCAAGCACACTGCATCACCATGCCATTTCTCCTTCTTGTGATAACCTCGGAACCTCGAACAACATAACCTGAAATACATCAAAATTAAAGCGAGAAAATCAGAAAGTCACAGCGACTTAAAGCCGACAATGGTGACCGAAAATGATTTAAACGGCTTCGCCTCCCAAGTAGCGCTTTGTTTACTGTCATTAGCTTGACCAAGTGGTGTCTAACGGTGCTTTTTAACGCGAAAAATTACGGAAAACTAAAATTGTGTGGTCTGGCATTCACTATGGTGGCCCCGAACTTGTGGTGAACGTACTTCTTAAATTGACAGCCGAAGATAAAGATTCACTGTTTGCCCGATATGCCATCGACCTTTCTCAAGATTGCATCGAAGCGACTTTCTACCGGTATCGGGAAAACTTAGGTGATCCGCAAGCTTGACCGGACCATCTTGACTTGAGTTTTCTTGGAGCCAATTCTAAATCTTGAATTGAATACAAATGCGTGGCGGTTTTAGCTCATTATGCACTAGTGCTTATCATGCCCGCGCTTTGGTCTTCTCATATAGATCCTTGAAGCGTAATATGCATTAAATCTAAAGTTATAGCTCATTCATTTGAAAACATCCTTTTCTTTTCCCCATTTTTCAAAATTCGAGTTAGGCATTCTAGTTACTTAAACATGCTTTATGCTCCAATTCTACAGGTAGGTGGAATGCCTTACCATAGACAATCTTGTACGGAGACATTCCTAATGGGGTCATGAAAGCTGTTTGATAAGCCCATAAGATATCATCAATTTTGTTTGCTCAGTCTTTCCTCGTTCCATTAACTGTCTTTTCTAAGATTTTTTTGATCTCCCCATTTGACACCTTAGGTTGCCCATTGCTTTGGGGTGGTATGCAGAGTATTTTAATTACTTACCCACTATTTGGTCGGGAAGCGATGCAAGCGACTACATTCTGAAATGTGAACCTTCATTCTTTCTGATCTGCTTCAGGAGTCAGAGACCTTGAAAAAGATGTTACTCTTGATGAAATGTAGTACCGCATCACAGAAGTAATGGTTGGAATGGCTTCCACCCACTTGGACACATAATCCCATATGCTAAAAGTATACCACGCTATGTCTATGGACGATGAAACTTGAACCCATAAAGTCAATGCCCCGAACATCAAAAGGATTACCTCTAGAATATTCATCAATGGCATTTCATTTCTTGCTTCGATGTTCCGTCTTTTGACACCAATCACGAGGACTTCGCAAACAAGTGTGCATCTTTGAACTATAGAGGAGCCCGATAAGCCCGATTATAGTACCCTTAGCCTTTGTCCTACGTCCATTGAAATGACCCCATACTAAGAGTGGTAGTGCCCGATTATCTCGTTCCTTCTACTTTTAAGCCCACACCCTTGAATAATCGGTCGACCTGCTTGTTTAAGAGGATTGGGTCTTCCTAGAAATAGTGCTTCACTTTTGCAAAGAATCTCTTCTTTTGTTGAAATGTGAGGTCAGGTGGAATAATCTTAGACGAGAGAGATAATTGTCTGTAATCAGTAGCATCATGAGGATGTTCGGCTGTGTCGCGAAGCTAGTATGCGCTCGTGCAGAACATTTCATCGTCTATGAATGATGTTTCTGCTTGTTTTAAGGTTTCCGGTCTTGGCCGGATGATCAACTACCTGCTGGAACCTTCCTTATCTTGAATCCCATCGAATTCTTGCAATGATGCCCACCAAATTAGTCTAGGTTATGCGTCTTTCCCAGTCATCAGTATTTGATTGCGGAATGATATGTGAACCTGATAACTTTGTTTCCTATAAGATAAGGTCTGAATTTGTCGAGAGCCCAAACCTGATGGTAACAATTCTTTCAGTTTGTGGCATAATTGAGTTGCACATCATTCAACGTTCGACTAGCATAATAGATGACCTAGAATACTTTTTCTTTTCTTTGGCCCAAAAAGGCCCCAACTGCAAAGTCGCTAGCATCACACATAAGTTCAAATGGAAGGTTCCAATATGGAGCGACTACTATAGGGGCCGAGGTCAACTTCTTTTTCAACAACTCAAAAGCATTCATGCATGGCTCATTGCACTCAAACGGAACACCTTGCATGAGAAGGATAGACAAAGGCTTTGAAACTTTTGAAAAATATTTGATGAACCGTCTATAAAAACATGCATGGCCAAGGAAACTACATACTCCCTTTATTGATGTGGGAGGGGAGAGGGCAGTTTCTCTATGATCTCAATCTTGGCCCGATCAACCTCAATTCCTCTTCCGGATATGTGATGCCCCATTACTATACCTTCCCTCACTATAAAGTGGCACATTTATGAATTTAAAACTAAATTGGTTTCCATACCTTTCGGTACAAGTCGAGATTATTGAGCGGGTTATCAAATGTGAACCAATCGCAAATCATCACTAAAGGCTGGTTTTTCAACCATATCCGAAAATATTGCCATCATGCATCTTTGAAAGGTTCCCGGGGCATTACACAACATAAATGGCATTCTCCGAAAAGCAAATGTTCCATAAGGGCATGTGAAAGTGGTCTTCTCCTGATCTTCCGGAGCAATGGTGATTTGATTGTATCTCGAATATCCATCCAGAAAGCAAAAGTACTCATTTCCTGCGAGTCTATCGAACATCTGATCAATAAATGGAAGTGGAAAATGATCCTTTCTGTCACTGTTCGGTCTCCACGTAGTCGATATAGATTCTCTACCACTGTATTGATACAATTCAGGTAGTTCATTTTTCATTCATCTCTGTGGTTCCCCCTTTCTTGGGTACCACCTGCACAGGGCTCACCCATGAGCTGTCAGAGATGGGGTAGATCACTCCTGCATCTAACCATTTAAGTACCTCCTTCCAAACTACCTCTTTCATTGACGTATTTAAGCGTCTTTGGGCATCTACTATCGGCTTGCTATCATCCTCCAATAATATCCTGTGCATACACATAGATGGTCAGATCCCCTTTCTGTCTACTAAGGACCATCCAATTGCTTCTTTATGCTCCTTAAGGGTCTTCAATAGTTTCTCCTCTTCCATGTCGGAGAGGGAGGATAAAATGATGACTGGTAGTGTAGATTCCTCCCCAAGATAAGCATATCTCAAATGATTGGGGAGTTTTTTCTCTTCCACTATAGGGGGTTTCTAAAAAGAAGGAGTCAACCGACTTGGGCTAGCTATAAAGGATTCAAAGTATTTTCTTCTATTTAGGCTGAAAGAATCCATCCATTTCACCTTACTCTGACAGTCTCGTCTTCCTGAGAGAAGGGTCATCATGTAGTCGAGCTAGTCTTCAATGGTTCTGAAGGACCCAATTGGTGAACTGTATAGCCTCTAGCTGTTCAATTTTTGAATCCCAGCTAGACTTAACTCTCGAGGTGTTTGAAGAAGGTTGGCTTGCTCCATGGGATTACTCGCATTTTGATTTTTCCATGAAAAGTTAGGATGGTTCTTCCACCCCGGATTGTAATTTTGACCATATGGGTTGAAGTTCTAATTTTGAGGGAACTTTTCCATATATTGAGCTTATTCAACAGTCAAATCTCCCATGGCATTCATCATTAGGCACTGAGAGGTGGAATGAGGTCCATGTTTGCTTCATATATACAGTGGCTTTTCTTTAACCTTATGTGCGGATAATTGAGAACCTAATTGTTGAGAAGCTTGTAGTTGTTTTGAGAGTGTAGACACTTGAGCAGATAAGTTTGTGAACATGTCTAAGTCAAACACCCTAGTTGGTTTCTTCTGTGCTACTCTTTCAACCGACCATTAACAATCATTTAAGGCGATGTTCTCAAGAATTTGATAAGCTTCCACTTCATTTTTTCCCATAATCGCTCCTCCCAGTGAAGCATCGATAAGAGTCACAGTGGAGACCAGCTCAAACCATTGTAGAAATGATGGACTGCATCCATTTGGTGAAATATGGTGAGGTATTTTCTCCAACAAATCTTTGAATCTCTCCCACGCTTCATAGAATGACTACCCCTCGTATTGATAAAAACTACTGATGTCAATTCTCAACTTTGCCGCTTTTGCTGATGGAAAGAATCTAGCAAGAAATTTGTTTAATAAGTCATCCCATGATGTTATTGAATCCGATGGTTATGAAATAAGCCAATGTTTGGCTTTCTTTTTCAATGAAAACGGGAACAATCTAAGCCGAATAGCATCATTGCTCACCTCATTATATTTCACTGTATAAAAAACCTCCAAAATTTAGGATTACATGAGCATTGGATCTCGTAATGCGAGCTTTATGAAATTGAATTCCTTGATGCTGAAGTAATATACTTGACTCAAGAAAATTATTTCTACTTGTATTCTTGGTCTCCTAATCCACGGTGGAAGTAACCATAGATAGGCGACCATAATCTCGATAAATTGCAGTATCCATATTTACCGCATCAGGTGTATACTACACTCCTCTGTCGAACCCAGCCTCGTCTTCTCACATTTTCTTCCATAGGTCCTATAGGTAGTTGTTGCATTCCTAGTTGCTTCTCTCTTGTACCTCCCGGGAATTCTTTTCAAGGTTCTCTCAATCTCAAGATCAAAGAGATAAGATTTTCGAGTAGACTCTAAATGCTTTATACAACCTAACGAACTTGTAAGTTTTTCTAAAACAAAAAGAATAAAGTATCGAAATTAATCAAAACAAATGTCTGAAGTACCAAAGAAGTACTTAGTGATATTAGCATAAACGCACCACGATGAAATAAAGAAATTTCTCCCGGCGGCGGCGCCCGAAAACTTGATAGGCGTTTGCATTGATTATTGTTTTGTGGATATCGTAAAGTGAAAATTGCCTGTTCGCGAAGTATCGCTCGTCAAGTAATATAGTGTACTAAAGTACGAATATCTGATCATGGAAAACCTGTCGTAGTGGGCTAAATACCAAAATTATAATACTTACTTAATATTGAGCTAAGCGGTGTAATGGCTAAGCAAAGTAAACCCTAGATTAAATGGCCCACTAATGTAGCGTAAGCAGGGCCGTAAACATGATTAAAAGGATGCAAACCGGTTAGGGTGTCGGTGTTGTTGGACAGTCCTACTATGTAATGATGTGGTTCTATTCCATTATCTAGTATACATGTTCTCCAAGGTGGCTCTTATCTATTGTAATTAAAGCCTTTCTCAAGGTCATTTAACCTCCCTTTATCACTAGGTTTCTTGCTCCTTGGCTCAACCCCAGCATTAAGGTGCATGGAATGCTAAGAACTCCAAGTCTTGGGATTAATTAAATAATCCTATCTGCAATTTATTAGGTTAACCGACTATGTCTAATTCTTCATTCACTTCTCGAGATCATACCAAATAACTTCTACATATTAAAAGATTGATTATAAATTAATATATTTGATTTCAACCAAGCATGCAGTTAATGATAAAACAAATATATATAAGATAATGGAATTATGAAAAGTCAACACTTTAACATAGTATTCATGTCCAATCTACTCTGATGTCACACCTGACACTTTAGCGAATGGAAGGAAGTGCGAAGCTATGCGGGACTCTTTACTTGCTTTTCTAGACATTGGTGGGCCCAAGTCTTATAACTAGATCTGTGGGACCCCTTACCCGGCCCGACCCATTTGGCGGATCGAGCCGGTCAGGGATGCCACTAAATCTACTGATACTCAAAATCATATATTTGAAGAAGCGATTACAAGAATTTGGAATGGCTTAGCCAAACATTTAACAAAAATACATTTAACAACAAAATACATTTACAATGAAGGCGGTCGAGGCCTTTCAAAATGATTTACAAAAATAGATGTTCGATTCAGGTGTTTTACAAAATATCAATATCAAAGAAAACATGGAATGAATGCAGTAGCCGAAGCATACTCGAAATTTCTTCTTTACTGTTTCGAAGCTCCTCGATCTTGGTAAAATAATGGATGCCGAGAATCCCATGTAGATTATTTCCTTGATATCGACTTTGCCCCAGCTTGTCAGTGAATAGTTGGTTCTAAGCTGAGTAGGAAGTGGGGCGACTTGTGTCGGTCTACTTTACGACTGGCCCGAGTCATGCGCTATCACGTCGATGGTAACCCGACCACAAAATCCATTGGTGATTCGGTCCCATTTCTACTCCGGTATTACGATGGGCTGTGTCAGAAGACGATGCTCTGCCTTTACTCTCTTTGACCTAACACTTGGTTACAATTCACGACACATCTCTTTTTCATTACGGACCACGAGCGACGATGTTTTTAAATCTCGATACATCTTTGTACTAGGGATGAATGCAAAGTCTCTGTCTTTCTTTCGAGTATGGATTTCCTCAATTCATTACAATCGTGTACACAAACCAGTCCTTATAATACAAACTCCATTTTTAGTTCCTTTGTGAACTCAGTTTCTTTACCATTTCTGTCGATTTATCGTGGCGGCCAATTTTCTCATCTTTCTTTTGTGCCTCTAACGCACTCGATTCAACATTCCGGTCTTGCTATAAACTGCGCCACTACGGTACCATCGTCATATAATGACAAATGGGCATTCAGCGGCTCGGCGTTCGTATTGACTTTCTGCTGGCGTCGACCCCTTCACGTTGGCACTACAGGGTGATAATTAATCACCGCAGTCATAATCTTTTATCGGTTCAAGAAAATATCTCAGTTGTCTCAAGAGTTAAGCTCATTGTGAAATGATACTTAAGACTCTTATGATCAGTGTAGATGAAACACTATCTCCATCTGAATAATGTCTCCAAATTTTCGGTGCCATCTGATTGCGAAATTTGGTGAATCATGCGCGATGGGGTAGTTCCTTTCATGTGCGGCTAGTGTCTTGAAGCATAGGCTACCACTTTACCCTCTTACATTAGGACATCCAAGTCCATTGCTTGACCTTGTCACTAAAAATCATATTCTCTCTAGCGGTCGATTTGGTAAGCCAGAACCTCCGGTTAGAGAATACTTTCAACTTATCAAAACTTCTTTGACATTTTTCCTCCATTCATACTTTACTTTTAAGGGCAATCTCGTCATCGAGTTGCCGGTTATAAAAATCCCTTAACGAATCCTTACCACCAGCCATACGCTAGTCTGAAACTACGCACTTATAACTCATTCTAATTGGCTTCCATTCAAACCCACTGATTTCTTTGGATACCAGTTCCCTTCTTCGATACTATATACCCCGAAAGGACACTTCATTCTTCAAAACTCCACTTGCTCAGTTTTGCATCACAATTTTACTCTTTTCTCAAAGTCTCTAACACTATAAGGTGTGTGTCATGACTTCGTGATGTTTTGAACCCGATGCCAATTACCGCCGAACCTATGACAAATTGATCCACATGCGGTGTGGAGTCACGATTCGTTAGGTCCGTGGCCCATTTGGGCATTTGTCGATCAAAGCGGCATTCTGAAGGAACTCATAATTAATGTCCATATCGTGTCCTTCGCCGTCTTATGCACATCGACATCTTTAATTCCTGGCGGTGGTGCCCGGATGTAAGTCAATCTTCAAAAAGATACTTGCACCTTTCAATTGGTCAAACAAATCATCAATTCTAGGTAACGGATACTTATTCTTTATTGTTAACTTGTTCAGTTGTCTGTAATCAATACATAGCCGCAGTGTACCATCTTTCTTTTTAACAAAAAGCACGGGAGCTCCCATGGTGATACACTTGGTCCTATGCAGCCCTTTCTAGTAGTTTCTTGCAATTGCAATTTCAATTCCTTTGCTCCGTGGAGCCATTACATGCGGTGTAATGAATGCGGTGTGGCACGGTACAACGTCGATAGCAAACTCGATCATGTGGGGGCAATCACGGTAACTCTTCGAGGAAACGTCCAGGAAGAGTCGCTAACGTGAGGATATCGGATACACTGACGCTTGCGCTGCGGTATCAATCACGCATAAAGCCAAGTAGGCTTCACATCCTTCCGCACCATTGTTAGCGAGTGGCGGCGAGATATCACATTGATGGGTGATTTGACCTCTCACTTGGAGCAGATTTGCTTCATCTTCATTAAAGTGTTCTTAAGGACTACTCTTTTCATTCTACAATTGGAGATATTGCAGAATGTCGGGACAACAATCTATCCCAATATCGTAAACTCTCACTGAATGATAACTCAATCAAATCTCCTAAAAAATTCATACTCTCGTATTTTGATAGGGCCAAATCTCTATACTGTATGTTCTAACACTATGGCCCAGCGGGTTCATCACTGATGTCATACTAGGTTTCTCTCGATAATTTATGTTGGTATGTCGATTGCAAAAATATGATGGGTTGACTGAGAGATTAAGTCAATGCGTAATAGAGTAGTTTCAAAGATTTGGAAGTGCAGGAATTTATTCACATACGGAGCGTTGAAGTATCTTCACTGCTGTTGCATATGCTCTAGGCCCGGAGCATGACCATCTTGCCTATACAGCGTTTGTGTCCCTTATCTCGGAACACTTTCGGTGATGCAACACTCTTGTTGCCTTTTTTGTACCACTAAAGTTGTACCCGATTACGAGGTGTTGTGTAGAATGAACTGAATTAGAGACAATCTCTATTTCATGCTCTTTAGATCCACAAATCAAACTAACACTAGAGTCTCAACATTCTCTGTGGTTTTTATACTGATGGGACGATGGGGGCTTGATGTCGCTTAGAAGGACCTCTAGTGTACTACATAATGACGGTGTTGGTAGAGTAGTATTCTGATGACACAGTATGGTACATTTGGAACCACAATGGTCCCACAATTTCTTCCTTTGTTGTTGTTCTTGACGGATGTGGGGTATTTTCTTTCCACAATCTTTTATCCTTTCTCTCTTTCCTCTTTCTTTATTCTTTCCATTCAATGCACATGTCACAATTTGGAGAAATCCTCATGGCAAAATCTTGTGACATGGGCTCGAATGTAGTCATTAAGGCCGTCTTCAAACCTACGACATTTTTCTTCCTCACTCCACAAGTATCTCGAGGCACTTGCTCAACCGTGAATTCTACTTTGATATTCACATGACACTCATCTGTCTTTGTCTCGGATTATGAAACTCTCTTCTATATAGCCA
Source organism: Tetrastigma voinierianum (assembly GCA_016808115.1). Lineage (NCBI taxonomy): Eukaryota > Viridiplantae > Streptophyta > Magnoliopsida > Vitales > Vitaceae > Tetrastigma > Tetrastigma voinierianum. The sequence continues at coordinate 38,532 of JAEQBH010000124.1, forward strand.
AATAGGTGGGCCCACATAATGCTTCTTGAATTCATCCAGAAGAACTCCCGTGTAACTCTCTCGATGAGTGCGGTCTGGTCACGCCTATGATCGCCTCATCTTGTAGTAATGGTGCTGTTCCTTCTCTATAAAACATTGCAATGCACATTACTACAAGCATTATTCAGTTCTCTTAGGCAATTTTACGCAATAGAAGGCTCATCCTCTTCTTTCCCATAAAATCTACGGTCGGTACTTTACCATTCTCTCAATGGGCGATCGCTTTGGGCAATTTCGAGTTGGTTGCCCGGCTCTTTGCAATGCTGAACTAATTTGTTGGAGGATACCCATAGTACCTCACGCCCTTGTTACAGTTCATTCATTGAATTGGGAGCATGGGATGTAATCCGCCTTCGACTAGCGGAATTTGTTTGGGCAAGTCCTTGGTCATCCTCGACCTAAGGAGCGAACCGTCCATCTTATCCTATTAAGACTAGCAAGATCCGCGTCGAGAGTATGTCTACATCATATGCAAATGAAATGCATGTTAAACACAATTTCAAATTCATTTACAAACAATTTTAAGTCGTTTTTGTAGAACATTTAAACCTAGGCTCAGTGCTGATAAGTTATGGCGCCCTTTTCTCGGCTTGGGCAGGTTTGGGCGGATCGAGCAGTCAGGGATGCCACTAAAATCACTCAATCACTCAAAATCATATCTTTGCGGAAGAGATTACAAAATTGGGCAAGCCCAAAAACATTTAACAAAATACATTTAACTTTAACAAAATACATTCTGATGAAGGCATTTAAGCCTTTTGAAATGATTTACAAAAATAGATGTTGAGTTCAAATTGTTTTTTACAAGAAAATCAATATCAAAAGAAACGTGGAATGAATGCACATGTGGACATACTCAGGGAAATTTCCTTCTTTATGACTCGGCGGCTCCTCGATCTTAGGTCGCTTTAGATATTTATCTATCGCTCGGTGCCTGCTTGCATTGGTAAGCAATACACTAAGCATTTTCATGCTTAGTGGTTCTACTCTAAATCTATTCCTCGGTTTAAACAAATCAAATCATGCAATTTAATAATTCAGAACTTAAATATTTTGGATGATCAATATAAATATAATACATATACTTTGTTATATATATATAATCAGTTATAGTTCCTTGATCATCCTAAAAATACACTTTCATATTCAATATTTCACAATCTCAAATCAATTCAAATATACTCACAAATTCAATTCAGTTCTGCAATTCAATTCAGTTCTGTCAATCAATTCAGTTATGCAGATCAATTCAGTTATGCCCTTAACGAATTTAACCTATGTCTTCGATATGCGGGATATCGAGTCATGACACGGTCCCAGCAGGCTGCGGGCCGGTATCAAATAATTTTATAACACCGATGCCGGATCTTGTTGGGTTTGCTGACTGGTTATAAACAATCAAATAGTGAACATTACCCGATCTGGATCAGAGCAGCGATCGAGTGACACATCAATACAATAGTTCGCAGTATTGCTATTTGACCCTATTGGTATACCAATCTATCATAATCGCGAAACGGTTAACATTCTATTAGGGGCGTTCAAATCCTTTATGAAAAATATAGTACAACCATGCAGCTTGTATAAACAGTTTATTTTCAATAATCATGCCAATTTTATAATACAAACATTTTCACAATCCCTTTCTCAAATCAATTCAAATCAATTCAATAATAACTTTTAGAACAAACAGCAAAAAACTTGAAGAATAGAATTCGGTGAAGACAAACCCAAAATCTTTGCACTTTTAATTCCAATCGCTTGGAATCTCAATCTTAGTTGGCTTTTTCCTCAAATGGGTTCCCTATTCCAAACCATTAAAAGAACAATATTATTCGTGTGTACTAGTAGTTTTGGTTAGGATTGATTTTGGAGTTTAATATGAGGTTTAATTTCAACAAGATATATATAGATGGATTCTTGACTCAATGGGATTTCCATAAGGATCCAACGGCTCCTGAACGGAGTTCGGACCGAAGGAGTTATGAGCCTTCAGTTGGAGGTCATACGTGTAGTCACACCCGACCGAGTTGATAGCTGAGCTGACGACCTCGGTGAACTCGGTCTGACATATTATAATCTCTCCAAGAGTATGAATGAATTCTTGACTCAATGAGAAAGCTTTCCATAGAGTCCAAAAAAGACACTGGATCGAGTTCGGATGAAGGAGTTATGACCTTCGAGTTGGAGGTCATGCGTAGTTACACCCAACCAGTGTGGCCCAGGGTGACCTGAACTCGGTAAACTCGGTCTGAAACCTCGGTCCTGACATATTCCCTCCTCAGGCATATGGATAAATTCTTGACTCAATGATCTTTCCATAGGAGTCCAAGAACACTTGTCGGAGTTCGGACGAAGAAGTTATGACCTTCGAGTTGGAGGTCATACGTAGTCACACCAGTCGAGCTTCTTGGCCCGAGGCGGCCTGGCCCTCGGTAAACTCGGTATGACGCCTCGGTCTGCGAGCATATTCTATCCTCTCCTCAGGCATATGAATGTGTTCTTAACTCCAATAAGGATTTCCATAGAGTCAGAACACCAGACGGAGTTCGGACCGAGAAGGGGATTATGACTTAAGAGTTGGAGGTCTCATACGTTGTCAAGTCGACGGGTGACTTGGGCTGGGCTGTTTGAGCTCCTACGGGGCCAGTGCTGACAGCCTCTGAGGATGAAGTGCGCTAACCTCTCTTGCATGAGGTCCTCTTGATGACCTGCTGCAGATCTGACCTGTGACGACCTCTTTAGGGACCTCTCGCGTTAGTCATCTGCATTGATTTACAGGAATCGGAAGTAATTAACATGATTCATTGATGTGGATAAAATTCTGAAGGACTTACTACCAAATTTCTTATTTCTGACCAAAAACCAGTTCTAAGGTCAATTGTAGTTGACTGAGCCGGGCGAACACCAGATCTAGCTGAGCTGACCTTGGTAAAAGGACCATAACTTGGTCTACAGAGGTCCCAATCGAGAAATTCAAAAGCCTAAAATCAAGTTCATTGATGTGGCTACAATTTACTAGAAGGACTCACTACCAAATTCCCTTCATTTCTTACCCAAAAATCAGCTCTAAGGTCCGGCTAGTGCGCACTACCACAATGTGGCAGCTTCCCATGTTTTGAAAATACAACCAAACATTCCCTAAGGCAAGATAACCACCACGCAACCCTTAGGGTAGAAAATAATCAAAGTAGGAGAAGACCTACCTATTGGAGGTTGTCGAAACTCCCCGATTCCGGTCTCTACTTGCGGCTCTTGTCACGAGGAAGGACTTTCCTCTTTGCTTCGTAGGAGACCTGGTGAATAGTTAGGGGAAATCTAGAGAGAGGGAGAGCTTCTCATAAAATATCTCCTCTTTTCTCTGTTTTCCTTTTCTTATGGATCTTATGTCGTACTTTAAAGGAGAAACTTCCTCCTCTTCTATATGCCACATGCCCATTCCTTGATTTTTTTCTTTATTTCTTTTGTATTTAGGTCCTTCTATTTCTCTATTGTTATTCAACTGTTTAAGTCTCCTATTATTTTCCCCAACTCATTTATTTCTCCAAATTACACTTAGACATCTTAACTTGTTGCATTGACCCTTAGGTCCCCATTTACAATTCCATATTTTCTCCTTTTCACTTGGGTTTATTTACGGATTCAATAATCATTTAATCCATATTCATCTAACTAATTCGAAGAAAAATACCCAAGTTATTGATTATACTTTCAGACATATAATAAATTTTATTATAAAAATTCTAAGGTATTTTTGGGGTGTTACAAGATCAAAATATCATATACAAAGATATAAAATAAAACTACCACCGTAGTGGTGTATACATTGTCAATACATATAGTCTGAGTCCCATTTACATATACATATAGTGTACATTACATTTTGTGTCAGGCGCAAAACCTACTGTGATGAACTCCTACTAGTTTGTTGGCCCAGTAGTATGCGGAAGATCGCGGACATCCTTCTCTGTACCTACACGGATTAAAACATGTGCTAAGCTTAACGCTTAGTAGGAAACATATGACTTATACGTATACACATGCACTAATACTCATTTACAATAAGCATATAACAGTAATAGATATCTGATGCGGATATCGAATTTCATGAATTCATATAACAAACTTATACACATACTTGTACCTATAGTAAACAAACTTGTTCATATCTCTATGGGAGTTCTGAGCTTATACTTGTACGGATTTTAGTAGGTACTATAGAGCTTATACTTGTATAGGGTATCGGTAGTATATGAGCTTATACTTGTGCGAAGGTGCCCATAGGTACTCACAGGCTTATACTTGTACAAAGGTGCGTAGGTGCTAACAAGAAGCTTTTACTTGTCTGGAGTTTTGAGTAGGTACTCACCGAGGCTTATGCTTGTGGAGGTGCAGGTAGGTGCAACAAAGCATGCTTGTGAGAGGTACTTATGGGTACTCTGAGGCTTATGTTGTATGGGAATTTGCTCAAATTCTTCTGTGAGCTTATGCTTGTATAGAACAGTGGGCACCTTTAGAAGAAACGATATATTACTTTACTCTTATTCATTATTCAGACTCTTATCATATAACTGTTTGACTACCTAGACCAATAATAAGAAATGAGTAGGACACAACACAATAAGTACTTGAAGGTATGGTCTGTACTAAAAGGTGCGAAGTAACACAAAGTAGAGTCTTAGAAGCTCAACTAGCACAAAAAAGTACCATCGCACTAATCAAAACCGTACTAAATGTCTTTGAAGCACGGTCAAAGAGTGCCGTCACACTAATTAGAGAGTACCGGAGTACTATACGTGCCTGCCCACATAACAGAGGTGATGTGTCATTCAATATCCGATCTTAGGCAGTCCTACAATTATATGTGTTCAAGAACTTATTATCTTATCATAGGGGCATTAAGTTTGCCAATTTGCTTCACCGAGGCGGTGAGGTACGGTCTAATTTTACCTTTACCTTACAAACATGAATGATCCCTTTCATACACTTATAGTGTCCTCATTAGGCCAATGGACAAGTCCTTGGAATAACGGAATAGAAAAACATGAGAAAAACACATGTTTGTGAATAGTGCTACGCTGCGGCGTAGGCCTTTGCAGCAGCATAGCTTGGCTATGCCTCAGCGTTCCCGAGGCTTGTCTAAGCCTCCTCTTCTCGGCCACGCCGCAGCGTGGACATGCCATGCCTTGGCGTGGACCTACGCTGCTGCGTGGGGATCCCTACCATTGTGTCAGTTGAGGCTATTGCTCAGTTCTTTGATTTAATCCTTTTTTTCTTTTAATCCCAACAAAAACAAAGTAATCCAAAAACATCAACATAAAACAACTCCCAAATTGTGTTCTAACCCAGCAAAACCAAACATAGAAGTTAATTAGGGTTTCAAGCTGAAATTCAAACACTTGTAAGTTGGGTTAGCTTCTAACACACACCCAATTATGGCGACCTCAAGCGGCTCGGCAGATTGGCGGATCCATCTAGAAACGAGGGGACCTTGGATTTAATTCTTTTATTTTTCATTTTAATTAAGTTTTCTTTTCAAATTTGTCGCGACTCGAAACCCGAGCGGGCAGATAAACGGATCGAGCAGAACTGGTTTACTCAGGCATTTTCATTTATCTTATTAAAAAGTTTATTTAATTTGTTTAGTTCTTGAGCGGTTTGGGTTTAGACATTATAATCGATTACAATTTCAATGCAATTCGGTGAGCCTTGAACATTTACAAAAATACATTTACAAAGAGAGACGTTATGCCTTTTCAAAATGATATACAAAATCAAGGTTCGGGGTTTAACCCTTTTGTTAAAAAAAATACCAATTGTTCAAAAGAGATGATATGCAAATGACGGAGTATACTTTATCGAGCGTACTCTCCTCCTATGACTACAACGCTACACGATCTTGTCTCCCTTCATGTCTACTCGAAACTGTAGCATAGATAAAACCTCTGCTAAGCATTTTCATGCCCAGTGGTTCCTCTGATTCTATTCCAATATTCAATGTAACTCGGCCTTGTTAACATTAAATCATGCCTATTAATTCAACAAATGCTCATGCTATTTATTTTCACATGCTTTCAATTTCTAAATAATTTACCAAATCACATCATACGATTTCAATGCAGCAATTCATTTCACAAGTTAATTTATGAGATTTAAGCATATACGCAAAATCTCATTTACACTCGTTAATGTTGGTTATTTCACCTAACTATTCAATTCACACTTCTGACGGATTCCGTTTGATGAATCCCGCCCTTATTATTAGTATTCGGTAATGTACTTACACATTTAACAATTCGGTCTCCCATCATGGCGGATGTGGTTGGTGCACCAACATAGCGAATAGCAAATGCCATATGCCATCATGGATGCGATTGGTGCATCCGTCAAGTGGGACATTTCTTCAATGCCATACGCCATCATGACGGATGGAATTGGTGCATCAGCGAGTGGGACATTGGACAATTTCGGGGTGCCTTAAGTGGCGGATGCGATTGGTGCATCCGTCGAGGCGGTTCGTCGATGCTCTTCGATCACGATTCAAGATGTCGGGGAATTGTCAGATTCATTTGACTGATTTATCAATCACATTCATTCGGTTTTCAAATATCACATTTCAATTCCATATTCACTTTCATATTCTCTTTTCATGGATATACTCAATCTATGTACTCATTTCCTATACACATTCAAGCACTCATTTCATATGCTTGGTAAACTACTCAAGATACTTGACATAAGAATAGAGTCAGAGAACAAACATGCAAAAACTTGAAACAAGAATAAGATTCAGTAGAACAAACCCAAAAATCTTGGCACTTTGATTCCAATCTTTGGAATCTCAATCTCAGTTTGGCTTTTCCTCCTCGTCAGTCACTATTCCAAAACCATTAAAGAACAATATTATTCATGTGCACTAGTAGTTTTGGTTAGGATTGATTTTTGGAGTTTAATATGAGTTCCAATTTTTAACAATATATATAGATGGATTCTTGACTCCAATGGGCTTTCCATAGAGTCCCGAGAACACCGAATCGGGGTGCGGACGAAGGAGTTATGATCTTCCGAGTTGGGAGGTCCTACACAGTCAAATCACGAGGACTGACAGCGAGCTGACCTGGACGAGCTCGATCTATCACCTGATTCGAGCATCTTCTATCCTCCCCTCGGGCATATCAATGTATTCTTGACTCAATGGGCTTTCCATAGAGTCGAGAACACCAAACAGGAGTTCAAACGAAGGAGATATGACCTTTGGGGACCATACGGGTCATGCGTAGTCAGCACGACTAGGCCGAGCTGAATTGACAACTGCACTAGTGATGAGCTCAGTCTAACATAGTATGACATCTTCTATCCTCCTCAGGCATATCAATGTATTCTTGACTGATGGGTTTCCATAGAGTCCAAAGACACCAAATCGGAGTTCAAACGAAGGATATGACCTTAAGTTGGAGGTCATGCGCGATCAATACGACAGTGACACGATCGCGAACGAGCTGCAACGAGGTGACGGCTGGTATAACACCTCGGTCTGAAACCTTCTATCTTCCTCAGGAATATCAATGGATTCTTGACTCAATGGGCTTTCCATAGAGTCCAAGAACACCCAAATCGGAGTTCAAACAAAGGAGATATGACCTTCCGAAGTTTGAGGTCATGCGTAGTCAACCCTGACGAGCTGACCTGAATTGACGAGCTGCACTGAAGTGACAGGCTCAGATACAACACTTTTTCTGACATCTAATATTCCTCAGACTATGAATGGATTCTTGACTCAATGGGCTCCGCAGGTCGAGAACACCAAATCGGAGTTCAAGCGAAAGAGATGGCCTTCAGTTGGAGGTCATGCGTAGTCAGATCGACGGTGTCTGATGTAATGAGCTCTACATGGTATTTGACTCTCTGAGGACGACGACCTCTGAGGACTTTGGCGACCTCTACGGGACGGAGTGCATGACCTCCTACGGGAGGAGGTCTGCTGACCTCAGTTGCATGAGGTCTGTTGACCTCTGCTGGACGACCTCTATGGCTGACCTCGCACCTATTTGACTGTTCAGAGTAAAAAGACCATAATTTGGTCTACAGGGGTCCAAATTAAGAAATTCAAAAGCCTAACATCAAGTTCATTGATGTGGCTACAATTTACTAGAAGAACTGACTACCAAATTCCCTTCACTTCGTACCCAAAAATCATCTCTAAGGTTCGGCTAGCTGCGCACTACCACAATGGCAGCTTCCATGGTTTAAAATGCAACCAAACATTCATAAGGCAAGCTAACCATCCAACATTCCTTAGGGTAGAAAATGGCCAGGAAGACCACCGCCTCTTGGGGTTGCGAGAAACTCAGTTTACGGTCTCTACTTGTAGCTCTTGTCACGAGGAAGGACTTCCCTCTTGCTTCGCCGGAGACCTATGGTCCGATTGTCGGAAAATCTAGAGAGAAGATGGAGCCTCTCTCTCTAACTCTTCCTTTTCTCTGTTTTTCTTTTTCTTATGGATCACTCTAAATCGTACTTTAAAAGAAAAAAAAAAAAAGTAGGAAGCTCTCCCTCTTTCCTACATGCCACATATGTCCCTTTCATGATTTTCTTTATTTCTTTATTTTTGGTCATTTCATTTCTCTGATAGTGTATATTTAAATCTCTATTATTTTCCTTTACTCATTTATTTCTCCTAATTTCATGAACATCAAACTGTTACAATTGACCCTTAGGTCCTATTTTACAATTTCCATATTTTCTTTTTTTCACTTGAGTTTATTTCTAGATAATAATCATTTAGTCAATATTCATCTAAAAATTTCTAGAAAAATACCCAAGTTGGCTCAATTATACCCGGAATATATAATAATAATATTTCTTTTATTATAAAAATTCTAGGGTATTTTGGGGCGTTACAACTCTCACAGCTTAATAAGAATTTCGTCTCGAGTACTTTAGTCAAACAGTTGCGGATACTACTGCCGCATCGTTTCTTCACTTTCCCAAGTGGCTTATTCGGTCTTGTGGTCTCTCCACAACACTAGCGGAATCTTCTTGTTTCGTAATTCTTTCACTTCGCGAGCCAAAATCTCTACGGGCTCTTCTTCATGTCGGTATATGATTTCTATCTATCGGTGGTCACTTTCAATCTTTATCTAATCATTTTCACTTTCTCTTCAGTCTCTTGTACCAAATCGGGGCCACTCACTTTCTTTTCACTAAATTTCGTCCAACACAATAGTGTTCTACATTTCCTCCCCTATAAAGCCTCGTAGGCGTCATTCAATTCTTGATTGGAAGCGTTGTTGTAAACAATTTTGCAACAAAGGGATGTGTCTATCCCAACTACCCTCATATTCGATCACACAACTTTTCAACATATCTTCCAAAATGGCTCTTTAATTCATAATCATTGGGTACACAAATCATCCTTATAAAACAGGATCCATCTTACATTTACCTCGAACTTGGTTTTTCTACCATCTCCAATATCACATCAAATTCCCTGAAGGATAACTCAATCAAATCTCCCAAAAATTCATACTTTCATATTTTGATGGGACAATCTCTATACACTTTGTTCACAATAACACTATGTCCGAGCGGTTTCGTCACCAAGATGTCATACTCGGTGTCACTCCTCGGTAAATTTTTCCCAAGTTGGGTATGTTAGTACACACATATGAGTGGGTTGACCCTGGGTCTATCAATGCATGCACAATAGTATAAAAAACGATAAGAGTGCAGAGCTAACCTATCACATCCGGGGTGTCGGTATCTTCCCCTTCTTTCATCGCATATGCTCTGGGTTTGGGCCTGACCATCTTGCTAGCCAAGTGCATTGTCCCTTGTCTCGGAACACTCATTGATGCAACACTTTTCTTTGCCTCTCGGCCCGATGAAGCATTGCCCCTAGTTTGGGAGTCTTTGTGAAGGATGCCTAATACACTCTCGTATTTTGTGCTCCGTGGATCCACAACCCCAGCGGCTTACGATCCTCTCCGACAATCTCCCTTGTGCTTTCTTCCATAATGGGAACGAGAGCGTCTTGTCCTCTAGAGGCACCTCCTTGTGCACTTGCAAGCGAGCATCGACGGGGAATATTATCTCTGGAATGCTTTGAGCTATAGGAGCACCGGGGATCTGTGGTCCCGAGATCTCTTCCTCTGCTGGCGATGAGCATGGTAGTAAAGATTTTCTTTCCACTGTCTTCTATCATTTCTTTCATTTTTCCTCTTTTTCTTTACTCGTTCCACATTTAGGCGCATGTCGTGATTTTGGAGAAATCATCATGGCAAAATCTGTGACATGGGCGAATGTAATCGCTTAAACCGTCTTCAAACTTCGACACTTCTCTTCTTCACTTACTAACATCTAGAACATCTTGCTCCAGCGGGTGTGAATTCTCTCACATATTCGATTGCTTCATTGCCTTTGTTTCAGAATTATGAAACTCTCGTAGTATATTGTTTAAATAGATGACCACATAATGCTTCTTGAACTCATCCAAAAAGAACCTCCATGTAACTCTTTCTGGTGGTGCGGTCCTGGTCACGGAAACCCACCACTGATAAGCCTCATCCTGTAGTAATGAGGTTGCACATTCCAGCTTCTCTTCAGTTGTGCAATGCATTTGTACAAGCATTCGCTCGGTCCTCTCGAGCCAATTCTCTGCCATTGAAGGCTCATCTTCTTTCTTTCCAAGAAAGTCTATCGGTCGGTACCTTGCCATTCTCTCAATGGCTGATCATTGCGGAGCAATTGCAGTTGGTTGCCCGGCTCTTTGCAAAGCCTGAGCTAACTGTTGGAGGATATCCATAGTACCTCCTACCACTTGTTCCGGTTCATTCATTGGTAGGGCATGAGATTCTTGTCCACCTATCACACTAGCAGGACTATCAGGACGATTTCCCTAGTCGCCTTCGACCCTTTGGGTACCTGAACTATCCATGTTTACCTATTAAGACCGACAAGATCCGCGTCAGAGTCATATCATCCTTTAAATGCCAATGCAATGTATGTCAAATACCATTTTCAAAATCCTTTCAAAAGCCGTTTGAGGCCTTTTCGGCACGCCTAAACCTAGGCTTTGATACCACTAAAGTGTAGCGACCTCCAAGCCCGGCTCGACCCGATTGGCGGATCCGTACTGAAACCCCGGGGATGCCCGTTTAATTCTTTTATTTTTCATTTTAATTAAGTTTTCTTTTTCAAAATTTGTGTGACAGAAACCCGGCTGACGAATGGCGGATCGAACGAACTGGTTTACTCAGAGCATTTCATTTATCTTATTAAACGTTTATTTGTTGTTTTAGTTGCGGAAGCGGTTTTAGGTTAGGCAAGCCCATGTCAGTTCTAATTTCAATACAATTCGGTAGGCCCTTGAACATTTACAAAATACATTTACAAAGGCATTCATGCCTTTTCAAATGATATACAAAATCAAGGTTGAAGGGTTTAACCCTTTGTTAAAAAAAAAAATACCAATTGTTCAAAAGATGATATGCAAATAGCGGAGTATATACTTGCTCGCCGTACTCTCTCTCTATGACTCTGCGCTGCATGATCTTGTCTCCCTTCATGTCTGTCGAAACTGCGCAAATGAAACTATAAATAAGCATTTTCATGCTTAGTGGTTTATCTGATTCTATTCAATATTCAATGTAACTCAGTATACATTTAACATTAAATCATACCTATTAATTCAACAAATGCTCATGCTATTTATTTTCATATGCTTTCAATTTCTAAATAATTTACCAAATCACATCCTTGCAATTTCAATGCAACAATTCATTTCACAATTTAATTTATAAATTTAAGCATATACATAAAAATCTCATTTACACTCGTCAATGTTGGTTATTTCTCACCCCTAACTATTCAATTCACACTTCTAGCAGTTCACGTTTGGTGAATCCGCCCTTATTATTATTGGTAATGTACTTACATTTAACAATTCGGTCTCCCATCATGACGGATGTCGTTTGGTGCACCCCGACATATGGTATCACTTAAATGCCATATGCCATCATGACGGATGCCGATTGGTGCATCCCGTCAAGTGGGACATTTCTTCAATGCCATACGCCATCATGACGGATGTCGATTGGTGCATCCGCCAAACAGGACATTGGACAATTTAGGTGCAGCCGTGAAGGATGCCGGTGGGTTGCATCCCGTCGGGCGGTTCGTCGATGCTCTCGATGCAATTCAAGATATGTCGAGGTGTCGGAGTTCATTTACATTTGATTTATCAATCACATTCATTCGGTTCAAATATCACATTTCAATTCCATATTCACTTTATTCTCTTTTCAGGGATATACTCAATCTATGTGCTCATTTCCTATACACATTCACACTCAGCTCATGTGCTTGGTAAACTACTCAAGATACTTGACATAGAATAGAGTCGGAGAACAAACATGCAAAAACTTGAAACAAGAATAAGATTCAGTAGAACAAACCCAAAAATCTTGGCACTTTGATTCCAATCTTTGGAATCTCAATCTCAGTTTGGCTTTTCCTCCTCATCAGTCCCTATTCCAAAACCATTAAAGAACAATATTATTCGTGTGTACTAGTAGTTTTGGTTAGGATTGATTTCGGAGTTAATATAGTTCAATTTTTAACAATATATATATAGATGGTTCTTGACTCAATGGGCTTTCCATAGAGTCTAAGAACACCGAATCAGTTCGGACCCGAAGGAGTTATGACCTTAAAGTTGGAGGTCATACCTGATCCAAATCCTGGCGCGAGCTGGCCTGACCTGGACAGGCTCGATCTATCACCTTGGTCAAAACATCTTCTATCCTCCTCAGGCATATCAATGTATTCTTGACTTTCGATAGAACTGTAGAGTCAAACGCATATCAATTCAACGAAGGAGATATGACCTTCCAAAGTTGGAGTCATGCTTAGTCAACCACGACGGTAGGCCTGCGTGACAGCTGCACTAGTGAGCTCAGTCTAAATCCTCGGTATGACATCTTCTATCCTCAGGCATATCATTTGTATTCTTGACTCGATAAAGCACAATAGAGTCGAAACGCTGCAATCGGAGTTCAAGCGAAGGAGATATGACCTTCGAAGTTGGAGGTCATGCGCTTGATCAGCCACGACGGTGTCCTGGCGACGAGCTGTACTAGTGACGAGCTCAGTCTAACACCTCCGGTATGTCTGCTATCCCTCCTCAGACATATCAATGTATTCTTGACTCAATGGGCTTTCCATAGAGTCGAGAACACCCTAAATCGGAGTTCAAGCGAAGGAGATATGACCTTAGAGTTGGAGGTCATGCGTAGTCAACCCTGACGAGCTGACCTGAATTGACGAGCTGCACTGAAGTGACGAGCTCCGTCTAACACTTCGGTATGACATCTGCTATCCTCCTCAGGCATATCAATGTATTCTTGACTCAATGGGCTTTCCATGGTCAAGAACACCAAATGGGAGTTCAAACGAAGGGGAGATATGACCTTAGAAGTTAGAGGTCATGCATGGTCAACCTGGAAGAAGTAGCCTGATCGACGACTGCACTGAGGTGACGAGCTCAGTATAACACCTCGGTCTGAAACCTTCTATCTTTATTAGGAATATCAATGGATTCTTGACTCAATGGGCTTTCCATAGAGTCCAAGAACACCCAAATCGGAGTTCAAACGAAGGAGATATGACCTTCCGAAGTTGGAGGTCATGCGTAGTCAACCCTGACGAGCTGACCTGAACTGACGAGCTGCACTGAAGTGAAGAGCTCAGTCTAACACTTTGGTCTGATATCTAATATCTTCCTCAGGCATATGAATGGATTCTTGACTCAATGGGCTTTCCATAGAGTCCAAGAACACCGTCGGAGTTCAAGCGAAGAATCTGACCTTAGTTGGAGGTCATCGTGATCAATTCGACGAGTACGAGCTCTTGTATGTGTGAGCTCTACATGACGAGCTGAGCTCTTTAGGATTTGGCAGGCCTCTGGGACGAGGTCTGCGGCCTCTACGGAGGAGTCTGCTGACCTCACATGCAAGGAATGCAGTGACCTACACTGGGCGACCTCATGGCTAACCTCACTTTATTTTGGTATTGAGTAAAAAAGACCATAATTTAGTCTACAGATGTCCAAATTAAGAAATTCAAAAGCCTAACATCAAGTTCATTGATGTGGCTACAATTTACTAGAAGAACTGACTACCAAATTCCCTTCACTTCGTACCCAAAAATCAGCTCTAAGGTTCGGCTAGCTGCGCACTACCACAATGTGGCAGCTTCCCATGGTTTAAAATGCAACCAAACATTCCCCTAAGGCAAGCTAACCACCCAACATTCCTTAGGGTAGAAAATGGCCAAGTAGGAGAAGACCTACCTCTTGGAGGTTGCCGAAACTCCCGTTTACGGTCTCTACTTGTAGCTCTTGTCACGAGGAAGGACTTCCCTCTTGCTTCGCCGGAGACCTATGGTCCGATTGTCGGAAAATCTAGAGAGAAGATGGAGCCTCTCTCTCTAACTCTTCCTTTTCTCTGTTTTTCTTTTCTTATGGATCCTGTCATTACTTTAAAAAGAAAAAAAAAAGAGGAAGCTTCCTCCCTCTTTCCTACATGCCACATGTCCTTTCCTTGATTTTTTTCTTTATTTCTTTTTATTTTTAGGTCCCTTCATTTCTCTATTATTCTTCATTTAAATCTCCTATTATTTTTCCTTTACTCATTTATTTCTCCTAATTTCACTTAGACATATAAACTTATTTACAATTGACCCTTAGGTCCCACTGTTTTACAATTTCTTATATTTCTTTCTCTTTTTTCACTAGGGTTTATTTTGGATAATAATCATTTAGTCAATATTCATCTAAAAATTTCTAGAAAAATACTGATTGGCTCAATTATGCAGATATATAATAATAATATTTCTTTTATAAGAATTCACAGGGTATTTTGAGACGTTACACAAATAGGTATCCATACATCATAAACCAAGAATCCATACTCAAAGGGAGGATTCCATACTCATCTTATACAAACTAGGGTTTTACCAACCCAACTTTCAACAAATCTAAGGTTAGGATGAATTCCTAAATAAACCCTAGAAATGAAACAAATTAATATCCATACAAAAGTCTTAGCATCCATACAAATCCATGCAAAGCCATTTCAATCCATACTTATCCATACAATTCCATACAAAATCATAGCCATCCATACCTTTCCTCTTCTTCTTCTTCTTCTTCTTTCTCTACTTCTTCTCTTCTCCTCTCTTCTTCTTCACGTTGAAGCCCCCTCCAAAATGAGAGACCAACTTGGTCTTATCCCCTTTTGATTTTTAATTTTCCTTTTATTACACGTTGGTCCTAAAATTCCCTTCTATTTGCCCCATAACTTCCCATTATTCCACTTTGGCATATAATTTTATTATCTTATGACTTTTATATCCTGTTTTAACATATTCCACTTTTACCCTTGTATCTTTCACAAATTCCGGGTTTGAGGTACTCATAGCAAAATAATAATTACGAAAAATTTCAAAATGCACTTATAATATACCCTAAATATGTTTAAAAATGACTAGGGTGTATTTTGGGGTGTTACAACCAACCCCCTAAACCACGAAATTAGAACCTCATGATGTTCTGTTCCATTCCAAAAGAAAAGCAAGTCTTAATAATAAGGATAGAGAAAACTTCAAAGATCGAAGGAATGACGGTCTCCTGAATTCTTCAAGTCTCTCTCTCTAAGATAGGCCTTTAACTCTCCTTTCCTTTATTTGTAGTCCCAAGTTTCTCAAGCCTGCTTGCTTGTAAACGTTTTGAACCCTAAATTGGATTCTCCACGTTCCTTTTATAGCTTTTTCACAAGATAAGGTTTGTTAAGTTTTTCTCGCGACATCGCGACGTTAGGATGTCTTGAATTTGGAACATCACGATGTCGAGCTGTTTTCTGCACCATTCTTCTCCAAGACTCTTACAAGGCTCCATTTCCAGCATCCTTCCTACAAAAACCCAATATAACTAAATATTAGAAAAGTAATCAAAACAAGGTCATATATATATGAAACTGATCCTAAATCTCGCTAAATCCTGGGTTTGTAATGAGTGTTTTTGGGCACTCATCAGTCTCCGAAGTCCCGGCCTGTGAGCCCTATCCCTAGCCTTGACCCATAATCTGGCCTCTCTGGCTTGTCTGTGAAGTAGAAGGCGCTTGTGTAGCACCTTGGGATTGATACCAGTTCCCCTGGCCCATGTTGGGGTAAGGAGGAGTAAACAGCTTCTATGGATGTCCCATTGATGATTGGGACTGTGGTGTCCCAACCCTTTGGAATCCCTGCCTCTAGAGGCAATCCCGCTTCAAATGTCGGTGATGGCCGGTAATAACATGTCGTCGATCTGCAATGCAGCTAATAATACACGTGCCTTGGCCTAATAGTACATGACGTATAGCCCAGGAAATCCATGTGAAGTAGAAGTCCTCTGATTCTTCCTCGAGCTAGAAGAAATTTGATTCTCGCCCTCTACCAGCCTTTGCCTTGTCGAGATACTGCCGTCATCAATCTCTTTATGGCCATGGTTGTCCTGACCATAGAGTTCATATCTTGTAAGAGAAATCCCACAATCTTGCGCCGGATGGACAACTTCAGACCATCCTCGAATTTCCTCACCTTGGCCATGTCTGTGGCCACATAATCATCAGCAAAACGAGCTAACTCTATGAACTTAGCCACGTATTCCATCATTGTCATCATTCCATGCTTTAGCTCTAGGAACTCTCGAGCCTTTGCATGTCTAGCAGTTGCTGAAAAATATTTGCTCATGAAGAGCTCATGGAACTCTGTCCATGTCATCACCTCTGTGTCCCTCCAGGTCTTAACCCAATCCCACCATACTTGGGATTCACTACCTGGAATGTCGCTAATCTGATCTTTACTGCATTGGAGGTGATCTTCATAGCCTCCAATATCTTCTCAATCTATTGAAACCAATGGTCAGCCATCATCGGACTCCTCCTCCCATGCATGTTGAAGGATGATGTGCCCTAAACCTTTATAGGTTATTTGACCCTCCCTGACCCCTAGCTACACTAGCTTGTGCAATGCTGGTAAACGCAACGTCCATAACCTCCAAAAAGGTCTGTTGGTAAAAAACAGGTGATGGTTGGCTATCGCCCCAAGGACGACCTCTACGTCCTCGTCCTTGACCTCGACTTGCCATATACACACGTCAATTAGCAAATAGAGTTATCAAATTTCTATCTAGTAGTGCACATGCCAACCACTAATAGACTTTAACCTCATGAACCACACCGTTCATCTCTTTTTCCTTAGTGGTGCATAATGCTAAACGCTAATACAATTCAATTCAATTCAATTCAATTCCCGAACTATAATGTTCAGTTTGTTTTTCGAATCCCCAAGGTTATGTTTTCTAACCCTAGTGTTCCATATACAATCCACTACGTATATTATTCACACAAATCACCACACAACATGTCAAGCACAAAACACGCAACACACAGCAATGCATGATCTAGACCCATGCCCTTAAATCCCTAGGTATTTGTACACCTATGCTCTGATACCAAGTTGTGATGCCCCAATTTTCGGGGGTCTAGTTGACAAACCGTCAACCCATGGAATTTCTATCTTAGGTCATTTCGTGCCTAAGTCTTGGCACCGGACCTTGATACGTCCCTTTACCGGGACCCATTCATTCATATTTAAATCTAAAATATGAAAATAAGACACTTAATTATAGTCCACAAGAGTGCGATCACGACCCTCTTACCATAATTACATACTCGACTATTTATACAATAGTCCAAAAGAATTAAATCAAAATTCTTTTATACAAAAACCTTTTACAAAAGCTATTCAAGGCCATATGTCGACCTCCTTCATAATCATGGCCTCATCCCGGGGCTGCCATCTCCTGTACACTCCCGGTACAGAAAGGGGTCAAAGCTGCCGAGAGAATAATATTCCTACGAAGGGCTATTCCCCACCTAAGTGCATACGTGGCACACCACATTCAAGTAAAAACATGCACGTTCCTACTCAAATGTCTGCATGACATGGATGAGAGTCACGACTCACCCTATCCCATGTCTCGAGTCCTCATCGACTCCTCACATGCATATCATAGAAGTGTGAAAAACCAAACCGTCATTATATTCCATCAATGACCATTTTTCAAAACAAAAGCTTTTTGTTTTATAAATCAAATCCATTGGACGGTTCCCAATATCAACTTGCATTTCCTAAGTTGTGTGTGTTTATACATTTGTGGGCCACGGATTTCCGGGTTCACACCATAAGACGTCGCACGCCTTTCCAACATTTTAATGGTCTTTCACCACCGGTGATCATGTCTAACCGCGAATGCTGGGTCTTTCACACATTTTTCATTTTCAAAACCGTGTGACTCATTTTGGATGTTGTCTGTATGCAGGTTGATTAAGGCCCGATTGGCGGATCAGAGGCGGTCCGAGGGCGAGATATATCTGGGACTCTTTGCATTTTTTTCAGAGTGACTTATACCTATGGGTATGGCCCACATCTTATAACAGAATCAAAATATCATATACATTTACCAAGTCCCATTTACAAATACAAAACTTTACTTTTACATTTACAAATCAGAGCACGGAACCTACATGTAGTGAACCCTTACAAGTGTGTTGGCCCAGCTGTATGCGGATGTTTGTTGACATCTTCTCTTTTGTACCTAGTTAAAACCAGTGCTAAGATTTGCGCTTAGTGGGAAACTATATCTTATAACCTCTGAGATACACATGCATTTATAATTGAATCATACTAAATGTAATGAAACGGATATCAAATTTCATGAATTCATATAACACATTTACATGTATAATTATCAGCATAATAAACTTATGCTTTCGGATATCTAGGTATACGGTGCGAAGACATACTTATAACAAACTTATACTTGTACAAATCTTATCGATGTGGACTTATTCTTATTCCAATCTCCGTAGGACACGCGTATGTTGTGATGGGCGAATACTTATTCGAGGTCTCCCCAGTGGCATGTATGTCCCCAAGCTTATGCGTACTTGTCTCGGACTTATAGTGTCGGATCTCCCAAAAGGACATATAGTTGAACTTTTGTCGGTAGTACTTATCTCAGTAGGATACATGTATACTTATTGATTCCTTATAAACGGTGCTGAACTCATACAAATACTTAGACGGAGGTACTTATCACGTACTCATACTTCTATCTACCTTATACTGGTTCAGATCTCCCGTAGGAGTCACATAGCTTTATGCACGTACTGGTATTTATATCTATCTCAGATCTCCTGTAGGAGTCTACGGATCTTATGCTTATACCAAGGTACCCTTAGGTACTACAAAGCTCATACTTATACTATGGAATTTACACTTATTCGGAGTACGTAGGTACTCTGCGAGATATTCTGGAGCGATATCTTGGTATTCTTGGAACTTACCCTTATACGAGAAGTACTAGTAAGTAGTACAAAACTTATCTTGTGCCGGTATCTTATACTTGTTCAACGAGTATATCACGGTCTTATGGAACTTATACTTGTAATACGAACTTATACATGTATTTCAGATCTTACATGTATATTCTGCGAACTTATCTTGGTCTTGGAACTTATGCGGTATTGGGCACATACTTGTATTTTGGATCGCCTCCGTGTATTCTGGAGACTATACATGTATTTCGGATCTCATACATGTATTACCGAGAACTTATCTTGGTCTTACGGAACTTATCTTGGTCTTCTGGAACATATACTTATCTTCGGATCTTATCCTTGTGCGAAGGTACTGCTAGGTACAATAAGTGAACTAATCATAATGCATTATCACATACAACGTCGGTCGGACGATATGCGGATACCCTTCAGTGGACATTAGTCGCCGCGAGTCTGAATCCTGCGAGATACATATATATTTGCGTCTGAGAGTACCCTTAGGTACTCTTTGGACTTATATTTATTCGGACCTCCATGGAATTCTGAGTTTCTTCTTATACGAGAACTTATACTTATAACAGGCATTATTATCATTAAGGACTCCCACCAAGATTCTGAGCTTATTCTTATTCAGAACTTATACTTATAACAGGCTTATTATCATTCGGGACTCCCATAGGGTTATAGGAAGCAATCAAATACGAGAGGGTACCCGTGAGTGCGACCAAAATATCGGATCTGGGTGCCCGTGGGCCCTACAGGAACAAATACGGAGGTGCAGTGGGTGCTCTGAGACAATGTCAGGAGACGGGAGTGCCGTAGGTACTACATAACAAATACAGAGGTACCCGTAGGTACTACAGAGCATATACAAAGGTTCCCGTAGGTACATTCAGATCTTTACCATATTCAATTCTTTATTCTTATTCAGAGTCTTATCATATAATTGTTGGATTACCTAGACAGTGTCTGGAATGGTAGGACACGGCACAATAAGTACCCAAGGTACGGGTACAATGCGAAAGTGGTGGCGCAAGCGGGAGTGCGGAAGCGACGGGGAGTGCGGTCGCTGTCGGAGTGCCCGAAGTACTAATCAGAAGTGAGTACTAATGTCTTGGGAAGCGCGGTCGAGAGTCTTGGTCGCACTAATCGGAGAGTGTCGTCGCCTTGTCGAAAATCTCAGGCTGCGTCTTGGAAGCACGATCGAGAGTGCCGTAGCACTGTCGGGAGTCTTAGAAGTACTATCGTGCACCGCCCATACGAGGAGGTGCCATGTCATTCAATAACTAGTCTTAGGCAGTTTTACAATTACATGAGTTCAATAACTTACTATTTTATAATAGGGCATTTTTAGCCACATTATGTGTTCATGACAGATCGTATTTCATATACTGGTAAAGTAGGATGCGTATGTAATCACACCTTATTCATGTATTCTTATTCTTCTATGAATCTACTTTACCCAGGAATTGGAATCGATCCAATCGGATCATCCAAACTAAAGTTATGGCATTTTCATGCCAACTAGTCATTTTCCCAATTTTACCTAGGGACAGTTTGCACTACTTATTTTCCAGTGCCTTAACTCCATATTTGACACTATTTCTTTGTACTCATTTAAATCTAAGGTGCTAAGGGTTCTCCTCCAACTGGAATCACCCAAATCGGAGCACCGAAACTCAAGTTACGTCCGAAACAACTCGGACTACTCTATGATCAAATGATGCAGGAAATGGGCTTGCACATAGCCCCACTTTGAGTGAATTTTTGGGCTATCTAGATTCAGAATTTGGAGGTACCTATAGATTATTTTTGGTTCTCCTTGAAGTCTATTTTAATTGGCCACTTGAATCACTCAAATTGGATAAGAAATGGGCAAGTTATGGCCAAAATACGGCCGGTCGAGCAGGAAGCGAGCAGGGTGTGGGGTACACCCCTAATGTGTACCGGTACATTGGCCAAAAATACCAGAACACAAAGTGTACCGGTACATGTTCAAAGTGTGCAGAGTAAACATCACCGAAATACTTAGAATGTCTTTCTCCTTTTAATGCACTTTCATCCCATATATCCTCCTAATGCCTCATCATCAAAAAATACATGCAATCCCTCTCATGACTCCACAAACCCTTTGGATTTGCAAAGAATCCTAGGATTCATACCAAAATTCACCCAATTCTACAAAACCTTGGAATTGTGAAGGATTCCATATCTACTCGTATCATCTGGGCTTTTCAACCAAACTTCCTTCAATCTAGGTTAGAATAGTTGCTAAGCAAAACCTAGAAGGAACCAAATTAATGTCCAAATGAAACCCTAGCAATCCATACCCAAGTAATTTTTGTATCAAAATCATGCTAGAATCCATAATTTCCATAAAAAATTCATACCAAAGTCAAGCATCCATACCTTTTTGCTTGATCTTGGCTTGAACTTCTCTTCTCTTCTTCGCTTCCTCTTCTTCTCCCCTTCTTTCTTCTCTACGGGTTCTCTCCCCATTTGAGACCAAATTTGGTCTTTAAATCCAAAATATCCTTAGCCCTTGTTTGGCCCTCAAAAACCCATTTTTGGGTTAGTTTTATTTATTTGCCTTTTGGTCCTCCATCCTTCTAGGAATTACACAACAATTCTATTTATTTCTTCTTTGGCCCATAGTCTTTTCAAATTATGACTTTTAAGCCCCCTTTTTACAAATGACAATATTGTCCTTAAGTCTTGTACAAATTCCGAGTATCTCATTTTATTTCCCGAAAATTCATATTTAGCTTATAATATACCCTAAACAAGTCCGAAAACTACTAGGGTATATTTTGGGGTGTTACATTGTCCCATTTTACCGAGTCTACCATCGAACACTAAACATAGAGTCGATCAAACATGTACCCTTGACATCCCATTGAACACCAGACACAATGTCGATTTTGACCTTGCACTCACACCCATGCCATGCGATGTCTTAGTGCATAATGCAATGCAATCATGCCATTGCCTATTCATACCATGCTACATACATAATGAGTGCTATATCTGCATGCCTACTCATGCATAATTACCCATGCATCATTTGGACATTTATATTAAAAGCATAAAAATTCCAAATATATCACACAATTCATGCCAACATATCAATACACGCATACGTTGACATCACGAATCACTACCACTCGAGTAGCAACGTACATTAACCTCTAGGCCTAGTGGTGACACTACATGTCCACAACAAGCCATATGATGGCCTTGTTCATGAACAACAACATGCCACTCGATTATCATGCAATGACACACGCAAGCAATTCATCTCAATCCAATATGTATGGGCATAGATATTGTCATTCAACATGCCATCCCTTAACCAAGGGATGACACTTCAATCAATCCATATAATAAGCCTCCGAAGCAAGCCTCAATCAACCGTAGCTAGGCCATGAGTTCGACCCTAAACAATTGCAGGATCCGGCTCAACTAGCCCCAAAATAGCGTCTTCATGACACCGTCACTAAACCGGAGCAGACTGCTTTGTCCCAACCGGTTAACCATTCCGTCAACCGGCCGACCGCTTTCCCAACAGACAATAGTTTATTAACTAATGCTTCCAACCGACAACCATCCGGGCCAACCAACCTGGCCGATTGCTTCCCCTTGCAGAGCGGATGGGTCATCGCATCAAACCGTAAGACCATGACCAATCGTAGACCAACCTAAGACTGCTCATCGCTGTGGCTTGGATGTTACCGCATCCAATTAGGATTTACTCCACGGCCGACCAACTGGTCGACCGGTTCCTCTTAGATTCCCAGAAAAACGTATTTTTGCTTCTAGGAAAAACACCAAACAACCCCTAGGGCTCAACCAAGACCAAGGATGGCCCTTAGATGGAAAATAAACCTAAGTAGGAAGTTTTCCTTCCTCTTGAAGCATGAGAAACGACCTGAGGAAGTTCCACGAACACTTCCCAAACCCGAAGCTTTTGACTTCACGAACCTCCTGCGCAAAACCTCGGCAAAACTTGGAGTTTCCGATGTCCACGTGTAGCTTTCATTGAGTTCTCCAACTTTAAACCTTGGCCCGTCTAAAGACGATCACCCGATCTTCATAGATCGTAGAAAGAAGTTGGAGGTCTTCTCCCTCTCTCTCTCTCTTTTGTTCTCTCCCTCTCCGTCTCTACCTTTTCTCCATTTCTTTTTCCTTTCTTTTTCCTTTCTTTTATGTTTTTTTCTTTTAACTTAAATCAAGTTTAGTGTGTGGCCCTCTTGGTGCCACGTGTCCACGATCCGTCCGGGTTCAAGTTCAATTTATCTTAATTGGACCTTACCTAATTATTTCCTAACTCTTGAGATTCTCGTGAAAATCTCATCCCTTGATTCACTGGCGACTCACCACCTAGAAAAATCGTAAAAATTCGTACTGTCTCAGGATTCAACGAAACTTTTCTGGGTCACTAGATTTTGTGAGTTGAACCCAACGGAGAAATTTGTTTCGTCATCCAATATCTAGAGAATTTTCCAGGCTTCCCTGAACCATTCTTGCAATTTTATTATTTTTTCCATTTTTCAGAAAAATTAAAATTTTCCCAGGTTTTATAGTGCTTGAGCCATCATTGACCTAACCATTTCTAGGAGGGTCCAATTACGTCTTTCCACAACTCCATTTTGTTTTGAAATATTAGTCAACTGATGCACTATTCCCTTTTCATCACATTATTGTTTGAACTAATTAGACAAATACTCTTGACCTCGATCGGTTCTTAAGGTTTTAATTTTCTAAACTATTTGATTCTCAACTAAGTTCATAAACTTGATAAAGCGATCTAATGCTTATGATTTGTGAGAAATTAGATAGACATAACCATATCGAGTGAAATCGTCTATGAATGTGATGAAATAAACCGCCTGCGCTTCCACCTCTACGCTCATTGGTCCACATATGTCTGAATGGATTAATTGCAATGGAAATTCAACTCTAGTTCCTTTTCCAAATGGTTTTCTTGATGTTTTTCCAACCAAACAATGCTCACAGGTTGACAACTCGACTTTGTTTAGATTTCCCAATAAGCCTTCTTTGGCTAATCAGTTCATTCGACTTTGGCCAATATGACCAAGTCTAGCATGCCAAACTTCTACATTATTCTCATAATCAACAATTGATATAATATAAGAAAAACATTCATTGCTTTCACCATGTTTAACATCAATAACTATAAAACCATCATAGAAATAACTAAAACCATAAAATTTTTGTCCTAGAATTAAATCAACACCTTGTCCATGGAATCTTAATTCAAAGTCAAGTTTAATTAAAACCAACACTGACACTAAATTTCAACGAATGTCAAGAGCAAATAGCAAATAATGTAATAATAAGGTTTAGCCACTCTACATTACTAACTTGCATGTGCCGATTCCCTTTACTTATGCTTTTGAATTATTTCCTACATATATCCATTTTGTTATGTGCGGGATTCGTCAAAATTCCACGAAGGCACTTCTATCCTTTGCTACATGGTCTGTGGCTCCTAAGTCTACAATTCAAAAAGGGTAAGATTCAGTTAAAATCATAGAGCTAGCAACATTAATTGTATTAACTACTATAAAAATATCATTTACCTTCTTGGGCTCTTTGCAATCACATGCAAAATGCCCCTTATTGCCACAATTATAACACTTGAGCTTGGACATGTTCTTCCTTTTCTTGAATAAGTCTTTCTTCTCTCCATTTCCAAGTTGGTTAAACTTTTGTTTTTTCTTTCCCTGTGCATCTCCTTTACCCTTTTGTTGATTCCCACCTTGATATTTTCTTTTGCACAACTTTCCACTTTGCGAGCTGGAGACAGCCATGTAGGCATCAACACTTGTCTTACTGGCCATGAGGCGATCTTCCTCAAGCTCTAGATGACGCATTGCATCTTCCAATGTTTTAATATTTTCATTGTGGGTCAATCGCATCTTCACATGTTCCCAGTTTTGGGGTAGTGAACGAATCATGGCTTGCACTTGTTGTTCATAAGTAAGAGTGTGACATGCATCCTTAAGTTCACTTATCATATTTGACATTTGCCTTAAATGTTTCTTCATGTTATTTTCAGGGCATTTTTTGTAAGTGTCAAATTTAATGGCAAGTGACCTTAGTTTGGTTATAGACGTACCAACAAACCTGTCAGAGAGAGAGAACCACATATCCTTTGTGATCTCATACTTTCGAAACTTCCTCATGATGTCATCATTCATGCCGCTAGCAAATGTGACGTGTTGGAGTTCTTCCTTTCCAGTCTCACAGTTTCTATGATCCCTTCTATGTTAGGTCAGATCACCTTGCTCAGTTAAGTCATGGACATTATGAAACCTCAAGAGCTTCTTGCTCTTCTAGTACGTATTGGATTTTCATGCTCCATATCTCATAATTATCACTATTTAATTTTTCTCCTTTATTGAGTTTTGCAACAATATTCTTAGCAACGGATGTCATTCCTTATACTACAGACAGTCAATAAAGCACCATTATTAGTTTCGAGGACATACATGAAAACTTAACTGTAAAGTGTTAATTGAAGAAAGTTTTAGAGTCGAGAGTTCACTAAGTTCCCAATCATTGTCTAAAGGTCCTAAGTTCAATTAAGTACCTCGCAATTAATCGTTCTTAGTTTAAAGTCACTAAACTTTAGCTAATTTGTACATAAAAAATTCTAAAGAATAACTAGTAATGAAAATAAATAATATAACAATAACATTGCAAAAAAAAAAAAAATCATAAAGTCATCAAATTAAAGACATAAGGTTTAATATCACTGTCAGATAAACATAAATTAACAAACATAAAATTAAGATAGTCGCTTGTAATGAACGGGAATGGAATCATCCACTTGTTTCGCTTCAAAGGTAGTTCATATAATTGACTTTGTAACTTAGGGACCTCGAGCTTCGTGTTTTTTTCCTTTTCCTTTCCTCGAATTGATTGATACCTGCGTTAAGACAACCAGTCTTCCTTGCAACCCAATTCACATACTTTGGGATGAATTCCTTAACAAGTTTTGTATAAGTTCTTGTACGATCATAAGGGTAACTTTTCCATAAGTAGTCAAGGATTCCCTCTTTATTAGGAGATCTGAGGCATGACGTCAAAGCCTTATATTTGTGGATACTTCTCAATAAGCCCCCTTCCCATACACTATTTTGAATGCAACCATTGATTTCTATGATATGGTTCACTAGACTGTCAAAGTCATCATTCTTGACTTGTGCTTCTAAGTTCATGTTTCCAAGATCCTTTATCATAGTAAGTTTTTTTTTTGTCGCTATCTATGGGTTCTAATGGCCTTAATAGTCCTCATCATTCTTACCATTGTTTCTGGCTAAAAAAAAATGAATAATTAAAAATTAGAAGAGAACTAGATTCGAACTAAAGCCTTAGGGAAAAATAGAGAAGGGTTTTAATCAATAAGCCTAACTTCCTTAAATATTTAAAAAATATTAAACAAAAAAATAAACATATTCAAATACGTACTTGTAAATTGTAATCTCAGTACGTACTAGAATTCATTCCCCACATTCTGTAGAGACCCTTTGTTAATGTGTGCATGATAGGTTCAACATTATATAAAAAAAAATTATATGTATGCCTCAGTGGAATGCCAAGGCACCATTTGAGTGTCAGTCTAATGTGTCTTCACTTAAGTAAACCCGTTTTCAAGTCCCCATATTTTCGGTTAGAGGCTCATGGATTTTCTTGGGCTCAATAGTAAGAGTCCTTTTACTTCACCCTCACTCACGTTCTATTTTTATTTTTATTTTTTTTGAATTCTATAAATAAAAAATAAGATAGGATACTGCAGTTCTGTAATAAGAATCACGTAACAGATCATAATATAACATATAAAAAATATTTTGTTAGAGTAACATGTGTACAATCAGATCTACTCATTCTCTGCCAATTTAATATATATATATATATATATTAAGATAATACAACGCGAGAAATGGTTGAATCTTTATCGGCCTATGCCTTTTTCCATATTTGACATAGATTCAGAGCCCACAACTTAAGTAGGGCTCAAAATTGAAGATGAAAGAAAAATAATATGAATTGATACCCCATTTAACTGAAATTTCTTTTATTTTCATCTTATGTGTTTCAAAATCTTTTTTATTCCAAAGATCTTTAATTCTGAAACTTAGATACCATTTGTTATAATTGTAGAAGTTTTGATGAACAATAATATGAATTCAAGAATACATAGATAAATAAATCATCATAAAAATACATTAGAGGTTTTAATGTTGTTTGACCAATTATGCCTACATCCACGGATGAGAGAGAATATATCCATTATTCTTAAAAACATAGAGAACAAGATTAAAGTATCAAACTATTGTGACGCTTAGGAAAAATCGCAAAATCACAAAATCACAAAACCCTAGGGATTTTCACAATATCGAGAAAATACCTCACAAAACTCTCAATCTCTCAAACCCTTGCATCTCTACATACACCAAATCTCTCTCATAATTTTTTCCCCTTGCGACCTATAATATTTATAGGGATATTCCTTAAAGCTTTTCTTATTCTGTAAAGAAACATAATATTACAATAATATAACAACTATGAATTATCCTACTAAATATTGTTTACAAAAATGAATTAATATTAAATAGGAATTTAAGACATATTCTAACAATATAAAATGGAAATCATTTAAAATTTGTAAAGTACTCAAAAAATAATAATAATAAAAAGTTATCGTTTTGAGTTTATACATTTGTTTCTCTCAAACCTTTCAGGCATAATTTTCCTTTTTGTTTTTCGTGGTTGAGGCATAGTTTATATATACACTTGTTTGTTCTAAGACATAGTTTATATATATACACTTGTTTGCTTGTTTGTTATTGTGAAGAAGGAAAAAAGAAAAAAAGAACCTTCAATCTAACCATTTCACAGACTGGAAGATTTGGAACTTGAATTAATTGTTAATATTGATTCTTTATAACCAATATAATATATATGTATAATATTATCGGATTCAAATTACAACCAAGATCGATATATATGCATAGTCGAAATTCCAATCACATTACCAAAACGAATTGAAACTAGATTTCACAACTTAAAAGACTTACCTGGCTGGCTCACATAAATCCTTAGAAGATTTAAAGTCGGAATTTTATTTAATTTTATTTTTTTAGACTTACTCTTTTCCAGTGAGAATTCTTTTAGAGAGTGATTGTGTCTCATTTCGTTTTTATGACACCGATTATCACACTTTTTTTTTCTTTTGATTTGGTTAATTAAAATTAACCAATCGTCATCAAGTCGCGTCGCTTCACTTTCTCTTTCATCAGTCTCTAAACTTCTTTCTATTTAATCAATAATTAATTAAATAAAAGTTTGTGGTCGAGCCCACATCATGTGTGCCTGATCCCATTAAAAAAAAAAACCCTAACAACTAATAATTACGAAACAATTTAACATAAAAATCCAAGACAATGCACCTTGGACTATTTTACTCTTTCTTGGATGCGTTGTTTCAAATCACACAATTAATTATGGACTTTGACTTGACATTTTTTTCTTTGTTTAGGGACTTGTTAGGTTGTTTCAAATCATACCATTAAGAGCATCTCCAACAATGCTTTATTTTTACTCTTTCTCTCGATATATAGAGATTTTGGGGCAAAAATCACATTTAAATAGTTATCTATTTTCATCTCAAAAATAGATATGTGAATAAATCATCTCCATATTTGGGATTCACTATTCAAATATCTAAATATAAAGATGATAGGATCCAGCATTTAGTCTACACTATTGCCCTATTATTTTATTATTTTATTATTATACTACTATTATTTTATTATTTTATTATTATAGTAATAAAATAATTACTTTAATAATATTTTTATACCATATCTTTATTTTTCAAGATATATTTATTATTTATTATTTTATTAATTTTGAATTATTTTTCATATATATTAAAATGATTTTAATATATTTATTTTATAGTATTAATTTATTTTTAATAATTTATAAATTTTTTCTTAAAATAAATAAATTTAGAATAATTTATTTTTTTATTAAAATTAATTTTGAAAATTATATAATGCATTTTTGTTATTTTCATTTATATTGAAAATGAAGATTACATTTTAGTTAGATAATAAAACATTAAGATTTTTAATTAATGTAATAATTTCTTAGAAATAAAAATACAACTTCAAATTGAAAAAAAAAATCATAGAAATTACATCATATGATGTTTTGCACATCATTTATTTAAACCAATACATTAATTACAAGAAACATCGTTATTATACATTTCCCATAAATCCTCAATTAACGTATTTCGAAGGGTATAATGAGTTTCTTTACCTTAATTTGTTTATTACGAGCATGAACTACTGAAATTGTTCCCATTCTGGACTACTATCAACAAACATCACATTCAAATTAACAATGCTCCCATGAGTGTCAAATTCATCTTCTATAATCATATTATACATGTCAACATAATATCATGAAACACTTGTTTCTCTCAATGATGTGTCGGCCATTTGATAATTACAATGAATATAACAGTGGAAATTGTAGGGGTAGTTTACAACTGGTATTAGTTCCTGTATTTTATTTTTATTATTTGGTTATAATTTTAATGTAATTTCATTATGTAACTTTTTAAATATTGTTTTATTTTCTAATGCAATATTATGCTTTATAATATAATTTATTAGTTTAAATTTTTTTAGGTTTTTAATCTATTTGTATTTATTATGATTTTATTTATTTATTTATAATTTTATATTTGTACTTAAATAAAAATAAAAAATGTTTCGAGTTTCATTTTTAAAATATTCTTTATTTTAAAAAAATTAATGGTTTAAAGTATGAATAGTGATTTGGAGTTGAAAATAGAGATCCTTGTTGAAGTTAAGTCTCTAAAATGTGAACCCCATCACATCTAAATATAAAGAAGATGTCAAATTAGAGTTGAAAATGAGGATTTATCATCGTTGATGCTCACTATAGACTTTGACTTGACTTTTTTTTTTCTTTTGTTTAGGAAAACTTGTCTGTAAAACCCGAAAAAATTCAATTTTTCTGAGAAAGGGTAAAATGGTAATTTCAATGGGAAAATCTGAAAATTTTCTAGATCTTAGATGACGAAACGGACTCCACTGTTGGAATCGTCTCGCAAAATCTAGTTATCTAGTCAAAATTCGTTGAATTCCGAGACAGTCGAAATTTCATGTTTTTCGAGGTACCGAGAGTATCGAGTGACACTTGGCACTCGTTTGGAGAGCTCACATTGAGCCATGTGTCAAATGGAGAGCAAGTCAAATACAAGTATAAGTGGGACCCATGTGTGACATGTGTCACCACTTGATAGGAAGGAAAATCCAAAGTTATGGATAAGAGGATAAGGAAATTCAATGGAGCCAATAAGAGAGTGACATATGGCAAGATGAGGCATCCCACTTGACTTTGGACCAAACAAATTTGGTGGGGAGGAGAAGAAGAAAGGGAGGAAAAAAAAAACATAAAAGAGAGAAGAGAGAAGAGAGAAAGAGGATAGAGAAGCTCCAACTTCTCTCTACGATCTACAGAGATCGGTGGGTCAATTTTCATAGGGCCAAGAACTAAAGATCAGTTGCTCGACAAAGGCTACACGTGGGTACCAAAAACATGAGATTTCGTCGAGGATTCAAGTGAAGAGTTCGGGAAATCAAGGGTTTCATGTTTAGGAAGTGTCCATGGGACTTCCTAGAGCAACTTCTAAGCTTCAAGAGGTAGGTCTTCTCCTACTCTTTGGGCTATTTCTCACCCTAAGGGCTATGTGGTGTGGTCAGGTCTCGTTTCAAGGGTTGGTGTTGAAACAAAGGGAATTTGGCCGTGTGTCCTTCAGGTAAATTGTTGCCACATTAGTGAACTTGATGTTAGGATTTTGAATTTCCCAAATCGGACCTCTATAGCCCAAGTTATGGTATGTTTATCCGGAACGGCCTAAGTGGAAAGTCTGTCCGGCTAGGTCTGTCCAGCTAGGTTTGTTCGGCTAGGTTTGTTCGCTAGGTCATCCGCTAGGTTTGTCCTAGCTGGTTCCTGGTCCATTAGGTTTGTTCCGGGCCATCCATCAGCTAGGCTCATCCATTGGGTCCGCTCGCTAGGTGAAAGTCCGGTCCTACTGGCTCTGAATTATTCATTTGAGGCCTCCAACTTTGGATGACCATAACTTTCTCGTCTGAACTCCGATTCATACGTTCTTGGACTCTATGGAAATCTCTTTGAGTCTAGAATATGACCATATATCTGTTCTGGCCTGCTGTGCTCAAGTATTTTCTGAAAAAATGATTATAAATTGGCAAAAGTAATCACTGAGTATGAAATACATGGTTGAATGAAATACACCGCCACGTCATTGCTTGATAATTGGAAATGAGACATGTAATACCATGTGGCATACTTGCATTGCATATGCGTAGGGACATTAGCATATTGGGTGTGTGTGCATGGGTATGGTCATCCATCATTAGTGTTGGTGAATGGATAGTGAGCTCGTACTTTAGACGACATCTAATAAATGGCTCACCATTCAAACCATAAATTAAAATATAATTAATGTGTGTTGGGTGGAGCAAGAAAGGGGTCGTTAATCCCCTTAGGTGCAAAGCCTGGAACATGGGTGTAAGAGACCCGTGGTGTAATCCGAAAAGTTATGTTTCCCAAAATAAGACACACGGTTAACACATAGACTTCGATTGTGTGATAAGAGTCGGGATTGACTCGGGATTAGTTGCCCACTGGTACTTGCATTGGGTACTGGTGAGCCGATAAGGGCTCAGTATATGTGTGTCATTGTACTACTGCTGATCGTTCACACTAAGTATAGGCATGTGAGGGAGCCTGCGGAGTGACTCCTCGATACGGGCATGAAGACGTTCCATGCATGACATATGACATTCAAGTAGACATTTTCACTTAGATGTGTATGGGCACTTAGGTGGGAAGTAACCTTTGTAGGAGATTATCACTATTGGGCTTTGTTCACCCCGCTGGGACCCCCTTCGTGTATACAGTGGTCAAGGCAGCGGCTGACCCGCATTCGGACCAAATACTTAAGAAAGCCTATGTGGTTGGACCATATTTTGTATATGCATATTAGAACAATTAGTTTTAATATATCATTTGTAATAAGAGACTATAATTGAAACTCTGTAAACATATCACTACATAGTTGTACAAATAGTATTCAAGGTATGGTCAATTTGGGGCCGAATGGTCGCGGCGACTCATGAATGACCCGGTGTGGTATATTGAGCCTGGATGGGTCATGTGATGTATTATTATACAGGTTGTATTTTGGATAGAGCTTCTCATATAGAGGAGACTAGGTCCAATTTTTTGTTAAATTATGGATCCCAATAAATGGGACATGATGGTGTGGCGTCAAGTTACCCACAAGACCCGAGGTGCACCCTAGTTTTCTCAAAAGGGTAAAATGGTAATTTTGGTCAAAAATCAAAAATTTTCTAGATCTCGGATGACAAAATGGACTTCACCGTTGGAATCGTCTCGCGAAATCTAGCTACCATGTTGAATTTCATTCGACCTCCGAGACAAATTAATTTCATATTTTTCGAGGCAACGACTGCAAATAAGGACACTTGCTACTACTCTTGAGGGCTCAAGAGTAAAAGCCACGTGTCATGTGCGTAATTAGTCAAACATGAGCTCAAGTGTGGGCCATGGGTAGACACATGGCATGATTCCATTTGATGAAAATCCCAAAATGTAGGGATAAGTGGATATGAAATCCTACGAGCCAATAAGAAGTCGACATGTGGCAAGAGAAAGACACCCTTCTCGACCCATGCCTAGTTTGGGAGAGGAGATAGAAAACCATGAAGAGGAGAGAGGAAAGAGAGGGATTTTAGAGAGAGAAGCTCTACCTTCTCTCTAGAATTCCTGATGATCGGTCCGTCGAATCTCGGTGAGCCAAGAGGTTAAAAGTCAAGCCCCCACTCGCAAGAGCTACGGCTGCGGCCCAGGGAGTTTCACAAACTCCAAAAGGTAGGGGTTTTCCTCCCTACTTGGTTATTCCTTGTTTAAAAAATCCATGAAATGGTTTTAGATGTTGTGTGTCGAAATGGTTATGGAATTCGGGTTCCAAAGAAGTGGAACCGACAAGTCAATTTGAATGCACTTTACCTGATCGATTCGGGACTGTTAAAATAGTCCCATTGCTTGTTGGATTAAAATGGTCCATGTGAAATTGCTTCGTATGTGGTTGCTTGACATGAGAAGCATGAATGATGTGTGGAGGATAAAACTATTATTGTTTTAATTGAATGGGTTGAAATGTGTATGGAAAATGATGTGTTAATGCATGCTAATTGATGTGTTAACATGAATGTTTGAATTATATGAAATATAATTGCATGTTAGCCATTGGAATTGGATATATGAATTAGCATCATTGCATTCATGTGCATGGTGACATCGCGTCAAGTCGGGTGTGGGTGCACGATATGGTTATTCATCATTCTTGGGGAATGTGGGTTGAGTTTGTCTTTGGGACTATGTCTAATAAAGACTCATAGTACAAATTATAAAATGAGAAATAATTAGCGCAGGTTGGGCGCCCTTGAACCGCCGGGTGTAGGGAGACCAAGGGTATTATCCAAAGGTCCCTGCATGGGTGTGAGAGACCCGCGGTACTATCCGAAATGTTATGTATGGGTGTTAGAGACCCGCGGTGTAATCCAAAAAGTTCTATTGCCTAAGAGAAATAACATGGTCATGTTCATCACTTAGACCTGTAGTCGAGCGATGTGGAGCTGGATTGACTGATGATTACCCATCGCAAATTGCCTTGGTGTTGGTGAGCGACAAAGGATCGTAGTTGGGTGTCATTGGCATTGACTGAAGTGACGATTTTCGGCTTAATTCTTGGTATAGTACGTGAGGGAGCTCTGGTGGTGACTCAGTATGGGCATGGAAAAACATATTATTCATGGATGATATAAATCATTCCGTATGCATTGTAAATTGTGGGCGGAATGTGGATGTTTGATGCCATTGCATGTGCATTTTAGGTGGGAGTGGGTCCCATGTAGGGAATTCAACTACTGGACATTGCTCACCTTTGTCGAGGGAAAAAAAAAAAATTATTTCAGGTAATAGGTGTTTGGGGAAGACGGCGTCCTCATTAGATGCCGCTTGAGAAGAAAGTCAAATATGGCTTTGATTACGCGAAAATACATGAAATATTACAATTAAAACATGTTTTGTATTAAGAGTGATGTAACAACTCTTGAAACTATTGTAATATAGTTGGATATATTTTTGGTGAGTATGTTGTATAGGCCAACGCCATTTATTTTACTACGTGACGTCTTTATTATACGGTATTAATACTGTGTTTCCGCCGGCCGATACTCGGTCAACGGACCCGGCGAAATGGGGTGTCGCACCGACACCCACTAAGCCTCGCGAGAGGTTGACGGGTTGTCAACGGGGCCCCCGGGATAGGGGTGTCACATGTTAAGAAAATAAACCCAACCCCCAACCCAAATCACGACATGATGATCATGTAGAAACATAAATTATATATATATATATAGGTATATATATATATATATATATATATATATATATATATATATATATATATATATATATATATATATACCGACTAGATTTTTTTTTTAATAGTGCAATCGATTAAGTATGTACTTGTTTATTTTTTTTAATGAAAAAAATCAATTTTTTAATTTTTATCTAAATTTTAAGATAATAAAATTTAAAATATGTGTTTTTATTTTTTTAGAATGGAACGACATAAGAGTTTTAATTGAATCATTCTGATTTTCTCATATTTTAATATGTAGTTGTTCTTAATTGAAAAAAGGTTAAAAAAAAAATGGTTTTCTTGATGTTTTTCCAACCAAACTGTAAAACCCAAGAAAATTTCATTTTTTTCTGAAAAATGGCAAAACGGTAATTTTGTTGAAATATTATAGGCTAAAACCTGGAAATTTTCTAGATCTTGGATGAAGAAACGGACTTCATTGTTGAAATCGTCTCGCGAAATCTAGTTACCATGTCGACTCTCACTAAATTCCAAGATGTCACCAAAACTTCACTGGCCGAGGCGTAGATGCTCCACTTGATTGGCTAGCATGATTAGGATGCCATATGGCACCCTAAGAAAGTGACACTTGGAAAATCCATGTAGTTCATGTGGGTACCAGGCCTGTCTGGTGTTCCTAGCCACCCTACCAAATTCCCAAGAGCCCTTAAATGTGGATTAGGCCTGGGGTGCCACCGCCTAGGAATGCCCTCGAGGGACCACCCTCCCGCCCCGGTACCCCAAAGGGATTAGGGCCTTAAAAGCCAATACCAGAACGCCCGATCAATCCTCCGCCCGGGTGCCCGGGTGGCTCATATCCCAGACGCCTTCTTACCTAGGTGTTTACTTTCCCGATCGGCAACTCCACTAGACGAAGCTGCCAACTAGATCTTCATGTTACAAGTGTAGGTTCTCCCCATGAACCTACCCTCCCCACCTTGGATGCATCAGAAAGTTAATTCCCAATGACAATTTCATTCGAAGGCGCTTATGTAAAAGGAAGAATAAGTCATCCTCCTCGAAATAAGGGCCACCTTCCCCTATCATTATGGGAAGAAATCGTATACTCTTCGAGAAAGACGGATCCCCTTTCTCCTTCCATAAAAGAGAAGCAAGTCACACCAAACGAGGTATGAGATTCTTAATCGAGATAATTGTTGTTCTAAGGTTGAAGTCTTCAAGAATAAGACTAACTTCAGTATCATGCGCGATGGAACACAACCGCTGCTCTTCTTATTTGTTTTGGTGTGTTGCAACCAATTCAGTGGATGCTCCCGACGATCCACCGACTCTCGAGAATTGTGAGACTAAGCAATCGGCACCGGTCCGGTGGGAAACGCCGAGCAAGAAATCTCAAAGGCGGTACATGAGAGCTTGGGTACACACGCTCCCAGGTGACCTCCCGATCTCCGAAGCTTTTGCTACTCCCAAACATCCCATCGAGCCGTCGGAATCCACCACCATGACTAGTAATCTAGTGGAACTGCACTCTACATCGCTCCTCCGGCGCCTGCATGGTGAAACAAAATAAGAGGAGCTGTGCCCGACAGATGGCCGACCAGACCTAATAGCGCAACCGGGTCGGCGGGAGGAAAATTAGCGCCTGCGAACCCGGTTGGAGGTCGGCCGGGCCGGGCCGAGCAATCGCGGGAACCTCCTCGCCCATTTCCTCCTTCCCATCCCTGCAAAGGTAAAGAGGTCGCCGCGCCAGACGACATTGACCTACCGACGGATGACGAGCTATCCTCCTGCAGTTCCTCGCTCCCACGCCGTTCACTATCCCCGAACGGCCGCGGAAGGCCCAATCTTGGGAAAAAGGCCACCGCCGATCTAATCGGGTCACTGTCGCAAGGCGGCAGTGTGGAGAGAACTCAGCGTGGACCAACGACGCCAACGCCAAATTTCTATCACAGGCGCGCTTAACTCGGCCGGGGTTTCCCAATAGCTCACATCCACGTGACCCGCCCCTTCGAGGTCGCCCGCTCCGCGAATGATTTTTTCCTCCGCCATTCGGGGACCATAGGACATGCTCTCCACTCCCCTTGGACAACATATCCTAGACTACGATCCTCCCCGCGGCTTCTCCATACCACCCTTCTCGCCATATGTACGACTCGCTCTTCCGACTGCATAATCACATGCCGTGATTTCAACCGTGCAATGATCCTCAATGCCGTGGACGATCGACTCCTCGTGTGTTCCTCGCCACTCTTTAAGGGCCCTTACTTTTAGCTTCTTGGTTTCACAAGCTCCCTGCAGGATCATCACAAACACATCTCAACGAACCGTGGGGCCGTGTTTGTTCCTCGCACTTGTGCTGGTCGACAAAAGGGGAACATCAGCCCCTACAAACCCATCCCTAAACGGGGAAGACGGCAGTCCATTTGGGACCCCCAAGCTTAGGGTTTGGAAAAGCGGTCCAAGATTGATGTTTGGCGCGATGGATACGACCTTGGTAAAACTCGTAAGAAGCTTGGGTCGACCACCCCGCTTCCGCCTTTTATCCCCGGATCTCGCCGACAACTATGGAGGAATTATGCCGACGGACGGATAAATTCTCTACGCTGGAAGATAACATCCGAGCTGCCTCGCAAACCGTCATGATTACCACCCAAAGCGGCAAGCCGACCGCTAAGGGCCCGTCCAAACAAAAAAGCAGCCAAGGCAAGGGCCAGAAGCGCCCCAAAGGGTAGTCCGAGAAGGGGAAAGATCCCCCCCAATTCACTACTCTCAACATCGCCTATGACCCTCTCCTGCCCATCATCCGGGACCTCCCCGACTTCAAATGGCCTCCCCGACTTCAAATGGCCCCCACCTATGAGGGCAGGTCCGGACCAGCGCAACAGATCCCTACGATGAGATTATCATAGGGACTATGGCCATGAGACCAATCACACGCCAGAGTCTTCAAATTTCTGCAGAGGAAAAAGTCGGGACGGTCGCAAGTAATCTCAAAATCCATACACTGGCAGAGCTAACCCGCTGGTGGGCAACAGCCGCCTCCCATACCGGATGTGGCTGTTTTCGCATATCGAACATGCTTTAGGACCCCGGTCGACCATCAACTTTATATTGGGGGGATCGGCCGACATCCAATATCAATCCAAGAAACAGTGGAGAAGAATGCTCCGGGCGGCCTCAATCAGAGCCAGAGTAAACATCGTCAACAACCGGGGGGATATCACAGCAGTTCTGTCGGTTGATGGCCCTATATCCTTTCCCCTATTAACCCTACACGGGTCATCACACCATACTACGATGCACTGCAGACGATTGCGGAAGGGTGGCTAACAGCTTTGATGCACAGTGGTCCTCGATCGATCCGGCAAGATAACCGATTTGCTCCATCTCCTGTACTTTTGCAGATGAGAATCCCGATTGATCATCTCCGTTCCGTTGGCAAGGTTTTGTTAGGTTTCAATGGAGATACACCACGACTGCCGCCGGGGGATATCACCTTTTCTCGGTCAAGGCAGTCCCAGAACTCAAGAAATACCGGTTTCCTGTGAGTGGACTTAGGGGCCATACAGCAATCATGGGTCTGATACGGCTGGCTACGCCATGAAAAGCCATACCCTTACATAACATCAAAACCACGCCCCACCTTTATTACGTCCAAACAAGTTGATCTTCAGGGAAGCCAGTTAGCCGCACGTCAATGCTATCAACTCTCACTGTAGGGACGTGAGCAAAGCGAGTGCTCCAGTGAACCACCCCTTGAGGATCAAACCCCCACAATAAGCAATCACGCCATCCTCCCCGGCCCGCCTTGAGGATAGAGGAGTCGCTGGCGCTGATCCCTTTAGAAGCCACGCCTTGACGGGTAGGACGTATTGTATCTACGTTAGCACCCTCCTATCCCAGGCGAGAAGGTCCAGCTAAGGTCGCGGTGTCGCAGCTGGAATGTCGGCTGGCTCACTGACTCATGCCGATATGACAGGGATAATCCCCACCCATGACTCACACAGACTAAATGTAGCCCCATCCGCTAAGCCGTCAGGCAAAAAGCGACGCTCATCCTGGACGCCATGCTGGTGATCCGCATCGAGGTCAATAATCTTCGCGACAACGATTTATCGTGAAGTCGCGGCAATTTCTAACGGTCGGGCCAACGCGGGTGGCTCGTCCCAAAAGGGGAACAAGCTGAGAGTGTGTGGGACTATATGGACCTCAATGACGTGATGCCCAAAGGGATACCGGGCCGCCCGCCAATAGATCGATTGTGGACGCCGCAGGGCACGGTATGTTGCTCCTTTTCTGGATGCCTTCTCGAGATATCACCAGATCCCCATGCACTCCTCAGATGTGGAAAAAACATCTTTCATCACTCCCTACGGACTTATCGTTACAATGCGGATGCCTTTCTCGGGTTTGAAAAATGCCGGGCTACGTGTGATCGAGGTTGGTGATGAAATGTTCCGCCTGGCTGTTCTAAGCACAATGGAAGTCTATATTGACGATATGTCGCGGAAATCCAAGCTACCGATCACACCGCGCATCTACAAATGCATTATCCGGATCTCCTCAGAAAGTACGATATGAAACTGATCCCTTTGAAATGCGCCTTCGGAGTGAGCACCAACCGATTCCTTGGCTTTATGGTCACCCAAAGGGGAATAGAGGCTAATCCTGCACAACTTAAGGCCATCTTACAATCCCCGGCTCCCACCTCCAAGAAAGGGGTCCAGCGAACCCACCGACAGTCGGGTCGCTCTGGCGTTTTATTTCCTCGGTTCACTCGACCGCTTGAAACCCCTTCTTCACTCACCCCAAGGGGAGCCAACCTGGGCCGAACGAAATAGAAGAACGCGACCCGGGCATTCATAGCAACTGCCAACACCGACGTGAGCTCCCTCGATTCTTGTGAGCCCGTGGTCGGTGACACACCCCTATCTCTACCCCAGCGTACTCCTCTCGATGTAGCAGGCTTAGCACCCCGCTTTTGTTTAAAGAATGTGGGGATGCAGTTGAGGCCCTGTTCTTGTTAGCAAGTCCCAATCGATATGGAGACTGTGATATAGCCACCTCGAACGAGCCGGATGAATTCCTCCGACAAATCCGCCCTAAAAGCTCCCGCCCATACTTCCGTGCTCACCCTCATTGTGGTGTTAACTGGACATGCCACCAGTGGCACAATTCAAAAACTTGATATGTCAAGAAGGATGGCCCGTTGGGCAATGGAATTGAGCGAGTATGGCATCTAGTACAAGCCGAGACTTTCGAAGAAGGGGCAAGTCTTAGTTGACTTCCTCGCAGAAATCCCATAGCCCAATGCCTCCCCGAATAAAAATGTCGATGGATTACTCGGCGGTCGATAGTTTCCGCACAACCGGAGCTCGACATCGTTTTGCAATTAACTTCCCCAACTGGGGAAAGCGTTGAACAAAGTATGCGTTTTAGGCTTGTCACCAATAATCAATCGTGAGTACGAGGCTTATGATAGTCGACTCGAGCTCGGCGACTCGCCATGGGTGCCGACGGGCCTTTTGATCTCGCAGCGATTCACAAATTTTTAGTCAACCGATAGGTTAACGTTGCACTAATTCGTGGATCCCTTCATCGATGAAGTATGCTTCTCTGGTCAAGCAGAAATTAAACACCCTCTCGACCTGGAAACTTGAACATGTCCCCCGGGACCGTAATGAGAGGGCCGATGCCTTGGCCGCTATGACTACTTCATTTCCGATAACAGAAACCGTATTTCTCCCCATCTACTACCAGCCAGATTCCTCTATACTAGGTGCCCAAATAAACCAGATAGATGAGCTTCCCCCATCCTTGATGGATTCCATACGACTTTACATAGCCACGGGAGAACTACCTAATGACAGGCGTGGCTCACAAAATTCGTGTCTCGCCTGGCCAGGGTTCTCCCCGGGTAGACGGGCGTACCATATAAACGGTCCCCCGGGCGCCATACCCGGCGTATAACTCCCAAGCAAGGCCGCGATGTGTTAGCCGGGTTACACAAGGTATAGGAGGAAATCACCCCGGGAAAGAACACTAGCTCACCGGGTTCACACACGTGGTTATTATCGCCAACTATGAAGCGTCGATGTCACGATTACGCCGTAAAAATGTGACCCTCGCCAAAGCATGTCCCCCATCTTGAAATCACCGGTGCAAGATTTGGTCTCCATCTTTAGCCTATGGCTATTCGCTCAATGGGGGATTGATATTGTGGAACCGCTTCCACCCGCACCTACCCAAAAGAAACTATTGTTAGTCACCACCGATTATTTCAAGAACGGATGGGCTTCCATGCCTCTCACATCGATCAAAGATAGAAATGCTTACCTTGCCTATCCGAAAAACATTGTTTGTCTGCTCAAGATCCCGAGATCAATTGTATCCCTATAATGGGCCGCATTGGATGTAATGGGTTTATCAGACTTTGGTAAAGGAATTGAAGATAAAAAACTCTCAGACCCACCCCAATATCCCCTTCGCAGCAATGGCTGTCAAGCCTCCAACAAAACTGGCTGACGGCCTCAAAAAGGGTGAAGACTCCATTAAAGGGACATGGGTGAAGGAACTACCCGGGGTGCTCTGGGCCTACAGGACCATAGCCCGAAAGACAATCGACATCTCTCCTTTCGTGCTCACTGTTTGCCTTTTTCTATACAGACTAAAAACCCCTCAAATTCACATAGTTACAAGAGCCTTACAATTCTCTTGCACCCATGTCACTTCGGAAAAATTTGCTTGATTAAATAAATCTTTCTTGATGTTTAGGATTTTAAAATTGGGTTTAGTCTATGACACTGCACAAGTGCACAGGTCATACAAGTAGTAAAATCTGAATGTAAGTCCGTGAATCATTCCTTACGTGATTGGACAAGAGTTAGAGATCAACTACCCCAACTATTGAAGTTCTATGCTATTTGGACTAAAAACTGATAGTGAAAGTTTTATCAAAAAATTAAAAACCTAATCTATTGACTATCTGTTGAGCTAAAACAAAACAAGAAAAATAAAAATAAAAATAGTAACAACCAAGAACATAAAGAACAAAATATTGGACCGAATTTGTTCCCTGTGAGAAACGAGAACTATCAGTGAATTACAATGAAACAGTCAATTCCTACACGAAAGTACATTGCTCTATTGTATTGATGGATTTGGATTTGTTCAAGATTGCCTAAATGTTGCATTTGGATTTCTCCATATTCACTGGTTAGAAGCTCTTGCTTCTCTCGAAGTTAAGATCGAACCAGTTTCTTGTATTTATGCTTTTCTTGCAAGATCTGGGTATTTTTCTTTCTCAATACTTCACACCCATTTCGATGACTCCAAGTAGATCTTCGGGCTTTCCTTTCTCAGAATTTTTTGCAAAAGTTCTACCACTTAATTGGTGGCTCATCCTTCAAATCTATTGGTTCGTCATTTCCCTTGATTAGATCTCAGCTAACATAAGGTTGGGAACTTCCCTTTAGATTGAGGTGAACTCTCTAATTATTTTTATTGTTAAATGCTCCCCTCCAACTTCAATTATGAGCGAATGAGGGATTTATCAAAATGAACTTTCAGAGCTCAGCAGTTCATCAATGGTAGTCTAACATACCCATAAGGGAATGCTCTCAGCTCTCAGGAATCTCCATCTCTGTGTCACACAAAGGGCATCCTAGAAATCAAAGCAAGATACACTCCTTAAACTGGTATTCGGTACTACCATTGGGAACTTATCGATTCAAAAACGACACCAAGTAAGTAAATCCCAACCCAAATAACTTTCTCCAGATTTTTGCAAAAAAGACTATAACTAACTGTATGTCAAATCC
The DNA here is from genome assembly GCA_016808115.1 of Tetrastigma voinierianum. NCBI lineage: Eukaryota > Viridiplantae > Streptophyta > Magnoliopsida > Vitales > Vitaceae > Tetrastigma > Tetrastigma voinierianum. Next base: position 81,407 of record JAEQBH010000124.1, read on the forward strand.
AGCAAAGTTGCATTCCAATTACTGCATTGCGATTAAAGAAATAGAGCACCGATCATGTACATCCATTGTAATCGTAATGAAACTGAGAAGAAGTGAATTCCAGAAATTTGTCTAGATTTCTTAAATTTTAAGGCAGTAATTTTTAAGAAGAAAATAACATAAATAAAAATCCAACTCCAATCTTTCTTCACGCTGGCATAGATCCGAATGATAAAGGCAATGGCTGCGTGTGGGAATGATCGTTACAATTCATCGATAGCCTTCGCCACAGTGGAACAATGCCTTATCATTTTGCTCTTTATGTCTTTCGTCGTTTTTATTTTGAGTTTTTCAGTTTTAGCTCAACGTCAATAGATTACCATTTTTGCTTACATAAAATCTCACAATCGCTTAGCCTAAATATATAATGTGTTGCTTACCTGTCAATACCGGGTCGATGTCGAGATTTCCATTTTACTAAATGCACCATCCTGGCGGTGTTCTAAAACATCAAGCAGTGGTTCAGGCAATCAAGCTGCCAGGGCGAATATGGTAAGGTTTCGGCCATGTGAATTCAGGTTTTAGTCTGTAGGAAAGGCAAACAAGTTTTATGGCTCCGCTGTCGGATCGAACCCGGGTCACCCGCTGACCATAAAAACTCTTGTTCGCTTTATATAGACTAAAACCCCTCAAATTCACATAGTTACAAGAGCCTTGGCTAATTCTCTCAAGAGACCTTGATGTCACTGATAAATTCTGTTTCGATTAAACAAATCTTCTGATGCTTAGGATTTTAAAATTTGGCTTAGTCTATGACACGCAAGTGCACAGTCAAGTGACAAGTAGTAAAATCTGAATGTAAGTCCAGGTATCATTCCCACAGAGATTGACAAGAATTAGAGATCAACTACCCCAACTACTGAAGTTCGATGCTATTTGGACTAAAAACTAATAGTGAAAGTTTTATCTAAAAATAAAAATCCTAATCTATTGACTAACCGTTGAGCTAAAACAAAACAAGAAAAATAAAAATAAAAATAGTAACAACCAAGAACATAAAGAACAAAATATTGGACCGAATTTGTTCCCCTCGCGAGAAACGAGAGCTATCGCTGAATTGGCAATGAAACGCTTCTCAATTCTAAACGAAAAATACATTGCTCTATTGTATTTCTCGGATTCGGGATTTTGTCCAAGATTGCCTAAATGTTGCGTGCTTCGATTTCTCTCCATATTCAATGGTTAGAAGCTTTGCTTCCTTCTCAAGTCAAGATCGAACTTCGCTACTTTGTATTTCTCGCTTTCTTGCAAGATCTGGGTATTTTTCTTTCTCAATACTTCACACCCATTTCTTGATGACTGCAGATCTTTTGCCTTCCTTCTCAGGATTTTTTGCAAAAGTTCAAAAGACAAAGCAAACCCGGATGGCATAACATTAAAACATTCAGCAGGATATTGAACAAAGATTAGCAAAAAAGAAGAAGAAGAAGCAAATTGTTTGGTACAACCACCAAACAGTATAAGTCTCATAAAAGCATTCAAACCCTTAGCGTCGGGCTATGACGCCGTCGCCCCGCCGCTAGATAAGGTCGGACCTATCGAGAATCACTTTTCTCCAGCCAGCCGGCCTGCCATTCTCCAATGATCCCGCCTCGCTAACGGCAACGGGTCCAGTAGGAGCGACCGACGAGACGCTGGGGGCGCCGGGTCGGGCAAAGAACTCCTGGGTGAGCCGGAACCCAAGATCCCGGCATTCCACCCCGGATCTAAGGCTTTGGCTCCCACAAATGTCGGTAGACGCGGAAAACATAACAAACTTCATAGCCATAATTGAACAAATAAGGCCGCCGCTGGAATCGAACTCGGCCTCCATCGTCTCTTTATCAACAACAACCTTCTCCCGGAAAGCGGCGAAGTCATCCTTTATAGTCCCGAGCTCCATAACCAAGGCAAGTCTCTCATCCGCCAAACGGTCGTTCTCTTCTTCCGCCTTCCTGCAAGCTTCCCCCGCCAAGGCCAACGCCTCCCGAGTGGCTCCATGCTCGGACTCCGCCCTCTAGCGGGTATTTTCCACAAGCGCTAAGGCACGTTAAACCCTGGCAAGCTCAGACTCTATCTGTGCTCGGGTATTAATGGCCCCTTCGGCCGCTAAGTTGGCCATCGCTGCCTCATGGCATGCCGCATTTCTCTCGCCCCGCCTCGGGCGTGCTCTCTTTAGTAGATTCTTAACCTCCAACCTGTGCGACGACACGCCTCAATTCGGGCCTCTTTTAATGAGGGCGCCCGCATCTCCCCTGCTCTACCATTCCCGACCAACATATATATCGTAGCCGGGCTGGCGCCCCAGCCGGTAGCTCAAACTCGTGATGTTGGAGCGCCATGTTCCGAACAGCAGCAACGGCCTGTAAAGAAACCCGTTAGCAACTAAGAAAACAAGTAATAGTGCTAATACCATCCGACGGAACTCCCTATTTTTACCACCCAGACCTGACCTAAGTCAAGCCGGCTTCCCGACCTCGTGATTCGCGCTACAAGAGCGGTGTCGGAATCAACAATATTTATATCCTGGGGTCACTTTTCTCACCGGCCAGAGCAAAGCTATCGGCAAAGTATAACGGTTCTAGGGTCGAACTCTCGGTGGATGGGTTTTCTTTCAGACAAAATGATTTACAGTGGAGTTCAAAAATGGTGAATTTCAATTTGGATTTTTAAGGCTTGGTAAAAACAGGGGTTTTGGGGTTTAAAACTGAAAATAAAAACAAGTTAAAATGTAAAATAGAACTCCTGAAGTAACGTCACCGGCTGAGTTCAGGTCATCGAGAGGTCCCTGGGTTATTTCCCTTAGTGTCGGGAGGATGACCTATAGTCATCTCCCTCGAACTAGATCTTCATTTAGCTATAAAACCCAACTCCAAAAAATAATTATCCTTTTGAAAGATGGTAAGCTTTATCGAGCAAAGAAGTGGGTAACCGATGAAGAACAACAATTCTCCCGACTCACCTTACAATGATTATTAGAGGGTAACTAATGAATCTCGCTGGATTCAGTAATAAGCATCCACCGAACCTCTAAAAGATTACCAAATAAAGGTCGTCTTGTGAATATAGGGATTTAAACCTGTAGTTCAAAGGAAACACAAACCGCCAGCTGTGTACCTGGCCAGAAAACATCAGTGGAACCTCCAAAGAAATTCTTCTCAGATTCGCGAGACCCGGCCAACCTTCTCGGTCAAGGAGGGAAGGGATTAGGTTTCGTCTCACATCCTCCCGAGTCAAGTCATCCCTGGAGGGTGTCGGGTCGCCTGCAAAGTGCCAAGAAAATGAGAGAAAAGGGAGCAGAGAAGAGCAGGAAGCCCCAAAATTTATTGCGAAGTGATTGATTGTTACAAAACTTGACTCTAGCTTATATACGGCTCAGAGCAAGGGAAATTACAAAAACAAACCAAAACAAAAGCTATTACAATGGTAGAAAGGAGAAAAACCAAAACGGAGTCGTTTAAACACAAAAACAGGAGCAGAGGATTTCGCTATAGGTGAAATTTTTGTTATGTAGCGAAATTTCGCTATATAGCGAAATTGCAAGCTTGTAGCGAAATTTTGATATTCAGGCACTGTTCCATTGCTCCTTGCTACTACTATTCACATTGCACTATTCTTACTCTTCTCGCTTGATAGCTCTCATTCTCATTGTTGAAATTGATAGAAAACTACAAGAAATTGATGGAAATCAACCCCGACTTTGTTATGATTGATTGGACACTTAGCGATTTGGCTTCCAATTCTCAGATAAACTACAAAACAACCTCGAAATGCGATCGCAGAATAGCAGGACCTTTAATGTGCAAAATCTGTTAATTAAAATGATTAGTACACAAAAAGCACTCAAAACCTATAATAAATAGGTTCAAAATAGCACTTTTTGGGCACTAATCAACCTGTATCCCATCGTCGATAATCTGCAGAAAATCCTCCTTCGAGGTAGAAGCGGGGAGGGTCACCGTGTAATCCTCTCGAAGACCTAGGCCCCGAGCGACTATCGGCACCCGATATATATGCGGATACAAATTGCCTAGTCGATCGGCCACGGACGCTCCACAATGGAAGGTCTCTGGGCCGGCCAGTGATGGGTCCTTCCCACCTCCTCGGCCCCAGAGTCGACATCTTCCATTCTCGAGGGCTCTTAGCCCCCGCGGGAGGGAAGGTATCGGCCTAAGCACACCGGTCCCGGCCGATGGGGCCCCGCAGAAATCGGACCCGCATATACTTCGACCCGGCTTTGGTCGCTCCGGTCTTATCCTCGGGGCGCTGATTACTGAGGCGGCCGAGCCTGATCATCCTCGCTCGACTCGACGCTCTATAGGCCCCACCGGGAGAAAGTAGGATGATACCCTGTCCCCCGAACTCCCGTCGCAGCGGGTCAATTCCCATCTACACCGGTCGGGCTCTGGCTCCACCTGCCTCGACAAGTGGGGGCGTCTCGACTCATCGCTGGAAATCACCGCCGCCGCCTGGCGGCACAGAAGACGAAAGCACTCGGCCATTCTCTCCTCCCTCGCTATCTCATCCAAATCCTCGGGACCTTCCGCGGCCGCAGGGAACCCAAGGTACAAAAATCCTCCCCTTGAACCCTGCACATGCTCCGATGTTCCCATTACCCTTTTCCTCATTGACCTTACCACTTTGGGGCAGGGTCCCACGACTTCAAGACAGCGAGATGAGGCGGTTCAAGACAGCTACACTCCTAGTTCTTCGACCAAGAGCAGAGGGGACGAGCCAGGAACCCCCGCCTTGAGGAAGCAGGATAACCCGATGTGCTTCCCGCCCCTGCACCCCGACCTCGATGCCTCGACATCGGATTCCCTGAGGGAGCGCGTTTAAACCAGGCGCGCCGCAAATCAGCTATCACAAAGTGCTCCCCTTCCACGATCTGCAAAGGTAAGGGCTGGGGAATTAACAGGAGGGTATAAGGAGCCGGGTTGTGTCTCATAACAGATATGTTCTCTGGAGTAAGCAGAACTTGGCAGTGACGCTTCAACTCGAAAATCTCCAAAAGTCAGCGGATCTTCTTAATGCTCGACTTTTCCACCCAGTTTACCAACCTTCCTCAACAAGCCTTTCCTGCATGGACAACCAACGGTTAATGATTCATATTCATAACATAACAAACGTCGAGGCAAAGGCTGACAATCCAGATCCAACCCAACTACACACCTGGGAAGGACTGAGACCGGTTAATATTAAATCCAAGCAGCTCGAGGGAACCCAGTCTCATCCCAAATCCTCACTAGCAACGCGCCTCCTTCGGGCCCCGCCTTAGGAGAAGAGAGTCGTGGAGCCCATTGGCGATTTGCAATCGCGGGCTCAAAATCGACATGGACATCCGGCCACCTAGCCCTATGCTCGTAGCAAATCATGAAAGCCTTCCACCTCAACGAGAGATCAAGTCGGGTACGTACGGTTAAGCACGCAAATTTACCAATTAGGGATACGGATCACGTTGGGGTGGACAAGGGCCGGAGGCGCCCGGGTAAAATGCAAAAACTCGGCTTAATCCATGGCTCGACACTCGAAAAGCGAGCTCGACCGATAGATGCCCCGGTGTAAAAACACACCGCTGTGTTCTCCACTCAACGCGGACTCGGTCTCGCCTCTCCATCAACCTGAGGTTGATGTTATCGTGCACCTCGCAATACGCCATTGGGTTCCTCCATTGTCGTGATGAGATGATGTCGCTGCGTATGGGCGAGCCCTCGGCGCGCTCCGGGCGACCTCACTCGTGGAGTTTCTTCCACCCCGCCATTCTACAAGCGCATCAAAAGGGAGAGGAGAAAAAGAATATTAGACCTTAGGCATATACCCAATTGGTACTAAGGTATACCCTAAGCCCGAGAATAATCCGTCAAGTGACAAGTAGTTAAAAACACGTCCCTTCCCCTCCAAGCCTTTGACACCTTAAAACCGGGTCACCATTGGGCGACTAACACTACAAAAGGGGCGATGATGGTTACCTCGCGGAATAACGCGGCGAAGCGCCCTCGCGAACAATGCAACCTGGTGAACGAATGCAAGGGTAGACAACTGCTCGCAACAGTTAGCTGTCAAGAGGAAAGCAGATAAACCAAAATGACACGAAAAGGAAAGGGTACGACTTAATGATGCCTATCTATATATCGCCGCCTAGGGTCCAAAGTTGCATTTAATGTAAGCGATGATTGATCGTCTGCCCGAAATCTCAACCATCACGATGGTTCGCGCTCTAGAGCACTGTAGACTAAGGTGGGCCAAGCCTAGGGGCCTTCCTCTTGGATGGTTAAACCGACCCGTTAACAAGTTTTATAAGGTTCAATCGGCCTCAATTAGATAGAATGTCCACACATAGTTGTAATAATGCACTAAGATGTGAAAAAATTACAATTTTATTAATTGCACCAAAAAGGTGTTTGACATTACATAGCTATGCTTGTTTCCAAGCAATCATAATACAACACGACAACCTAGTATTCATAACATCCGAAATACAAAAGAAAAACAGGTAAGCATCCGCCGTCAGAGCCAAGAAAGAGGCCACTGCTAAGAAGAAGGGAAAGATGGAGATGGAGCTGAAAGAGGCCAATACCAAGAAGAAAGGGAAGATGGAGATGGGGCTCCCGTAGAGGCTAAGAAAGAGGAAAAGGAGAGGATGAGGGTCGGAGAGAGGTTGCGATCCCCGGCAGAGGACTTAGCGTGGGGTGTCCTCGACTCCATCCAAGTTCTGAATCCACCCAAAAGTCCCCTCGGGACAATTCGACCACCAAACCACATACACCCCCGGTCCAACCCATGATTAGGAGGCGCGCTCAAATGACCAAACACGATCATCCTTCATCCCGTAATCCAGCCTTAACAACATTCAATTATCCTTCTCCGACCTGGCAACGCGGATAACCAAGTAGAAGACAACCAATCTTACTCTCAACCACTAGCCTTTATAGTCGCCTCTAAATCTCGTGATCAACTCAAACGACCCAATAGCATCTGGGCACGCGTTTCCAAAAAGCAAGCAAAATTTACGCTTAAAATTAAGCAAAGATTGATGGTCGAATGTTCCCTATAATATGACTCAAGCTTCGTTTCCTTTTCCGACGGATGATCTTCCCTCCCCGACAAGTGCTGGGGCATTATGGGCACCATTGGCCCGGCCCGGCTCCCTTAGCCAGCCGCCTCCTTAGCCCAAGAGCTCCCAGCGGGACCAGGGCCCACGGCCCAGGAACGGTCTCGGCCGATCCTCCCACCCTGCACCCCAAAGGGATTGCTTGTGCCGCCTACCAGAACGCCCCGATCAATCCTTCACTCGGGTGCCCGGGTGCCTCATATCCTAGACGCCTTATTACCTAGGTGGGTGACTTCCAATCTAAGCACTCCAATTAGGATGAAGCCGCAACCGGATCTTCATGTTACAGTGTAGGTTCCTCCCCATGAACCAACCTCCGCCTACCGTAATAGGAAAAGCACTCCCATGGCTGGGGAATCCTATCGGGAAGGCAGTTATGTAAAAGGAAGAATAAGTCATCCTCCCTAAAATAAGGGCCACCTTCCCCTATCATTATGGGAAGAAATCGTCTACTCTTCGAGAAAGACGGATCCCCTTTCTCCTTCCATAAAAGAAAAGCAAGTCACACCAAACGAGGTACGAAATTCTTAATCGAGATAATTATTGTTCTAAGGTCGAATTTTTCGAGAATAAGACTAACTTTGCCATCAGAGGGGCGACAGAACACCACCGTCGTCTTCTTATTTGTTTTGCAGGTTGCAGCCAACTGGTGGATGCTCCAACGATCCACTGACTCTGAGAATTCAGGAGACTATAGTTCACTTGATGGTGTATCTCTCATTAAGCCACATGTTGTATGATGTCATAAAGGAAATAATGAAATAAGAAATTAAGGGAGAAAAACAAGGGCCACAAAAATGGCATGAGGCAATGAGGAGGAAGCTTCCTCCTTTGACCCATACGGTCAATGTTGCTCCAAAAAGGGAGGAGAAAATGAGAAGAAAATAAGGAGACAAAGAAATGATGGGAAATGAGATGAGAAAAGGAAAAGAAAAGAAAAGCAAAAAGGAAGACAAGGAAAGAACAAAAAAAAAAAGGAAAACAGTTCGTGGGAGAGAACAGAGAAAGGAAAGGAAAAGGAGAAAAGGGAAAGGGAGGATTTCCCTGGCCGACGATCGGCTCGACACCCGAGCACTAAAGCCAGACGAGCCGATCTACTGCGGATACTAAAAAGTTGGAGTTTTGACACACTCCATAAGGTAAGGGTTTCTCCTACTCGGGTTCCTTTCATTTAAGGGTCGTAAATGGTCAGTGGTGGGTTAGACCCAACCATAAGGATCGGTGCTTTCTACTATGAGACTATTTTTCGGACAGTTCAGGACCGGGTTTTGAAGGTCGGTATCTGAGCCGATTTTGGTTAGGGATTGCTAGAAAATGCATGTTGGACTTTGTTGTGGCTGGTTTTTTGGACCATGCATGACGGGTTTTGAGGTTGGTTTTGATTTTGGGGCTGCTGTCCGGAACTAGTAAAATTGATAAAATTGGTAAAAAAATATATATATATTCCGGTGTTGGGGGCTACCCGTAGCCATGGGTGATCAGTTCGGGACCGAAGCTGAATTGTTATGGATTTTATAATGCACTGTTTTCAGGACAGTGCCGAGTTTGTGGCTAAATTTTTAGCCGTTAAAATAGATACTAAAATTTTTGGACTAAGTCTAGATTTTTTTTAAGGCCAAGTATGGCCGGAATTATGGCCGGGAATTGCTATTTTATGTGAAGTGTTTTTGTGTGTTATTGCTGACAATTTAATAACATGCTGAATATGTGTAAGATTTGTTAATATATGTGTATTTAAACGTATTAACATAATGGATATAATTCTTTGTATATGTTTGCATGGTACTGGCATGAAGTACGATTGAGTAGAATGTTCCATGTAGTGTGCATCATACATGTGACATGAGAACATGTAGTGGTATTAGCATTGCATATGAACAAGGACATCGCATTATGTTGGGTGTGTGTGCATGGGTGTGGTCACTCATCATCATTGTTGATGAATGGGTAGTGAGCTCATAGTTTGGACGACGTCCAATAAATGTCTCACCATTTAAAACATAAAAAGAAATATAAATAATGTGTGTTGGGCGAAGCAAGAAGGGAACCGTGAACCCTCTCAAGTGAAAAGCCTGTAATGATCTGGCGTAAGAGACCCGCTGTAATCCGAAAAAATTCCTCGGTTGCTCAAAGAAGACACACGGTCATGTTTATCACATGTAATTTTGGGGTCAGGTGGATGCGAGTCGGATCGACTCGGGATTGGTTGCCCATTGGCACTTGCATTGGGAAATGAAGCCAGTGAGGGCTCGATACATGGGTCATTGGTAATACCAGTGACGGTTTTCACATTTGGCATATACATGTGTGAGGGAGTAAGTGATTGACTCGGGATATGGGCATGATGACATTTCATGCATGACATATGACATTCATGTAGACATTTGACTTGGATGTGTGTTTGTTGTGCGACCATTGCATGTGCACTTAGATGGGGAGTAGTCCTTGTAGGAGTCATCCTCTACTGGCCTTTGCTTACCCCTGGCCGCGGGGGACCCTCAAGTACAAGCCTATGTACCGCTTGACCCCGGCATGCTGGACGAGAGCCGAATGAGGCTTTGTTTTGTTTTGTTTTTTTTTTTTGTTTTTTTTTTTTTTTTTGTCATGTATTATATTCGAGCATAACATGTATACCTTTTTGTTGTATAAAAGGACTGTTAAATGGACTATTGATTAAATAGTCTATCATATATTTTTGTATATTTGGGAATATAATATGCAGGAATGGGTCTCAATATATGAGACAAATGAGTATGATATAGGAACACCCGATGTCCACAGGTTTCTACAAGTTAACAAGTTGTCAACGGGACCCCCGAGATAGGTGTGTCACACAAACAATGCTCATTGGTTGACAACTTGACTTTGTTTAGATTTCCTAATAAGCCTTATTTGGCTAATCGGTTCATTCGACTTTGGCCAATATGACCAAGTGTAGCATGCCAAACCTCTACATTATTCTCATAATCAACAACTAATGTAATATAAGAAAAACATTCATTGCTTTCACCATGTTCAACATCAAGAACTATAACACCATCATAGAAATAACCAAAACCATAAAATAATTGTCCTAGAAATAAATCAACACCTTGTCCATGGAATCGTAATTCAAAGTAAAGTTTAATTAAAACTAACACAGACACCAAATTTCGACGAATGTCATGAGCAAACATCACATCATGTATGAATAAGGTTTGGCCACTTCGCATTACTAACTTGCATGTGCCAATTCCCTTTACTTCTTGTTTTGAATTATTTCCTACATATATCCATTTTGTTTTGTGCAGGATTCATCGAAATTTAATGAAGGCACTTCTATCCTTCACTACATGGTCCTTGGATCTTGAGTATACAAATTACTGTAAGGGTAAGATGAAGGAAAAGCCGCAAAGCTAGCAAATATTAATTGTATTAACAACCCAGGAAAAATATCATTTACCCTTAGGCTCTTTGCAATCACGTTCAAATGCCCCCTTTTATTGCCACGGAAGTATATAACATTTCCTGAGCTTTGACATGTTCTTCATTTTCTACAGTTTCTTCTTCTCTTCTTTCCAAGTTGGTTAAACTTTTGTTTTTTCTTTCCTTAAGAATCTCCTTTACCCTCTTGCCGATTCCCACCTTGATATTTTTGTTTGCGCTTAATTTCTCCACCTCATGAATGAGCTACCCATGTAGCATTAGCACTTGTCTTACTGGCCATGAGGCGATCTTCCTCAAGCTCTAGATGACGCATTGCATATTCCAATGTTTTAATATCTTCATTCTGGGTCAAGTGCATCTTCACATGTTCCCAGTTTTTGGGCAATGAACGATTCACGACTTGCACTTGTTGTTCATTAGTAAGAGTGTGACATGCATGTTTAAGTTCACTTATCATATTTGACATTTGCCTTAAATGTTTCTTCATGTTATTTTCAGGGCGTTTTTTGTAAGTGTCAAATTTAATGGTAAATGACCTTAGTTTGGTTACCATACCTTTCAGAGAGAGAGAACCACATATCCTTGGTGATCTCATACTTTCGAAACTCCCTCATGATGTCATCATCTATGCTGCTTAGCAATGTGATGCGGGTAGTAGAGTTCTTCCTTTTCCAGGTCTCATAGGCTTCATGATCCCTTCTATGTTGGGTCTTATTGTCTTGCTCAAGTTCAATCATGGATATTTGTAAGACCTTAAGAGCTTCTTGCTTTTCTTGTATGTATTGTATTTTCATGCTCTATATCTCATAATTATCTCCGTTTAATTTTTCTCCTTTATTGAGTTTTGCAACAATATTCTTAGCAGTAGATGCCATTCCTTATACTACAGACAATCAATAAGGCACCATTATTAGTTTCGAGGACATACATGAAAAATTAACTGTAAAGTGTTAATTGAACAAAGTTTTAGAGTCAAGAGTTCGATAAGTTCCCAATCATCGTCTAAAGGTCCTAAGTTCGATTAAGTAACTTGCAATTAATTGTTCTCAATCTAAAGTCACTAAACATTAGCTAATTTGTACTTAACAAATTCTAAAGAATAAGTATTAATGAAAAAAATTATGACAATAGCATTGTAAAAAATAAATTGAAATTAAATATCATTAAGTCATCAAATTAAAGACATAAAGTTTAATATCACAGTCAGATAAACATAAATTAACAAACATAAAATTAAGACAGTCACTTGTAATGAACGGGAATGGAATCATCCACTTGCTTTCGCTCAAAGGCAAAGATAGTTCATATTTGACTTTTGGTAACTTGGGGACCTCGAGCTTCAAGTTTCTTCCTTTCTAAATGGACACACCATGAGCAAGGCAATCGGTCTTCCTTGCAACCCAATTCACATACTTTGGGATAAATTTGTTAACAAGTTTTATATAAGTTCTTGCATGATCATAAGGGTAACTTTTCCATAAGGAGTCAAGGATTCCCTCGTCATTAGGAGATCTGAGGCATGACCTCAAAGCCTTATATTTGTCGATACTTCTCAATAAGCCACCTCCACATACAATATTTTGAATGCGACCATTGATTTCTATTATATGGTTCACTCGACTGTCAAAGTCATCATCCTTAGCATGTGCTTCTAAGTTCATGTTGCCAATATCCTTTATCATATATAGTCAATATTTTTTTTGCCGCTATCTCTGGGTTCTAATGGCCTTAACAGTCATCATCATTTTTACCATTGTTTCTGGCTAATAAAAAATGAATAATTAAAAATTAGAAGAGAACTAGGATTCGAATCCAAAAAGCCTTAGGGGAAAATAATAGAGAAGGGTTTTAATCAATAAGTTTAACTTCCTTAAATATTTAAAAATATTAAACAAAAAAATAAACATCTTCAAATACGTACTTGTAATCTCAGTATGTATCAGAATTATCTCTCACATTTTGTAGAGACCCTTTCTTAATGTGCATAATAGGTTCAACATTATATAAGAAAATTATATGTATGCCTTTTTTTTTTTTTTTTTTTTGAATTCTATGAATAAAAAATAAGACAGGATACTGCAGTTCTGTTATAAGAATCACGTAATAGACCATAATATAACATATAAAAAGTATTTTGTTAGAGTAACATGTGTACAATCGGATCTTCTCATTCTCTGCCAATTTATTTAAAAAATATATATCCAGTGTTTCGGATAAGACTTGTTGGAGAAAAAAAAAATAATATAATTGAATTTATCCGAAACAAATCCATATATATATATATATATATATATATATATATATATATATGTGTGTGTGTGTGTGTGTGTGTGTGTGTGTGTGTGTGTGCTGCGGTGTGCGCTACATTGGTGCGCTTAAACCCCGTACCCAAGATTTCGGGGATAAAGCTAGAAAATAAGTAATTTCGGTCGGGAAAATCCAGAATTTTTCTAGGATCTCTGACGACGAAACTGACTCTCCTGTTGAATTCGCCTCGCGGAACTAAATTTATCACCGCCGACTTCGCTGATTCCCGGGCGGTCGGATTTCATGTTTTCGAGAGATGGTATTGCCGGATGACACATGACAAGACAGAGTCAGGATGCCATTAGCTTGGCACCATAAGAGCGACACTTAAGACAAAAAGCGAAAAGCGTCACAATTAAGACAAGTGTAAATGAATCCCATGGCTCACATGGTGCCTACGCGGCCGGGATGATGCCATAAAAAGTAATAAAGAAAATGCGACAAATATGGAAAATCGATGGTCACACATGAGACTTGGAGGGGAATGAGGAGAATTGGTTTCCTTTTGACAAACGGTCAATAATGATCCAAAAGGGAGAGAAATGGCAAATGAGAAGAGAAAATGAAGAGAAGCGAAAAGAGGTGAGACGAGAAATGAGAACAAGGAAAGAAAAGCAACAAGGAAGGAAAAGAAAGGAAAGAAGGAACAAAGAGAAAAGAATTCGTAGAGAGAAAAGGGAGGAAAGGAGAGAAAGGAGGAAAGAGAAAAGGAAGGATTTTTCCGGTTTCGCTACGACGCTCGACAGCCGAAGTACTAAAAGTTGGTGCACCATAGCGGACTACGCGGTGGACACCAAAAGTTGGAATTTCGGACAACTCCAAGAAGTAGGATATTTCTACTGCTTACTTTTATCTTTAGTGCTTTATACCTAGTGGTTACTAGCTGAGCCACGAAATTAGTTTCAAGCTTTGGAATTAAAGTATGAGGTGATTACTTATTCGGCTTTCACACAATACCAACCTGGTGGTGGCTAGGTTATTTGAGCTAGAAACCGAAAGTTTCTAGGTGTCGCTATTGTTTGATGCGACGATAAAGACCGAACCAAAATGGTTCATAAGCTAGAAGTGGGCCGTGGAGGTACCCCCGTTGAATGGTCCAAAGTTGGTGACCCAAATTGTGTGTTAGTGTTTCATTGAATAACATGCAAGCAGGGTGGAAATATGATATTGATGCATGCTATTTGATGTATTAATATGATTTATACGTGAGGTAGATTATATGTATAAATTATAATTGTCCATAGTGATGTAAATGTGCCATGTGGGGCTATTCATTCACGCACGTGAATACTTATGAAAAACGTGATCGGGCATCATGCATTACATATGCATGGCCACATCGATACGTTCGGCGGCAATAGTGGTAAGGTTTATTCACCGGCATTGGTGAATGAGTCGTGAACTCTGGGAAAATGGGACAAAGTCCACAGAGAGATTCACGAGCGTGTAAATGATCAAATGATAAATTACATGTTTTCATGAGCAAGTTGGGATAAACTCCCAGGTGAAAAGTCCCAAATGTTATTCTACTCTGCTAGACATGAATCCCGCAATATAAGTTCGTGGAAAATGCTGAAAAGGCGCGGCGGTCCCGCGGTGTAAAACCCCAAACTGCGGGCCCACAAAAATAAAAGGAAAAAAGAATTTGATAAATAAACTCTTGGAGGTTCCAATGGTTTACCATGGTGTGTGACCGATTTTATTCACGCTTGGTATCTGTGTGTGAGAGAGTCGGGCTGGGGATTGGGTCGCGAGCATGAGGGGTTGCATCTCATGCATGATATAGACATTTCATATAATAGTAAATAATTGTATGGAATGTGATTGATTGCTTATATATATTGCATATGCATTTTAGGCGGAGTAACCCTGGTAGTGAAAACTTTCACTGGCTTTTGCTCTCACCCCGGCCGTGGGACCCCCGTGCACAGGACTATCCAGTGGAGACGTACGCAAGAAAGGTAGCTTTTGAGAAGAAAAGTCGAATGTGGCTTTGAGTATATATTTTATAAATACGTGATAAATCTTCAGAATGTGCATGGAAACTATGAAAATATACTGGACATGTCAGTTTTTACGAGTATGGACGCATGGGCCCCATGGCTATTTTACTCATGTTTGTGTTCCGTAGGGAACACGAGACGGTAGATTTCCTCACACGGGTCGACGGTTAGCCAACGAACACTTCGATTTTAGACGCCACAATATATATATATATATATATATATATATATATATATATATTAAGATAATGCAACGTGAGAAATGGTTGAATCTTTATCGACCTATTCCTTTCTTCCATATTTGACATAGATTCAGAGCTCACTGCTTATTAATTTAAAAATAATTTTTAGGTTTTTAATATATTTTTATTTATTATAATTTTATTTATTTAATATAATTTTATATTTGTATTTAAATAAAAAATAAAAAATATTTCATATATCATATTTTAAAATTATTCTTATTTTAAAAAATTATGATTTATAGTAAGGAATAGTGATTTGGAGTTGAAAATAGAGATTACTTGTTAAAGTTAAGTTTTTAAAATATGGGCCCTATCACATCTAAATATAAAAAAAATATCAAATTAGAATTAAAAATAGAGATTTATTGTTGGAAATGCTCTAATTATAGACTTTGACTTGACATTTTATTTTATTTTTGTTTGGGAAAACTTGTCAGGAAAATAAACCCAACTCCCAACCCAAATCATGATCACCATGTAGAAACATAAATTATTAAAAGTATATATATATATATAAATATATATTGCTTAATATTGACTAGGATTTTTTTTTTAATAGTGCAATCGATTAAGTATGTACTTGTTTATTTTATTTTTAAATCAATTTTAAAATTTTTATCTAAATTTTAAGATAATAAACTTTAAAATATATGTGTTTTTATTTATTTTTAGAATGGAACGGGATAAGAGTTTTAATTGAATCATTATGATTTTCTCATATTTTAATATGTAGTTTTTCTTAATTGAAAAAATATTAAAAACAAAAAAACAAAAAATCAAATATTTTGGCCATTGAGTGTCGGTGGTGTTAAGCCGCAATAAATTGATTGCGATAAACCCTAATCCCCGGAGACTGGCACAGCGACTGGGCCCAAATGCCTGGAAGAAATATCATTTGCACGTGAGTAGTTCTTGCACGTGTCATCTACTACGTTGATGCACCAACTCTTAACTGAAGGAAATATCATGAATAAGAAAATGACGATGAGAGGGAAAAAAAAAATAGAGGATTGCCTCATCTTTCTCTCAAACCTTCCAAGCATAATTTTTATTTTTCTTTTTCTCTTAGTGGCATGGTTTATATACACATGTTTGTTGTATGAGGATTGGAGAGTTGTAAGGGGATACATTCAAATACAAACCAACTGCCAAGTCAATAATGAATATATCGATAACACAAATGATAAGCATTTAAATATACTAAAATAAAGTTATTGTTAAGTGTGAGTGTGATTAGGAAATTGTGATTAAGGGATGATATGTTTCTATCAATTTTTTAAAAATAATATTTTTAAATTCATTTGATATATTTATTCATTATATTTTGAAACTGATATATTTAATTTTTAACTTATCGATATTTTTACTAAGCACATGTTTTTACACTCAACAAAAAGGCACCAAACAGTTTCGATCTTCATATAATTTGCCTTCTGAACTCAGTCAACTTCCTCTATTTGCCTTATTTAAGTCATTTTTGTTAGATAAAGAGCGATTTTCATTAATATTCTCGACCTAAAATCACCTATTCCATCGTTTCTACTTCTTCCACATACATGGTTTTCTAAAGCCGCATCTTCTATACCGATTTGGTTTGCTTTTGTTTTTAATCTTTATTCAGGATCTAATCTATCGCTCGTTGTCACCGACTTATCGCTTGCACGCCTGGTCGTCAACTCGCTGGCGACGCCGCTGCCTTCGACACCTGGGCCTTCATGGTTTTGCATCGCGCTCCTGGGACATAAGAGTTTCAATCTTAACAAAGTCATCATATCAAATCTGCTCGCTACACAGCACAAATCTAGAAATCTTAGGTGTATTTTAGACATTTTTGGATTTTCAAATATATAGGTCTTGGAAGCGATTCATATTAACCCTGACGCTGGCCGCGGTCATCCCCAAAGTTTTTTTAACAATTTTGATTACGTTGCTTCTATCGATCAGACATAACCTAAGTCAATAACACCATTTCTTTCTTTAAAAAAAAAGTATTTTTTTAAATTCACTTTTAAATTTTAAAATCCGTGTTAGTAACATTTTTCTAATAATATTAGTTTATTTAAATAAAAAAAATTATTAGAAGTATACTAATTAATATCTTATCTTATCAAATTGATTTTAATTTATAAAATACTAGAACTTCGTTATTTTTTTTTATAATTTCTCAAGTTTTGAATAAATTCGTATTTTCAATATTTAAAATAAAAATATAAAATATATAAATATTAAAGGAAATGTAACAAAAAAAAAAAAAAAGAAGTTAAAAGTGAAATAATGATTAATATGTGACTTGAAAGTCTCATGGGATATGTTAAAATACAAAACAAACTAAACCAAGTCAAGAATATAAGTAAATAGGAATGCTGTTATAGTATAAATGAAAATCATTGGAAATTTTCAAATACTAAAAATATTAATAAAAATAAAGTTATTGTTATGAGAGTGATTAACATAGTGTTGGGACCCAAATAAATTTTGGCCATGTCCATTTCTGTAACGCCAAATTCAATAGGCCTAGGCCAAATTCTAAGAGGCTAAATTAAATGGGCCCAAACCTATTTATTGTGAAATTAACTTTTTAAAGCCTAAGCTATGAAGTTAAGAGAGAATAATTTATGTGGATATAGAGTCAAAATATAACTGGATAAATGTGGCTAGCAAGTGTTTTTAGAAGTCGAGTTAAGCAGAAAATTAAGCATGTATATGGGCAGTTGGAGAAAATGGGAAAATTGAGAGATAGAGAAAATTGTGAACCAAGTCTCCATGATGGAGAACATGGGCAGTTTTTTATACGAGGCTGCTATAAAAGGAGAGGGAAGACACATAAAAAGGGGAACCAATGAATCAACAACCATGACTCAATTTTTAGCATTTCAGCAAATTATAGCTTTTTAGTAGTTTAGTAATTTCAATAGAATTTTATTTTCAAGTTTATTTTAGTTTTCTAGTACTTTGTCATTTCATTTTTCCTATTGAAATACAACAATTTCTTTTAGCAATTTCTATAGTAGTTTCTACAGCCTTCAATTTATTCCGTTCAGTTTATTTCTTATGAAAATTTTAACTTAGATTCTAGGGAACTATCAAAAGAACCAGGAACCTATTTTTCGTATGATCAGAAGTTTGATATTTTATGCGATTTTAGTTTGGAAACACTTTAATTTCTTGGCACGCCTGCCCATTTTCTAATTTTTGTTATGTATGTTGAAGTGAAATTCACAAAATTACCAACGAGCCAGTATCTCCTTCGGGTGACACCCTAGCTCCAGGGTCCCGCTGACAACCCGTCAACCTATGGAAATCGCGGGTGTCGGATAACCCGCGGGACGTTAAATACCACATCATATCCCCATTTATCAAGATCCATACTTTAACAAAAAATCGGATAGTCTCCTCTATACGGGAAGCTCCTTATCCAAAAATACAACCCATATAACAATACTCACACGACCCATCCTAAATTAATATACCACACCGAGTCATTCATTATGAATCATAGAGTAATCACCCGGCCCCCCATTCAACCATACCCCGAATACTATACATGCAACTATGTATTGATATGTTTACAAGAGTTCAATTATACAATTTATACAAAAATGATATATGGCTACTAACCGATTGTTCTAATATACATATACAAAAAATATGGTCCAAAGCCACATTTGTCTTTTCTTCATATGTCGTCTCAATGCGGTCACCATCGCACCTAACTCAGACCTAAAATCACGACGGGTTAGCAAAGCCTAGTAGTGATAATCTCTCCTACAAGGGTTACTCTCCCACCTACGCCGCTGCCAATGATCAAAACCAACTCCATACATATCCAAGTGTGAAAATGTCTACTTGAATGTCGTATGTCATGCATGGAATTGTGTCTTTATGCCCATATCTCGAAGTCACTCACCGACCTCACACGCCTGGCGCCAAGGTGACAATCACACCGGTGGGCATTCAATGACACACATATCAGCCCCACCGCTCCCCCAAGCATCAATCCAAGTGCAATGGGCAACTAATCCCCGAGTCATCCCGACTCCTACCACACAACTCAAGTCAATGGTAAATCGTGGTGTCTTATTTTGGCAACGACCGGGATCACACCGAAGGTCTCTTACACTCATAGAACTTTTCGTCACACAGCGGTCTCTTACACCCATGTTCCAAGCTTTTCCCCATGATAGGATTAACGACTCTTCTTGCTCGCCTAACAATAGCATTAATTATATTTCACTTTATGCTTGGAGTCGTGAGTCATTTATTCTTGTATCGCCATCCAGTACGCGGTGACGCCCCCCATTTCGGAAATAACAACTCGTTAACCTCGCGAATACCAGGATGGGCGTCGGTACTGAGCACCACTCACGGTATCGTAGAGTTCTTTACGGGAGCTACCAGGTACACAACCCGTCCTAACAATTAACAACTACCACACAATCGGGTCTATATACAATTAAAATGCAGTAAAATAGTTTCACTTTAGCCCATACATCGCACTATAAAATATATCCCAACCAACGATATTACATTGTTCAAGACAAATATTTCTAATTCAAACATATATTGTGTTAGGGTTTCTAATACATGTTATACAAAATTATCTACCAAAGCCACATGTCGGCTTTCTTCTCAAACGCGGCCTCTAGTGAGCGTCGTCCTCCTGTACACTCCCTGTACCTGAAATAGTGATCCCTCAACAGGGTGAGCAATGCCTAGTAGAGATAATTTCCTACGTGGGTTACTCCCCACCTAAGTGCACATGCCATGGCAAACAATCACATTCAAGCAAATACATGATCCTACTTGAATGTCTACATGCCCAATCCCATGTCTCAAGTTCTCACCGACTCTCTCACACATGCCTAAGCCAAATGCGAGTAAAATCACAATTTTTAAAAAAAAACTTTTTGTTCTCGAAAACTTACTATCAAGATTCAGTAAACATATTGGACTACCCTCCGAGGAGAATCTAGTGGATAACCTTCCGAAACAATTCATGGGCCCCTCTGACGTGAATTGTTAATACCTCTCTTAACACACCGAAAATATCTGGGTCGAAATTCCTCACAAACATTTTTCCTTTTGGGCCTTTCTCTTTCATGTCATGCATTCACTCCTAATATTCTAGGGTGCACCAATGCATATGGAATGCATTATGCCAATCCTAACAACTCACATGCTAATATATAAAAACATGTATATATTAACATAATTAATTGACACAATTCATGTTATTAAATTCACATCAATAACACCAAAATTAGCTCATGGGCTAATTAGCAAATAATATGCGCACCATTTTCAATCACTCAATACAAAATCACGTGGAAAAGTGAAACCCTGGGTTGCACCGCTCACTGCCACACAATTTAGAGATTTTCTCCACCTCCTACTCAAATGTTTCGAGACCGAAATTATGGCTAAACTGCCTCGTAATATCCCTAACCATTCACATGGCTCTTAGCCAAAGAATAACACAAGTAGATAAAGACCCTACCTCTTGAAGTTGTCTGCACTCCACCACAAATCGGTGTCCACGCGTAGCCCCGCCGTAGAATAGCTTTGCTTCTGGCCCTGCTTAACCGATGGTCAACGTCTGAAATCTGTATATAAGTCACTCCCTCTCTTAAAAAAAACCTGAATCACAACTCTCCGATTTTGTGTTCTTTTGGAGGAAAAACTATTTGCTCTTTTCCTCTTATACTCATTTAAGCATTTCCAATTGTTCCTTGTCCTTTTTAAGTGACTTTTGACACATGGCTTAATCTAAGCCATTCATCTACACCCTCTCTATAATCATGCAACATGTGTCACATCACATGTATCTGACAAGCCGTTTTATGACACTCGACACCCGGTGCATTGAAAAACGTGAAATTTTGACTATCTCGGAATTCGACAAAATTCAACGTGGTAGCTAGATTTCACGAGACGATTCCAACGGTGAAGTCCGTTTCATCATCCGGGATCTAGAAAAATTTCGGGTTTTGATCGAAATTACCGTTTTACCTTTTGGTCGAATTTTCGGGTTTATTCTCCCCTCGCTAAAAGGAATTTCGATCCCGAAATTCTAGACAATCCTGATAACTCACATGCATATGCAACGTGCACTATACCACAGCCTGTAAACTAGTCATTTAAGTATTAAACGACTAAACCCCGTGCCTTCATCCACTACGAAGGGATAGGTGGCCCTTTGTCGTGTCTCGCACTCCATTGACTCCAGCTCACGGTCTTTGCCGTACTTTCCCTCGCCCAACCTGATCTTTGCGATTCGTAAGAGCACGATCTCGGCTATCCATAATGCACCTTTGGTCCTCCTCGAAGAGGGTCTCATTTGTATTCGACCTCGATCTCTCCCCCGATCCATTACATGAGTTGGATCCCAGAGTGTACCTCAGAGCATGGGCGTGGCCTAAATGGACCTTGACATCTCTTGATGATAAGCAACCATTATGCTATAAGTGCTACCCTCACCAGTATCTCGAAAAGACCCAGATAAACCTAAAGATAGCTTCTCTCTCTCTTCTTAGGGCGACCATCCTCTCTTAGGCATCACCTTCGAAGACTTAGTCCTGTGCAGACTCTAGGGTCGACGTCATGCATCCGGCCTTAAGCTTTTACGCAACCTCTGGCTGGGTGAGAAGACGTAGTATCAAGTTCCTTCTCGGAGGTGTCTGCAATTAGATCGGGACCGGTGATGGAGCTCTCTCACAGCAGTCCCGACATATCGATGATCTGCATGGCCTCCCTCTGATGCCTCGTATGGTTGCCATGCGTGTACTCGCGATGCTTGTTGTTGTAGCGAATTCCAGCAGGAAAATGCTCTTCCCAACCACTATGGTCGGGGGCTGCTGTAGCATGTCCTCTAAAACCTGTATAGTTGTTTGCCTTTTTTTATATAGACTAAAACCCCTCAAATTAACATAGCTACGAGAGCCTTACACTTCTCTTGCATCCATGTTACTTTGGATAAATTTGTTTGATAAAATAATTTCTCTTGTGTTCATGGTTAAATGTAAAAAGGGTTCAGTCCATTGCGCAAGTGCACGAGGTCATACAAGTAGTAAATGCGAATGTAAGTCCCGGAGTATCATTCCCCCGCGAATTGATAGCGAATACGGATCGACCTTTACATTCACTAAAATTCCATACTATTTGGACTGAAAACTCATAGTGAAGGTTTTATCTTACCCACGACCTGAGTCAAAAATCCTATCTTGTGGATATGTTCAAACTAAACTAAAACAAAAGTAAATGAATGAAAATAAATTGTATACAAATGAATGTATTGAATACGGTTTTACGTGAAGCTTGAAAACTATCGATGAAATACAATGGAACGATCAATTCAGTCTTACTCTGACATGTTCTTATCTGACTCATATATGTGGTCGGTTGTATATTGGACACTGATGTGGAATTGATTTCTCCATATTCCTTGATTGGATATCCTTGCTTCTCTCGAAGACAATATCAAAGCGACTCACAGTATTCCAAACTCTCTTGAAGATCACGGGTATTTTCTTTGTAATACTTCTTTCCATTTCTGTTGACAACGGAGACTTTTTCTTTACTTCTCAAAGGATTTTAGCAAAGTTTCTACTACTTAGTGAGTGGCTCGACCTCCCGGATCTATGGGTTTGTATCCTTTCCCTTGATTAGATCTAAGCTAATAAAGTTGGAACTTACTATGTAGTTAAGGTGAACTCTCGATTATTTATATT
Organism: Tetrastigma voinierianum; assembly: GCA_016808115.1. Taxonomy (NCBI): domain Eukaryota; kingdom Viridiplantae; phylum Streptophyta; class Magnoliopsida; order Vitales; family Vitaceae; genus Tetrastigma; species Tetrastigma voinierianum. The sequence continues at coordinate 104,244 of JAEQBH010000124.1, forward strand.
GTTAAATACACCCACATCGGCTTAAATTATGAGCGAATGGGAGTTTATCGGAAATGAACTCTCGGAGGCTCGACGGTTCGTCGATGGTAGTCGAACATACCAGGAAAAGAATGCTCTCAACTCTCGGGAATCTCGAGTCTCACATGTCACGGAGGCATCACGGATATCGAGAGTAGATACATTCCCTCGGCGGTATTAGGTACTACCATTGGGGAACTTATCCATTAATGACAGATTAAGTAGCAGAACCCCGAATTAATTCTCCATTATTGTGCGGAATGGTAGTAACTAAATGTAAATCAAATCCAGCAGTACAACGTTCGATTCTTGCATTACGAATTGAAATGGAGCAGATCACCTTGCAACCACTATAATTACGATAAAGCGAGAAAAAATGAATTCGAGAAATTCGATACAGATTTTAAGTAAATTTTCGAGACTGTAATACTTAAGAAAAATAATATAACTAAAGATCCGACTCTGCTACGTCTGCAGTTGTGATTCAAAACAAAAAATAAAAAATAAAAATAAAAAAATAAATTAAAAATCTACTCTAAAATATACATGAGTTCCTCTTATTTCTCACTTTACGGAGTAGTGAAGGCCAAACTACTTTACTCTTCTACAACTATCTATTTATCTTTTTGCAAAAAGAATTTATGCGAATCCCAAAATGCTCGGTGGAAATCCGAAGGAAAAAGCCCGGCTCATTTGTCACATGTCGCGACTTCAAGTTGATGTCGCGGCGTGGACTTGTCTTGATTGCTCGTGATCGATGTGACTTCTTTCTTTAAGTTGCGGCACGTTTGTCTTGCAACTACCTTTGATCGATTAATTGACATCGTTTGTGGTCGCGACCTCATTCTGCATCGTTCGCCGGTGTTGATGTCGCGACCTCGGTTACGTATCGACATCATTGTCTTTCTATTCTTGGCTTGAGTTGCGACATCGGTTTAGGTTGCGACCACTTCTTTGTTTGTATGATGACTTCATGTGGTGACTTTGATTCCTTGGTGCTGATCGTGTTGGTGTCTTAACTGCTCATATCTTTGATTTTATCTATCTGCGACCTCATGGTGATGTCGCGACCTCTTTTTACTTCCCATTTCTTTTCTTTAGGTTCTGGCTCGTTCCTGCGTTACAGCTATTTTCCTCTTCCCACCTGTTTTCCCAGTCCGACCTCGGTTATGTCGCGACATCAATTTCTTATCTTTCGACTTTTCTTGGGTTGCGACCTTAATGAGTGGTCGCGACATCATTTCGATCCTTGACTTGTGAAAGTCCCTTGATTTGATTCTGGCGGGGATCAACATGGCAGCTCTGATTCGACCTCTACCCGACTATTTTTGGTTGCCTTAGCCAAATCTTCCTGTTTGTATGTCGCGACATCGAGAATGATCGCGACTGAGAAATCGAAACCTTTTATTTAAAAATTGGTTGCAACCTCTTTCTTTTGCAAAAACCTCTCTGGTGGCTTCATAGACAGATCCTTGTCGCGACCTCAGAGTGGTGTCGCGACATCATTTCTTTTCAGTTGGTGTCACGACATCATTCCTTTGATTATTTCCTTTAGTCTTGACCACGTTTTCTTTGTCGCAACCTCCTTCTTCAAGTCACGACTTCACTTGTTCAAGTTTTCTATTTCTTGTTGAGTAGAATGCATTGATGTCATGACTTGGAATTTCTTGTGGCCAGGCATTCCTTTGTGACACTAAATTTTCAGTTGTGACCTCGGTCTGCTTTGTGGCGGACTCTTTGATTTTTGCTAAGATTTGAGTTCTGCTTTGTATTTTCACCTTAAAATGAAATTTGAGTTAATTATCCACTTTTAAATAAATCAACATTTTATCTCTTAATATACTTGAAAAATGGATTAAATATACAATGGATTTTTGGACTCATCGATAGTCCTCTCACGATGACCATCAGGTACGTGGGTGGAAAGGCTGTACTCATGGTGAGTAGTATTGCTTACATAGCCTTTTGGAAACTCTTCGAAGTCTTGTATCATGGGTCTCTTTAGATCTTATGGATATTGGTACTCAACAGCGAACTATCTCTTGAATGTCTGTGCATTAAAATCTCTCGATGTGAGAGGGGTCATCAGCCCCACTTGGTAGAAAATGTGCGGAAGCCATGAGCGGGTCCACTGTGCCATACCGCATCTGTATGCTACGATTGTCGGTGGAGAGTGAATCCTGAAAATCTATCATGACATGCTCCCTTCCCGCTCAGCCACCTGCTTGGTGAGTATCTCTTTGGATTTTGGTGCTTAGCCTTAACATGCTGACATGTGAGATATTGTTGAACAAAGTCCCCTACATGTCTTTTCATTCCGCTCCAGTAATATTAAAGACGAAGATCCTGGTACATCTTCGTGCCACTTGGATACGGTAAGTGAGACGATCTGAGCTCCCACTAAGAATCTCCTCTCTCGGAATCGATCATTTGGGGGAACCCTTTACTGAGTCCTTTATCTGAAGATTACCATCTGCGTTGGATGATCAACCCTCGTCACTGTACTGTGTGCTGGTCCACGATGGACACTATCTCCTCGTCTTGCCCCTAGGACTCAATCACTCTTTCAGCGAAGCGATGTACCTACTAGAGCTCCCAATATGCAGGCACGCTCGTGATGCTGTGGCAGCTGTCCCATAGTCTCGAGCATCGCGTTCAGGGAAGCTATACTAGTGATGCTCGTGACTTGGCCCAGTGCATCAACCACCACATTTGCCTTGCCGGGGTGGTAATGCAGAAGTCATAATCCTCCCAGCAACTCCATCCATCTGCGTTTACTCATGTTGAGGTCCGTGGCATTGAAAATATATACTTAAGACTTTTGTGAATTAAAGGTACACCTCATATAAATAATGGCGTAAAATCTTCAATGAAGGCTTCTGACCCGCCAACTAAGTATGCGTGTGTGGTGTAATTACGCTGTGATTCTTATTTGGCGAGAACCATAAGCTACTACCTCACGACCCATCGAAAACACATCCCGGTCGGCCTCGAGGCATCCTGATACCTTTGTGTACCCTGTCCCTGTCAGGGACTATCGAGATAGGGGTTGATAAGCCTCCTCTTGACTCTTGGAATGCCTTCGCATCGGTCATCAGTGAGCTGGCCTCCTTCGGTCGATCTAGTCATCGATCTGCTAATCGGAGAAATCACTCGATGAATCTCTGTAGTACTGACGATCCCATGAAACTGTATCTCGAGGCGACTTTGACTCTCCCGAATCATCATGGCCTCGACCTTCTGCGAGAATTCTCTTGACCGCTGTGCGACACCGTGTGTCCCAGAATCTCACCTGATAAGCTGAAACGCACTTCTTGCGAGCTTGGCGTGTAGCCAGTCTCAGCCAATTGTAACCTGATCCTCGAGTATTGCTCATGCTCCATACGACTAGGAGTAGATCAAATGTCATCCACGAAGGCTACGACAAGTGATCTAGATAGAGGGTTGGAATACCCTATGCATGAGGTCGTAGATGCTGTTTGGCGCATTGCGTCGATCTAAAGGGCATCCTTTGTAAACTTCCAAAAGTGCCCATAACATGTCTTTAAACAACGTCTTAGGGATGTCGTCTCTGCCTTAGTTCAGTGATATGAGTCTGAAGATACATCTTAAGTAGACTCGCTCCTTTCAATGATCAAACAAATCATCAATCTCGTGATGAGTACAGATTCATGGCCAGTAACCTGGTATTTGTCGATGGTCGATGCACGGAGTGAGGGTGCTTGCCTTTCTTCTTTGCAAATAGAGCAGGAGGCCCAGTGGTGATAACGTCCCCAATTACAACCCCTTGTCCGGTAACTCTGTGTTTGGACTTTGGTTCTGCAACTCGGCGGGTGCCAAATCTATCTTTGAGTCATAGAGATGGGCGAGTCTGAGTGTAACTCGTCACAGAGTCCTCTGACCCTTTGCGCGGAGGTAATCCGTTAGCTCGTCAGACCAGAACATCCTCATACTCATGGTATAGAGGTAGATCTAAGTCGGATTCTCACCTCGTCCTCCCAGGAGTAAGGGTGGCTAGCCAACCATATTTGTCCATGACACTGGACTTGTATCTTTGTATGGGGTGAAATACCGTATTGTCCCCACACAAAATCTATTCTGAGTGCGAGTCACTAGTGTGGCGGTAACCCTCTAACGCTCACTGTCAATATGACTCTAAGTTGTTAGTGATCCATCACAGGATGACGTCGAACTTTTGGCATGTCCATGACCCTCGGGTCCCAGCGTGAGTAGAATCCTGAGATCTCTAACTCGCAGCCACGACACTATCATCCACATCCTGCATGCAACACGAGGGAGAACTCATCACAGGCTTCTCAGTACCTCGACATCTAAGTCGAAACCTATCACAAGCGATCGCGGCATCTCACAAGGTGTAAACATGATCTCGAGACATATTTACATACTAAAATATTTCATACCTGATATCGATGCATTCGTAGGTAATGCAAGACAATAAGTTCCATATATTAAATCATATGCAACAAAAAATATTTTATTTTATTTTATTTCATTTAAAAAAAATATTTATTTTATTTTATTTTTGAAAACCTCGTGAACAGTGCTCATGAACAGTGTTCATGAGCAGTCAATCCCAAAAAGTGACTGAAAGCGATGTCACGAGTCAAAAGCGGGTGAAGTGCACGATCCGCCCACCTTGGCTCGGCTGCGTGCACAGCGCTCTTGTGTCGCGAACTGGCTGGCGCGTGTCGTAAGCTGGCCGGCGTAGTGTCGCGGGCTGGCCGGGTCATCTTCGCCGGCCCTTACCGGTCGTCATGAAGCATGCACGGCCATGTCGCGATGCCTTCCGGTCATGTCATGTACTTATGCGGCGTCATCATGCTCTTGTGCGGTGGCCAGGTATCGTGCGCCCTGCTGCTGCAGCGTCTTAGTGTCGCGACCTCCCGCTGCTGTGTGCCACATAGCCAAGCCAGATATCGCCCGGCTTTGTCTCATGACTGTCTCGTATCAAATAAAATGAGCTAAATTTTATTTAAAATTAAAATTTCAAAAATAAAATTTTTGATTTTGAATGTGATTTGATACATGAATTAAATTGTCTTGTTGCTTCTGAATGCGAGGGACTTAGCATGTCTCTTTCTATCTCTTATGAATAGTCTCGAAATTTTGTGTTTATACATAGAATCTTGCATCAAATGTTTAAGCGCCATTTGAGCGTAGATGGCTGAGTCGAGGGCGGACGTGAGGCGTGGGTCTGGTCGAGCGCGTCATTTGATCGTGGGGCGCTGTGAGGTTGTGAGTGTGAGGCGGCTAGCGCGGTGGTATAGAAGGTAGTCGATGTCAGAGTAACCTTGAAGGTTTAGGGCGCATCATCTCGGAGCATTCACGGGGAGGAGATCCAGTGGTGGCGAGACCATTTGGTTCGTACGGTTAGAGAGGTGTTAGAGGCTATAGGTTACCTCGGCGGGCCGGATCGGACTAAGCTGCGTTCCGGCTAAAGAGGTGAGGCCCAGTATGGTGGAACTAGGCAAGAACCTCTGAGATCTGCGTGTATGGACAGTTTGGGAGATGTTCGTAGGTAATGCACTAGAGATCTTGCGAGGCATCTTGAAAACAGGAGTTCCTAGATTTGGCTTGAGGGCGATATTGTGGATGGATTATGTGGCTAGATTCATGGGGCCCGAGCTGTTTCTTTGATGATTACGTGGCCACAGACATGGCTAAGGTTAGGAGATTCGGGAATGGGGGTGAAGTTGTCCGTTCGAGTTTAGGATTGTAGGACCACCTACGAGGATGGACTCCGTGGTTGGGACATCACGACCGTAGAGAGAGATCGAGGATGCTCGGGCGCTCGAGACGGGTGTTAGTAGCAAGAGGGAAGGCAGTTCTTCCTAGTTAGGAGAAGAAAGAGGGCTGGTTCCACGAGGGTTCGAAGTGTGACCATCGGGCGGGGATGGATCGAGTTACCCGGTCGGGATGAAGCGGATGGTGCTACCATTGCCGGCTGACTGGACGTATATGAGCGGGATTGCCCACGGAAGGCGGGGGGATCCACTGGGTTTTGGGGACCAGCCGCCGATTGATCGTGATAGGCGGGAGAGGATCGTCACGTTCCTCCTTTGTGATCTGGTCGGAGGAGTCGAGTTTCGGTTCGGGAGCTCTGGGGCACCTCCGGTTACGGGCGGGCTAGAGGCCGGGTAGGTAGAAGTGTAGAGGGCAGGCCCTGAGGCGGGCGTCCGAGGGGTTTAGGGCGTGTCTACGCCATCACACCGTCGGTTGAGTCATTAGATCCGATACATTTATACGAGTGCGATTTTTGTATCTTTATCGGCGAGAGTGTTGATTATGGTCTTCTGCATTCATTCATTCTTTGCATCGAACCTTGATAGAGTTAGGCTAGAGTTTGAGACCTTGGGCTTACTCGTGGAGTTCTCCGCAGGGTTAGGGCGAGAATAGGGATGATATCTTTCGAGGTTTGCAGTTGAGTGATCTCGGGGACTCTTGTAAAAATGGACTGAGGATCATGGACATGTAGATTCGATCATCATCTTGGGGATGGATTGGCTGATAGCTTACAAGGTCGTTATCGATTGTGAGGGTAGGAGGGTTACCGCACCGCGCGGGGCGGTACTCGTGGTATTTCGGGGAGACGAGCATGATGTTTTTGGCGAGATGGTATCACGAGTCAGTGTCGAGAGACGATTGAGGCGGGTTGGCTAAGCGAGCGCTACTGGGGGCGGAGAGACGGACTTAGATGCACCTCGGTGGTTTGCGAGTGTGGATGTGTTTGGGATGAGCTGCAGAAGTTACCTCCCAGTAGAGGGTTATAAACTTCGGTATCGAGTTACACCACATTACTTCGCCCCGTCTACATGACTCGTATAAGATGGCATCGGGTTGAGTGCGAGGCTTCGAGTCCCGATTCTGAGCTACTGAGCAGGGGTTCATTAGAGCGAGCACTTCTGCATGGGGCGCTTCGGTTACATTTGTGAAGAAGAAGAACGAGACTCTTATTTGTGCATTGACTACAAACATTGAGCGAGATTCTGATCGAATGTACCCATTCAGGATTGATGATTTGTTTGATCGGTTGGGAGGAGTGCGAAAGGTCTTGAGATGAGCGCCGCCTTGTTTACCATGAGCTGAGGTTAGGGAGGCGAGATATCCACCCCAAAACGGCGTTTAAAGGCGTTATGGAGCACTTTGAGTTTATGGTGATGCCGCTGGATTGTGAATGCGCCCGGCGACATTCATGGATCTCATGCGTAGGAATTATTCCAGAGCCCTACTCCCCAGATCGGTTGTCGTAGTCTTCGTGGATGACATTTTGATCACACTCCCGATCCCAAGTGGGATCATGTGTATCATTTGAAGATTGTATTCTGGGTTGTTGAGACCATCGGTTTGCCGCAAGTTCGATAAGTCTGAGTTTTGGCTTGGGTGAGATTTTTGGGACACGTGGTGTCGTCGGGTGTCAGTATGTAGACCCGGGAGAAGGTCGAAGCGAGTGATGGGTTGGGAGGCGAAGTCAGTCTTCGAGATCACGTGGTTTCTTGGGATTGGTTGGAGTGCTACGAGAGTTCATTGAGGATTTCTCCCCGATTAGCCTTTTGTGAGTTGACTCGGAAGGAGGTCGAGTTTGATTAGGATGGCCAGATGTGAGAGGCATTCCCGAGGAGTTGAAGAGAGAGCACTCTTGCTCCCCCTCTTGATAGTCCCGGACCGTGAGTGAGACGGGGGTACCGCAGTGTATTGTGATGCCTCGAGTGCCGGACTGGGATGTGTTTTGATGCAGTCTGGGAGGGTAGTAACTTATGGTTCAGTAAGTTGAGAATCATGTGAGTACCCCCACACACGGCCAGTGAAGTTAGCGTGAAGTAGTCTTCGCCTTGAAGATTTGGGCGCCACTGCTTATATGGCGAGGAGTTGAGGTATGCTCGGACCGCAAAGAGTCGGAAGTATATTTTTCAGCGACGGGACCTCGATATGAGGCAACGTAGATGGATGGAGTTCTGAAGGATTATGACTTCACTTTTGCATTACAATCACGGTAAGTCAAATGTGGTGGCTGATGCACTGTCGAGAATCACGAGGGCGTTGGCTAGTATAGCTTCGGGAGTGGCGGATGCTCGAGGCGTAGGACGGTTTGGGTTCTGATCTGTGGCGAGGCCACAGTACGTTAGGGAGTTTAGTAGCTACACCATCTCTGTTGAGTAGAGTGATTGAGTCCCCAGGGGCGGGACGGAGATAGTGTCCATCGAGGGCCAAGGAGTCTGGTCGGTACAGTGGCCAATTTGGACCATCCACACGGATGGTAGTCTTGGTATAGAGGGACGGGTAGTGGTTCCACTGGTTAATGGAATTTTAGAGAGGAGATTCTCAGGGAATTTCACTACTCTTGATTTGCGGGTTAAATCCAGGTGGCGAAGATATGCCGGGATCTTAAGTCTTCAAATCTTGTGGAGCGGGATGAAGAGACATGTAGGGGACTTTGTGTGACGATGTCTCACGTGTCAGTAGGTTAAGGCTGAGCACCGAAAGCCAGCGAGTACACTTCCCAGCCGGTGGAGGTGGCGGAGTGGAAGTGGGAGCACGTCACGATGGATTTTGTGACCAGCTTATGCCACGGGCCGCGAGGACATGATCTGATATGGGTGATGGTGGGCTGAAGCTCCAGTCGGCGCATTTTCTAGCCGTCGATAGCCTTCACATTGGAAGTGCATGCGGTTGTATATTCGAGAGATAATCAGAAACACATGGAGTACTAGTATCCATAGTGTCGGATAGAGACTGAGGTTCACAGGTAGCACTTTTTGGAAGAGTTTCCGGTATGGAGCCTGCGGTGACCATGAGTATAGCTTTCCACCACGTAGACGGATGGTCGGTCGGAGGGGGTATACGGTGTTAGAGGGCGATACTTTCTGACATGTCACGGATCATAAGGGTAGTTGGGAAGAGCATTTGCCGCTAGTGGGTCGCTGCTGGCAATGGATTACGGTAGTATCTGAGATGGCATATCATGAACTGCATTGTATGGGAGGCCATGTAGATCCTTTGTTATGTTGGGCCAGGAGTGGGAGAAAGCTCCATCAACGGTCACGTCGATTAGAACACCTGCGAGGAAGGTGAGCTTGAAGCAGCCAGGCATCTTCTCCGGCTCGAGTTTAGCGAGAAGAGCTATCTTTGATGTCTGACGTCGACGCCGAATTAGAGGTTGGGGATCACGTCTTCTTGAAGGTGATGCTAGAGGGAGTGGTTAGGTTAGGCGAGTAGCGGAAGCTATCGTAGGGTTTGTTGGGCCTTCGGGATACTTGAGAGGGTGGCATAGTAGCATGCAGGTTGGCATTCACGCTGGCATGTTGGGTGTCCACGAGGTATTTCACGTCTCAGTACCGAAGTATACTGCAGATCCCGACTCATGTGTGGTGGATTGGGGGCCAGTTGAGGTTGACTTGATGGGACCTTTGAGGAGGGACCAATATGCATTTGGATAGTCGTGATCAGGTTTGCGGCCTTGAGCCCAGTGGTAGTGAAGTCTTGTAATTTGGCATGGAGTGGAGGAGTCGGCGATGGGAGAGCGGGGAGACCGCGATCACGAACCTATCCGCTTCTTCTTTAGGGATGAAGGTCGTGGTTTAGTCGTTTAATATTTAAATGGCGAGTTTGCATCGTGGTATTGTGCACGTTGCATATGCATGTGAGTGATTGTGATTGTGTAGAATTTTGGGACGAAATTCCTTTTAAGGAGGGGAGAATGTAAGACCCGAGAAAATTCCAATTTCTTGAAAAATGGCAAAATCATAATTTCGATCAAAATCCGAAATTTTTCTAGATCTCGGATGATGAAACGGATTTCACGGGTTGGAATGGAGTCTCATGAAAATCTAGCTACCACGTCGAATTTCGAGACAGTCGGAATTTACACATTTCTAGGCATGCGAGTATCGAGTCTTGTAAAGCAGCTCTTGAGGTGACAAAAGTCACCTGCTAACATCTACTCATATGACATATGTTGCATGAGTAAGAGATGATCAAAAGACGGCTAGAGATAATGCGAATGTCAAATCTAAGCTTAGGGACATGATTGGCATTATTGAATTTGTTAAATGATAATAGGACAAAATAACAAATAGTATTGTCTTCTTAAAAAGGGCACAAAATGAGCAAATCGGGTAGTAGCTGGGGGAAGGTGCAGTGGCTTAGGAGATTTGATTTGTTTAGAGAGAGCAACTTCTCTCTAAGATCCGACTAATCATTTGTCGGATTTCTTGAACGAAGGAAAGTCGTTCTGCAGCGAGGGCAGCGTAGGTACGAGTTTCTTGGAGTTTGACAAACTTAGTGGTGGGGTTTTATCCTACTTGAGTCCACACTTTTGTTTAAAATGTTTTGTTATTGATTCGGTTGGTTTTGAGGGCCTTGAGAGCGGCCGTTTAGTCGATCCTGAATCATGGGGCAAGAAGTGTGAAAAATTATTGGAACAATTATCTGCGGTCTACCGTAATGGAGTGTAAGGGACTGAATTAGGGTGTTTGTTAATCATGATTTATGATATAAAATTATGTTGTGATGTGCATGGTAGGAATAGCCGTTGGATTTTTGGATTCATAGTGGATTCGAGTGTTGGAGTAAATGGTAGTGAGCAGTTACCCCGAGGGTTTCTTTGTTCACATGAATAGTCATTCGTGAAATATTTTTTGTAGAAATAATATGTTTGGTTGAGTAAATTCAGAATTGAATTGCTTTCGCATTTGGTCAATCGCCCATGTGGTAAATTTTGGTGTAATTGATGGTGAATCGCATAACATGTTACATGTGCTTTAAATTATGTTAATACTATATACATGTTTTATTTATTGGCATGTGTTGTATAAATTAATATTGAAATGGCATAATGCATTTCATGCATCGGGGTAACTAGAAATTAGGTGTTGTGCGTGACATGAACAATCTCGAGAATAAAAGCGAACATGGTTGCGAAAGGAATTTCATAGGATGATTTAGGAATGGTGTTGGGAGGATAGTCTGCCTGTCGGAGGCCCATGTATTGTTTTGGGGTTCTCAAACACGTTAGCCTCAGGGTAGTCCCGTATTTTAAAGGGATTCGGTAGTGTATTTTGAGAACAACAAGTTTTGTTTGAAATGATATTTTCTCATCGTGGCAGAGCGAGAGTGTGAGGGGAATTCGGTGAGGACTCGAGACATGGGAGCGGGCATTTAGACATTCAAGAGTAGGATCAAATTTACTTGGTGTGTGTTATATTGGATCATTGCATATGCATAGGTGGGAGTAACCCATTTGGGGTGATTCCACTCACCAGGCGTGCTTCACCTTTGTCAGAGAATATATTATTCCAGTATAGGGGCGTGCGAGACGACTCATCTTAGAGGCGATTTTGAAGAAAGCCAGGTTGTGGCTTTGATGGTTTTATGATGTATGACATGTATTAGAATTCTAGAATTTTAATATATGTTTGAAATGCGGTAAAGATTAATAACTCTTGAATTGTGGTATATAGTTGATGTATATTGATGAGTATTGTTGTATGGGCCCAAGTGGTCGTTTTTACTCATGTATATGTTTTATGATGTTGTTTGGGACATGTTCTGTATTTGGGTAGAGCTCCCCGTACAAAGGAGACTTGCGATTCGTGGTAGTGTTGGGGTTGCAGAACATTCAGTATTCCGTAGGTTATTGAGTTGTCGCGGACCCCGGGTTTTGGGGTGTCACATACATAATACATATATTCTATATTTTTCTCATGCATACATTTACTCGTTCCTTATATTCATATATACCTATCATTTGTGTCTGGTACTCATTCTGTACTGCCATCTTTACTTATCTCTGTCGTTCTATTCTTTATCCATTTACATCATGTGTTCCTGCTTACGTTCCATCTATTCATTTAGGTATATACATCATATATACTAACGAAATATCTTGTCCTTACTTTTATCGCCAATATAGTCACATACCTTTTAGCTTCATCTTTACTATATATGTTTCTTTACAATACATGTATTCATATTTTACTTCATTTATTCACATCTTCTTAGCATTTGCTGCATTTCTATCGTGTGTTAATCTATTCATTAATATTTCACTTAACGTATATGCGATCTTGTATTTCATATCGTATATGTAATCTATTCTTTCTGATCTTTCTTGAGTGGAATGTTCAATTGAATTGTCGAGCTTCAGATTATGGCATTTTCATACCAACCTTAGTTAGTTTGCCCGTAATACAACAAAGGACAATTTGAATACTCAATTTTCAGAGTGCCAACTCCATATGACACTGGTTTCTTTATACTCATTTGAAGCTAAGGTATAGGGTTCTTCTCGACTGGAATCACGCAAAATGGAGCAGAGGCTTCAGATATGTCCTAAGCAGCCAGGGAGGCCCCACTCCTATGTTTCAAGCAGGAGCAGAGAGAAATTGGCTTGAATACTTAGCCCCACTTTGAGTGAATTTACTGAGGCGAGAATAAGGTTAAATTTGAAGGTACTATTTCGAGGAGATTTGTTATCATGAAGTCTAGTTTAACCAACCATGAATCACTCAAATGGGATAAAAATGACCATGTTATGGCTAAATCACAACGGTCCAAAATAGAACATTAGATGTAGGTACCCGACCTTTGATCACCGGTACCGGTCGGCCAAAACCAATATATTCTAGGTACCACCTTTGTTTGGTGCGAAGTCTGCATTCGGGAGTTTCGACAAACTCAGGTAAGTGAGGGTTTTATCTACTTGATTTACCCTTGTTTAAGTGTTTGTAAATGCTTGAGTTGGTTGAGGTCGTGAGTGGCGGGTTTGATGAGTCCAAGCAGAATATGGTAGGAATATTTTGAACCCGTTTGAACATTTTAGGGACTTTTTTGGGTGATTCTTTCAAAATTTATACAATAAATTGTGTTTTGGTGTGTATGAGGCCAGAAATGGGTTTGTGGGTCGGTTCCACAAAAGAGTGTTGAGCCGTGTTTGTGAAGTGGGCTGCCCGCAGACCGGTATTTGCTGTGTTTTGAATTTGTTAAAAGCAGTCCGGTTGCTGAATTGGACAAAACGTCCATGTTATGTGCATGAAATTGTTTGAAGTGAATGGCTTGAGTTGTGTGGGAGTAATAGGTTAATCGTAGACAATGTGTTAACATGATCTTACAAATTATAAAACATAGTGTGTGTGTAGGCCATTGGAAATGGAATTATGATTATAGATAAAGTTGAATTTGGGTGTTAGTTGATCAAATTGGAATAACATGTGGTATGAGTGCAAATTCGAGAATATATGCATAATTGATATTGGTATAAATTATTGTTGAAATGGCATAATGCATTTCGTATGCAGGGTAACCTAGAAATTGGGTGTGAATGCATGACATGAAAGAAAAAACGGTATGGTTGCGAAGAGTTTTGATGGATGGTTACTGAAGGAATTGTGTTAGGAGATGGTCCCGGCAATTACGTCGGAGGAGCCACGTGAATTGTTTGAAGGTTCTCCCACGACACATTCGCCTCGGGTAGTCGATACGCCTCAGAAATTCGGTAGTGTGTTTTGAAACGAAGTTTGTTTTGAAATGGGTGTTTTTTCTCATACATGGCTTAGCGAGTGTGAGGCCGGTGAGGACTCGAGACGCTGGGATTGGGCATGTAAGAGACATTCCAAGTAGGATCAAAATTTACTTGGGTGTGTGTTTACATTGAATCATTGCATATGCGCAGGGTGGGGAGGTAACCCCGTTTAAGGTAGTGCTGCAGACGGTGCTCACCTGCAGGGAATATTATTTCGGTCTGGGAAGCGTCGAGGAAGACGGCTCATTTTAGAAGTAGATTTTTGAAGAAAGGCCCAGGGTTGTGGCTTTGATGTTTTTAGGTATAACATGTATTAAATTGTAAATTTTAATATGTATTTGTATTAAAAATGTGTGCTTTCACAACTATTGGAATATAGTTGGGTGTATTTTGATGAGTATTGGTGTATGGGCCAAGAGGCTATTTTTACTCGGGTATGGGTCTCATGGCTCTGAGGGCATTAAATTTCTGAGGTTGACAGGTTGTCAACGGACACCTCGGGTTTTGGGGCGTCACAAGAATCCATTCTAGGGTTAGATTTCTTACAACCCACAACCCAAAACAGGTATCCATATAAGAAATCCAAGTAATCCATACTCAATGTTAGATTCCATACCTGAAATCTCTTCTCTTTCTTCTTCTCTTCTCTTCTCTTCTCTTCTCTTCTCTTCCTTTTCTTTTAATTTCAATTTGGTCCTTAGGCCAAGTCAAATAAAACCCATTTTTGGTTTTAAGTCTCTCTAATTGCCTTTAATCACATAACTCCTTCTCTTTGTATTTCATTTTCAAGCATTTTATACATTAACCCCTAGTCTTTCCCATTTATGACCACTAGATTCTAATTGTAAATTGCATATTTACCCTTTGCTCTCGTATTAATTTCCGGGTCTATCGTTTTATTTCCGAAAAATTCCATTTAGCTTTTAATATACCCTAAACAAGTCCGAAAACGAATAGGGTATATTTTGAGGTGTTACATGGGCTCTACTTTCTCATTGCTCATCCCCTAGTCACTTTCCAGTCCTTGTAGGGTAGGAGTGATATTAAATAAATTCCTTATAGTTCTATTATCGATCCTCCAGTCATATGATAAAAATACTAGATTATGTGAGAACCCAATCCTCTTAGTCCTTACAGTCTCTACACATTCTTTTGTGAAGATCTAATTATTAAAAGTTAGTTTGCACTCTGGGTGAGTAACCCAAGGCCTAATTCAATTTCACCAGCACAGATCAAGCATAGTTCAAACACAAGTGCATAAGCATATAGAAAAATAAACTACGGCTTCTATAAAATTAAGGAAAATAAGGCACTAAGTTCCGAACAATCTTCCCTAATTAAAAAGATTTATCTATCCATAACAATGAACAACAACGAATGTATCTTTAAAAAAAACATAAATTCGAACAAAAGAGAGATGAAGATAAAACGAGTTTTGATTGCAAGTTTAGGCTTCGAACTCTTCTTGAATGATGGACTTGATCCTCCCCCTCGATAGATCTCGCATTATCCTCATTTTCTCTACGTCTTCTGCTAATTCCAAACCCTCTAATCTCCTCTTTCTAACATAGGCCTCCTCCTTTTTATAGATGCAAGTTAGGGCTCAAAAATAAAAGGTTATGGGCTGTGGGCCGCTAGTGACCTTGCGATGTGAGCTGGAAGTTCGTGTTGTGCATCTTGGCCATGTTGTAATGTGTAAAGTCCACGTCGCGACATGAGCTGTTGCTGCTTGGTAATTTCCCTTTGTCACGTTGCGATGTGATGTTGTAAAACCCGAGAAAAATTGAAGTTTCTTGAAAAATGGTAAAAGCGATAAAAATGCGCTGCTCTGTCTAATTGATTGAAGAGCGGTAGAGGCGGATCGAGTCAACAAAATTTTATACCTAATACCTCTCTTTAGTAGCATAGCTCTTACTTGATTATAATAACTAAAAAGGTCGAACACAGGGATGGGTTTTCTTCACATAAATGACTTGCGGTTAAGTCCAAAATGGTGAATTTATTTTGGATTTTAAGATTTGTTAAACAGTGGAGTTTGATGGATGAGAAAAATGGAAATAAAATGAAGTAAAAATATAGAAGAAATCTCGCGTGAAGTATCAAAGCCCTGCGGGTTTGGGTTAGAGTAGCGAAGTTCTGGACCTTTCATACGTTGGGAGGATGACCTATAGTCGTTTCTGACTGGATCTTCATTTAATTTTATAAAATTGGACCAAATAATTTTCCTTTTGAAAGATGGCATTTATTGAGCATTCATGGTCTCTAACAATGAAAACCTATATCCTTGACCCACCTTACAGTAACTAATAAATGGAAACTAATGAATCTCAATGGATCTAATAATAAGCATCCACTGAACCCTAAAAGATTGCCACGTACGAGGTCATTGAGATGCATCCCAGGGATTTGAACTGAGGTTGGATGGAAACACCTGAAATGACAATAAATACTGCGTTGAAGCCTATGAAATCATAGCCACAAGGAACCCTCCTCCCATTAACCTTCTCTTGAGGATGAAAGAGGTTTAGCCACTCATCCCCCGAGTTGTCATCCTCGGGGGTGATTCTTGAATGAAAATGAGAGAAAGTGAGGAAAATGAGAGCGTGATAGGCGGGAATTCTCGCTCCAAATTTATTAAATGTAGAATATTTGGGATTATAGTACGATAGGAGCTTATATGCTTCCTGACCATGCAAAATTACCAAAATATATAAACTACCTTTATTACATGAAGGAAGCGATTTAGGAAAATTACGAAAATTGGCTCAGCAAAGTAATCGGAGGTCAAAGTGGGACCAAGTAGCGACCTTTGTGAAAATTCGCGGCCAACTACGAAATTTTCTGACCACTGCGAAATCTTCTTCATACCTCTTTACGATTTCCTCTCTTTTGGTCCTAAACTCACGACTCACAAATTCAACGGCTTCTTCGTGCTAGAAGTGACTTAATCAACTTGGCATGAATAGCTTGTGAACACTACAAAAATTTCCACAAATGTGATTAGTGAGGCAGCTAGGACCTTAATGTGCTGGCCAAGGGTTAATTAGAGGCGTTAGTACCTGAAAAAAGTGCTCAAAATATAACGTCCCATCCAGAAGGGTGCTGCGGTATGTGCTTGAAGTAGGGTCGCATATGTGCACGAGGCTTCCTTAATTTTTAATGCCATAATAGAATTTTTGAAAGGCTGTTTTTATGGGTGAAATTGTAAAGTTTTCAAAAAATTGTGGCACTTTACCAATTAGGAAAGTGGAGGGTAATTACAAATTATGGAATTTCGAGAGGATAATAATAATAATAAATTCTTGTAATGGTTGAAGTAGAAAATTCTCTAGATCTTGGATGTGAAGCAGTTTACTTGTAGTTAAAATTAAACCTGTGAAATCTAGTGACGAGAAAAATTTCGTTGTAGTGCGAAAGTCGAGTAACACGTTTACAGGTGATAAATTAAATCGATGGCAGTGGCCGAGATTTTTACAAAATCTCGAGTAAAGAAATGACTTGATCACAAGTTCTTTTCTGATAAGTGAAGCCGAAAAGAAATAAGAATTTTCGGAATGAAATGGATCCGAATAAAGAAATAGAAATCATTTATCCAAATAATAATAATAATAAATAAATAAAATAATAAATAAAAAAAATAAAAGTCAAAAGGGGTTGAGAACGGACGGGAGAGAGATTGCGTGAAAGGGAGAAAAGATTTTTAATTTTTTTATTCTGCTTAAACTTCTTTCTCAGTTCTGAAAATTGAATGTAGATTTTCGTCGGAGCGAAGGCAAAAGTTAGTTCATGACGAGCTGCGCGTAGGTACCAATATTTTAACATTTTGTCAAACCGAAGTGGAATTTTCCTACTTGAGTTATTTTATCCTAAATGCTATGTAATGACTTGAAATTTTCTTAGAGCGCGTGAAGGTCGTAAACTTAAGTTAAAATTTTTTGAGTGAGTTTAGGAATTTTAGGAATTTCGGGAGACTGTGTTCGGACCCAGTTCGAGGAATTTCGGACCGATTAGGGGTTGAAATTTCGAGGATTTTATTCGGACAATACGAACATATATTTCAGAAATATTTTGGGTGTTTTAGACTCTATGGGAAGCCCCTTAGTCTAGAATCATATACTATCGATAGCATTTGGTACCCACATAATTTTTGAAAAAAATTTAATTGTTGCACAAAGTGTGCAAATTTCTTGGTTGTGCTGATGTGTGTAGTCTAATACATCGAATAGCATGGGGTCGTTTTGAAAAAGTTGCTAAAACGGATAGTTTTGATGGGGAAATTCATGTGTAGGGACATTTTGGTCAATTTCACCTCATATTATCAATGTTTTTATCGAATGTGACTAGCACGTAAAGTTTTGTTAGAATCGAAGTTCGCTTTGATATAGTCGCTTTGGAAGCCCTTTGTATGTTTTACGGTTAAAACGTTGAACTGAGGTCATTTTCATAAATTGTATGGATTGTATAGGCAATTGGAGCATACAACGATAATCTAGCGTGCTTAACAAGAATTGAAAGAAATTAGTTGAGAAAAAGGTGAGTATTGAATCGTTTTTCAGCGAAAGTGTTCAGTACAAGTTTGTAAAGTGCTTTGAAAATATAATGTAATTAGTAAAGCATTTTTTTACACTCCCACTTGTTATACTCGGCTATAAAATTTCGATTTCGATTATAGAAAGCAGTTTGGCTGGTTTAGCAAAACCAGATAGCCTGACTCAGGTTCCGGTCGGATGTATCTCGGATTGTGCATGGCGGGTTATGAGACATTATGGCTAGCCTATATTGCACAGTCGGCAATTGAGGGTTAGATATAGTATATATTTATATGGTGGTGCCCTCGCACATTCGAGTATATAGATGGTTAGCATGTTTGACATAGTACATGGTGATGATGTGTTGGTTAGAGTTCCATCGTAGGGCATTTTGGTTAGGGGTTCCATTATGCTTATAGAGATCATTTGTGTTCAGGACCATATTAGACGGGTAGTGTTCAGGGGTTCTCTGGAGTGCAGATTCAGGGTTGTGCTGCGTCACAGGGTATTTCGAAATGGATTTTTGATGGTTGGTACTTGATTCTGATTATAACACTTTCGAGATATTAACCACCGTTGAAAGCAGTTTCAGCGGCGAAATAGTTTTGAGCAGGTTTTCGAAATAGTTTTCATAGCAAAAGCTTCGATTTTCTCCATAAGCAGGTTTACAACCATTTATGTCTGATTTTCATATTGGGAGGTACATCTGACGAGACGGCAACATTTAGAGACTTATAGTACTCAGGCAGTTTGGCTCGCGGTTTTCTATTTTCGTAATAATTTTTAGGGTGCGAGTCTTGGAAGCTAGAAAGACCTTTCGAGATCCTCGTCCTAGATCTTTGTGTTGTATTTATATATAAGATAAGGTGTAAAGTAACGTAATAAAAGTTAAATGTGACATTTTGTATATGTAAATATCTTTTGTAAAATATGCATGCATGGTTTGAGAAAAGCAGGGTTACGATGAATTATGTTGGATTGATTCTTATCTTATATTTTGATGAGACCGTAGGTCCTTATGGTTGTAGTTGGATTTTGGAAAATATTAAGTGTATTTTTATACTATGGATTCAGATGTGCTTAACCACCGTGCAAACAAGAGGTGCTTCGTCTTCTGATTAAATCTAAAGGCGATTTAATGTAAAAGGCAAATTTTTATAACTACTACTTTTCCAAAGACGCTTTCGGGCAGCTTTAATACCTTAGCTTCATGGAAACTTGTCAGTCGAGCGAGCTTGGTTGGGAGGTTACCGTGGAGTTACCACAGATTCCCATGGTCACAGTGAAGGGGGACCACAAACTCCAGATTGATAAGGGTAAAACAGTGACACATGAGGTAGTAATCACACCCCCTAACCGACATATTGCTAGTCCCTCAGCAATGAAAGAAAGAGAAAGCAAACAAAACAATTTCAAAATTATGTTCACAAAATATGATATTTCAAAAAGAATGTGAATGGGTACTGCCCAACCCTTTGTAAAAATCACTAAAACCCTACCCAATAACCATCTTGAAAGAGTGAATGCCATGTAGAATCGAGTATCAAAGGGGCTTCCTTCTCTAGAGGGTCAACCTGAAACTTCCGCCAAAACCTAAGTGTTAGTTTGATCAGCTTTCAATAATAGTCTGCCAAACTGCACTCTCCCCCCAACCTAGCAAGCTAACCAACCTAAATAGATCAGGACCCACTCTTATTTCACAATTCTTTTTTTTTTTTTTGTAGGGGTGCAATGCTGAGGCATCGACTTCACAGATGTCCATGTAGCGGGGATCCACCAATGATTCCCAACCAATTAAGGCTCAAGGCATCAAGTCATAAGGATTTTTATGTGGCGCCCCTTTCCCGACCCAACCCGTTTGGGCGGATCCGAACAGAGTCCGGGATGCCACTAAAATCACTCAATCACTCAAAATTATATCTTTGCGGAAGCAATTACAAAATTGGGCAAGCCCATAAACATTTAACAAAATACATTTAACTTTAAAAAAATACATTTACAATGAAGGCATTCAAGCCTTTTCAAAATGATTTACGAAAATAAAACAAATAGTTCAAATTGTTTTTACAAAATATCAATATCCAAAAGAAAACATGGAATGAATGCAATATGTCTGAGCATATTACCAAATTTCCTTCTTTATGACTGACGCTCCTCGATCTGGGTCCGCTGATCACCATTCATCACTTCTAGCACTCGCGCAGACGGTAAACAATACGCTAAGCATTTTCATGCCAGTGGTTCTATGCAAATCTATTCTCGCCAAACTTAAATCAAATCATGTAATTTAATAATTCGTAACTTTCTGAATCTTTTCGATGATCACTATAAATATAATACATATATTTTTGGGTTATATATATATATAATCGCTATAGTTCCTGATCATCCTAAAATACACTTTCATATTCAATATTTCACAATCTCAAATCAAATTAAATATGCTCATAAATTCAATTCGCTTCGCAATTCAATTCGCTCTGCCAATCACCCGCTATGCATCAATTCAATTATGCCCTTTAACGACTTAACCTATGTCTTCGATATACTGTGGATATCGGGGAAGTCACTGCACGTCCTTACCGGATCGCAGTCGCAGATCAAATGGCTTTATAACACGCACGGTCTCGGGCTCGACCGGTTATAAACAATCAAATAGTGAACACACCGATGGCGGTCCCGCCGGGTCACACCAAAGATGACACATCAATACAATAGTTCGCAAAGATCGCTTATTCAATTTACTGGGTATACCAATCAATCCTTAATGTGAAATAAACTAAGAACATTCTATTAAGGGCGTTTCAAATCCTTTAGAAAAATATAGTACAATATGTACGCTTATATAAACAATTTTTATTTTCTAATAATCATGCAATTTATATGCAAACATTTGACAATCACTTTTCAAATCAATTAAATCAATTTAATATTAGAACAAACATGCAAAAATTTGAGACGAGGAATAGGAGTCTGGTAGAATAAACATTTTAAATTTTTGAAACGAGGAATATGAGTAAGTAGAACAAAACCCAAAATCTTTGCACTTTGATTCCAATCCTGAATCAATCTCGCTTATTTTTCCCTCTCGTCGCCCCATTCCAAAACCATTAAAGAACAATATTATTCGTCAGGTGTACTAGTAGTTTGGTTAGATTGATTTTCGGAGTTTAATATGGGTTCCAATTTCAAAAAAGATATATATATATATATATATATATATATATATATATATATATATATAGATGGACTTTGATCCAATGGGATTTTATAGAGTTCCAAGTATAGTTTCACCTAATCGGTTCTGACGAAGGAGTTATGACCTTCCGAAGTCGAGGTCATACGCAGTCAAATCCTGAATCGACGAGCTTCACCTCGACCTGACGAGCTCAATCTATCACCTTGCTAAACATCTTCATCCTCCTCAGGCACATGAATGTGCCTCTGACTCAACGCTTTCCATAGAGTTCAAGAACACCTGAAACGGAGTTCGGACGAAGAAGATATGACCTTCCGAGGTTAGAGGTCATGCGTAGTCAACCCGTATGACGACCAACCGACGCCAGCTGACCTGACCTGGACGATCTCTGATATACCACCCCGGTATGACATCTAACATCCTCCTCAGGCATATTATCATATTCTGACTCAATGGGTTTACAGAGTCCGAAGAACACCCAAATCGGAGTTCGGACGAAGAAGATATGACCTTCCGAAGTTGGAGGTCATACGCAGTCAAATCCTGAATTGACGAGCTGACCTGACCTGGACGAGCTCAATCTATCACCTCGGTTAAACATCTTCTATCCTCCTCAGGCACATGAATGTATTCTTGACTCAATGGGCTTTCCATAGAGTTCAAGAACACCTGAAACGGAGTTCGGACGAAGAAGATATGACCTTCCGAAGTTAGAGGTCATGCGTAGTCAACCCAGATGAGCTGACCTGAACTGATTAGCTGACCTGACCTGGACGATCTCGATATAACACCTCGGTCTGACATCTAATATCCTCCTCAGGCATATTAATATATTCTTGACTCAATGGGCTTTCCATAGAGTCCAAGAACACCCAAATCGGAGTTCGGACGAAGAAGATATGACCTTCCGAAGTTGGAGGTCATGCGTAGTCAACCCGCACGAGCCGAATTCTCGAACCGACGAGCTGATCTGATTCCGACGAGCTCGATCTAACACCTCGGTCTGACATATAATCCTCAGGCATATTATGTATTTCACCTAATGGGCTTTTATAGAGTCCAAGAACACTCCAAATCGGAGTTCGAACGAATAAGATATGACTCCTTCCGAAGTTGAGGTCATGCGTAGTCAACCCATGAGCCGACCAACCGACGAGCCTGAAGTTTCTATAGGACGAGGTCCCGTCGACCTCTTCGCATTTGGTGTCTTCCTCACCTTCGCATTATGTTCGCCGACTTTACCGACTCTTTGCCGCATGAGAGGTTCGCTGATTCCACCGCACGAGGTCTCGCCGACTTTCTATCGAGCGAGGCGGTCTCGCCGACGCTCACGCATGAGGTTCCGTCACTTCACGATGAGGTCTCGTCGATCTTCATCGCGGCAGGTCTCGCTGACCTTTATCGACCTCGGTTGCATGAGGTCCTGGCCGACCGGGCCGGGCCGCATGAGGCCTCGCCGATGACCTCATGGTCGAATTCTCTCACCCCATTTGACTATTCAGAGTAAAAAGACCATAACTTGGTCTACAGGAGTCCGAATTGAGAAATTCAAAATCCTAACATCAAGTTCATTGATGTGGATAAAATTTCCTAGAAGGACTTACTTCCAAATTCCCTTTATTTCTGACCCAAAAAACTCCATTCCCAAACCGCTATTTTGACCCGAATCCGCCAACCGACCGACTCGTATCTTAGCCGAGACGACTCCTGAGAAATGACCATAACTTGGTCTACAGGTCCAAATCGAGAAATTCAAAAGCCTGTACTGTTCATCGATGAGGCTAATTTTATATAGGACTCACTTCACTGGCTCCCTTCACTTTGTACCAAAATCCCAGCTCCCAAGGTCCTGATAATGCACTACCACAATGTATACCTTTCCACATAAAAATACAACCGTACATTCTCTAAGGCAAGATAACCACCAATTAACCCTTAGGGTAGAAAATAAACGAAGCAGAGAAGACCTTACTTCCTAGAGTTTGTCGAACTCCCGATTCCGTCTCACTCATAATTTTGTCAATGGTGAAGGATTTTCCTCTTGCTTCGTGTTCTTGACCCATGGTCCGATCGGTTGAATCTAGAGAGAAGTGAGGGAGCTCACTCTAAAATATCTCATCTTTTCTCTGCTTTTCCTTTTCTGATGATCACCCTTAATCGTATGTTTTTAAACAGAGGAAGCTTCCTCCCTCTTCCTACATGCCACATGTTCTTTCCTTGATTTTTTTCTTCTTTTTCTTTATTTCTTTTTATATTTAGTCCCTCCTATTTCTCTATTATTCTTCATTTCAAGTCTCCTATTATTTTCCCCTTTACTCATTATTTCTCCTAATTTCACTTAGACATGTAACTTATTTCTTACAATCGAATTTCAGTCCCAGCTCTTATTAATTTCCTATTTTCTTTTCACTGGCTTTCTGCTTCTCGATTTAACAATCATTTAATCAATATTCATCTAACAATTCCCAGAAAATACTCAAGTTGGTTCTGAATGATACCCTAATATATAATAAATTCTTATTATAAAAATTCCATGGTATTTTCGTAATTACATTTTCAACCACAAACTCTTCAAGTTTCACCCCCGACTTTAACAAGTTCGAGACTTCCTCTAGCACTCCACAACTCAGCAGTGCGGGAGCTCTGTCTATACACTTTGTAGCGAGCACAAAAGTCGCTGGT
The DNA here is from genome assembly GCA_016808115.1 of Tetrastigma voinierianum. Classification (NCBI taxonomy): domain Eukaryota; kingdom Viridiplantae; phylum Streptophyta; class Magnoliopsida; order Vitales; family Vitaceae; genus Tetrastigma; species Tetrastigma voinierianum. The sequence goes on from JAEQBH010000124.1 coordinate 128,209, forward strand.
TCCCAACCAGCCATTTAGGCACCAAAAAGTTTTAAAGGCTTTCACCATATACCCTGACCATGCTTCGGTTTCAAGGCAAAGCGTTACAAATTTTCTTTTCTTTTCTTTTTCTTTTTCCTTTTCTTTTCTTTCTTTTCTTTTTTTTTTTGAAAGACTCATTGGTCTTTTATTTAGGGGTCCCGACCTATTAAAGAGGTCGGGTACAAGGCCGGCCTTGTGGCTCGGGGGGGGGCTGGGGTAATTTTTCAACTTATCATTGAAACCTAATGTGCACAGTGTGTGATTAGTTCGAGGTGGAAGAAAAAGGTTGAAGACAATAGGAATACAACTGGTCATCAACTCAACTAAGCATGGAACCAATCTAACAACAACAAATATTGGGGCAAGAGCCTAACTTTTCGTACTAAAAGCTGTGCACACAATACAAAAAAAAAAAAAAAAAAAGGTTGCAAATTTGAAATTGTAATTGTAAGTTGTATGGTATATATTGAATTTAAATATATTATTATATTTTTAGCTTTACAAAAATAAATTAGCAGCTTTACAAAAAGAGACTGACAACAAATCATTGAACTCCACAAAAATTGACTTGCTCAAAATTAACAAAACATAAATGTAAAAGCCACTTCCTTCACTAACTCTCCCCCCAACCAAATGTTGCATTGTCCTCAATGGGGTTTGGACTGGAAAGCTAGGGAAGGAAGTGCTACCTCCTCAGTGATATGCAGTTGGTGGGATGTCATCCTCATTCCAGGCAAGCTGAGGGGTTGCTGATGAAGTTGAAGGGGTGTCTACTACTGTAGCTGTTGCAAGGATGTCCAGTGAAGCTGCAGGAGGAGCTGGATGAGTTGCTAAAGGATGAGCTGGGGAGGCTTGGGGAGGCACCGAGGAAGGGATCTGAGGTAGGCCCAGGTGACTTTATATCTGCAATGGATGGCGTTGTTTTGAGTGAGCATGGTTGTGGTCTAAGCAATACGCCTCGGCATGCCGGCCCTCGCTTAAGGCGCATGGGCAACCGCAAAGATGCCGGCGGTCGAAAAAGTGCGAACCGCATCCATAATAGCCAGGAAATCCCGAGGGGATATAGAGATATGTTGGAGTGGCGGTGCTGACGTGACAGTCTAGCTGGAATCGATGGGAGCCAGAGGCACCGGGGTACTAAGGAGGCGGAAGGGCAAAGTGGGGCAAAGGATCGCGGCCCGTGGATACTAGAATCCGGGCTCCTTAGCAGCACTACAGAGGTGGCCGATCTCCGCATTACGGCCATTTGTCGGCCGATCATCGACTTGGTCCTCGGGAGTGAGAGATGAGGCACCGTGAATCAGCAGTCTTCCATTTCTCTACTTCCGCAGTGAACTCGCGATCTCGACTCGCGCCCCACCCGGGGCTCGGGCCAGAAAACCAAGGTGCTCCAACACCCGGATAGCAGCCCCTAAATAGGAGGGTATAGACTCACCACAAAGGTTTCATGCGGACCTTGTCCTCGAAGTGGAACAAGGAGGTCATGATAAGCTCAGCAAGGCTGAACCAAAAACCCTCAGAGATACGATAGAGGGCCTCCATAATGGCTTATCTTCTATGTACCAGATGTTGGAGTGGAAATAGGTTGGATCACAGTACGTGGTCAATAAGAAGCATACTTGGAGAAGTTACCTCCTAAATAGGATGGATCCTGCTGTCGTATCCCTAGATAATAGGCAAACCATCTCCCGAGGTGAGGGATGGGGCCACTGTCTATATTTAGCCGAGTCAAAAGGACAAACTAAGATTGAATGTAGCCGCAATATCGCGGGTCCGGCATCTCACCCGCCATCAATAGAGAAGTGTATGAAAGAGAATTGGGCCCGCCCGATGTCATAGTCCGATAGAACTCGACGAACACCGGTGGTAGAAACCGGGGCCAGGTCATAAAAGGCTCCAAGGAGTACCAGTGCACAAGTCGCATGGAGTCTATAAGCTCGGGAAGGGCGACAAAAGCAAATATGTCATAAAAGATCTCATCGTGTAGGTCCTTGGCATTGCAATCCACATCGCTGATTAGCCATAGCATGTGCAGGCCTTCTGATGAGAAAGCCAGGACAAGTCTGAGGATCGCCGTGGGCTGGCCCCGTGTGGCATTAAGGAGGCTCCATACTACAATGGATGACTCCAATTCCGCCAGGTTTAGCCTTTTTTTTGAGGCTGGCCCTCCCACGGCCGCGGGTGTCGAGGGATGGAGGAGTAGCCCAACCAAGCAGGTCGTGACCCGAGTGGTGAGGGGCGCAGCAGAATTAGTAAGGTGGGACATAGCAACAAAGAATCGAAGGAGGCGCGCATGCCCGCTGCCAGAGGCGAAGTGGCAACGTAGTCGGGCCGCGCCAGGCGAGGCGCTACGGCCAGCCAGAGGTGAGGAGGGCCTCACATGGGGCCTAAAGGAAGAATTGTGCCTTATCGCTGTCTTCGCCACGGCCGACCAGGCTGAGCAAAAGAATAATGGAGGAGAAAGGGGATTTCTCTAGAGAAAACTTCTTCAGGAAATGGTTTGAAAAGAAATAGAATGGAGGTTAGGGGATATTTATAGGGGTTCAGGGAAGGTGAAAGGTTTGTAGTAATTTAATGTCCATAAATGGGCACTAAAAACCAAGGTTCAAAATTTTTTGGAATAATACCTACTGGGTCATAGAAGAATCGAAGGGTTGGCCGAAAGATGAACATGCAGTGGGAAACTAAGAGGTCAGAGGATTAGGAAAATTCTCACAATGGTTGTGAAAATTACAAGATTAAGTAAATTTCACAAAGGGTCGTGAAAATTCTCCTGCTAACTGCAACTCTTGCTTCCCAAATCAGCTACGCCTGCAAAACATAACACCAAGAATTATGAATATGAGCATAGGAAAGTGAAAAACTACAATAAAAACTAAGCTAAGACTAGGAATAGCATGAAAGAAAAAATATGAAAATTGAAATAAATTAAACAAGAATCTAAAAGTATATGGAGTGAAGCTGAGTCTCTCAGATAGATCAAGCCCACCAAGGTGGTTCTTCGCACTTTTGCAGGATTGCGAGGAGCTCCTCCTTGCTCACGTAAAATGGGTCGTATAAGGCTTGAGCCTTCCGCCATTGACTTTGTGAATATTCTCATTGCCCTTGGAATTTAGCAAGTCCACTACCCATTCGATAAACTTGATGGATGATGAATGGACAAGTCCATCTCGACTTGAGTTTAATTTTAAAAAGGTGGAGCTGGAGTCATAAAGCAAAGACTGTCTCCTTGTTTGTAAATTTTGGCAGTTATCACCGATCATTCCATTTCTTTAATCGTCTGCAATCTTCGAGTTCAAGTAGCATTATTATTTCGCAGCTCTTCCAAATTACGATGTCGAGGAACCTTTCGAGGCTCGCTTCCCAAGTCCAGGTTCAACTTTTTAATTGCCCACCATGCCTTGTATTCAATCTCAACTGGAAGGTGACATGTCTTGCCATAAACTAGGCGATGGGGAGACATTCTAAGAATTGTCTTGAAGGCTGTTTTGTATGCCTACAGTGAATCTAGCAGTTTGAGAGACCAATCCTTCCTATTGGAGTTCACCACTTTCATCAAAATAGTCTTGATTTCTCTGTCGGGCGCGAGCCTCAACCCCGACCACTACCTAAGGATGGTAAGGGGTAGCCACTCAGGTTTTTGCACCATATTTAGCTAGGGAGGCTTTCAAAGACTCACATGGTAAAAGTGTGTGAACCTCCATCATCACCATGGCCTGAACCCCAAATCGAAAAGATGTTTTCCTTCAAGAACTTCAATAATAATCTCTATGGTCTCGCACTCGCATGGAACTATTTCCAACCCACTTAGACACATAGTCAACCCCCACCAATATGTATACATATCCAAAAGAAGCAGGAAATGGCCCCATGAAATCAATGCCCCAAACATTGAATAAATCAACCACTAAAATTGGGTTTAAATGCATCATATTTCGGTGAGAGATCTTCACTAGTCTTTGGCATTTATCGCATCCACGACATATGTTGTGGGCATCCTTGAAGAGAGAAGGCCAATAAAACCCTGATTGGAGCACCTTCATGGTAGTCTTCTGGGAAGCAAAGTGACCTCCACAGGCACTCTCATGATAGTGATTGAGAATTCCTTGCTGCTCTTCTTCGGGCACACACCTTCTAATAATTTGATCAATGCAATATTTGAACAAGAAAGGTTCCTCCCAATAATAGGAATGAATCTTCGCAAAGAAAAACTTCTTGTTCTATGCCTTCCAATCAACTGGGATTTGTCTTGTTGCCAAGAAATTGGCAATGTGAGCATACCATGGGGCACTTTCCACTACCAATAAAGATTCCTTAGGAAACTCATCATTGATTAGAGGACTGTGAGTCTTATGGGCTATGGTTAGTCTTGAGAGATGGTCCGCTTAATCCACATTCTCTTTTGGTGCTGAATTCGGAGTGTATGACCCATATAATAAGTCTAGCTCAGACCTTGCTTAGTGAGGAGGCACTTTAAAGCCGAATGATCTCAGAAGATACGATGTCCGATCCCACCAAGTATGCATTACGAAATTTATTCAAGGCATGTACTCATCGCGCCAGCCTCTTTTCTCTATGGTAGTGTAGTTCCTCTATGCCTCATTCAAAGTTTTTCTTGCATAGTAGACCACGTAAGGTTTCCCATCTTCTCTTTGTCCAAGAATTGCTCCGATAGCGAGATCACTTGCATCACACATAACTTCAAAGGGCACCGCCGCTGGGGTGCCCCGACTATGGTGCATGGTTATGGGATTTGAGCTCAAAGCTCCTTTTCGTAATCTCCATCCCAGAAGATTTAACATCCTTTTCCAACAACTTGTAGAGTGGTTTTTGCACCTTCGAAAAAGTCCTCGATGAACCCCCCTCCCTCAGAAAAGCTTGCATGTCCAAGGAATTGTTCCCACATCTTTCACATTCGGCTGAGAAGGAAGTTTGGAAATAAGTTAAATTTTTGCCTTGTCACCCTCAACCTCCTATCGATATGACATGTCCCAACACCATTCCTTGGTTTACCATAAAATGGCACTTTTCCCAGTTTAGCACTAAATTTTTCTCAATGCACCTATGCAGGACAGTTTCAAGGTTTTCTAGGCATTCTTCAAAACTACCCCCATATACAGTGATGTCATCCATGTAGACCTCCATAATACGCTATACCATATCACTGAAAATACTGAGCATGCATCTCTGAAATGTGGTAAAGGGCACGTGACAGACCAAAGGGCAGCTCTTTATACATAGTCCCAAATGGACAAGTGAAAGTAGTCTTCTCTTGGTCTTCTGCTAAGATCTCTATCTGGAAGTAACCCGAATAACCATCCAAAAAGTAGTAGAATGGGTTCTCGGAAACTCTTTCAAGGAGCTAATCAATGAAGGGTAATGGGAAGTGATCTTTCCTTGTAACTTCATTCAACCTCCTATAATCAATGCATACCCTCCAACTTGTGGCAAAGTGGGTGGGCACCTCTTCTCCTTTTTCATTGCACACAATGGTCACCCTAGATTTTTTGGCACACCCGAGCCGACTCACCCAAAGCACGATACGGGTAAATGATGCTGGGCCAGAGCAACTGAGAACTTTTACCGAACCACTAAGATACGGATTCAATATCTCTACTCCAACACGGGTTTTTCTTCCTTCCGTTAAATGTCACGTGGCAAACCAGCTGGGCTGATCCCTTAAATCAGATTTTCCACCAATAGCCCTCGCTTGTTCTTCCTGAGGACATCCAATAGACTGTTTTCCTATGAAGTATTGAGCAGTGAAGAGAATACAACCTGGCATCGGGTCCTCCCCTCTCTAAATACATATTCTCAACCCACAGTAGAGGTTTCGAGGTCCAACTTCGAGGCTCAATGGTTTTTTCTTCGCTTAGCCGGGCAGAATTCTTCCTTTTTTCTCCATGGCTCCACGTACAACACACGCCTCGGTTCGTAGCTTCATGAAAATATAATTAGCTCACCCCAAAGACATCTTGTAACTCGTCTTCACTGCTCCTCCCGTACAGTGTCAATCAAGCATACTTCCGGACCTTCTTCCAATTACATGCATATGCTTTTGCTCGGCGGAAAATGTTGAGTTCTAAAGTCATATTTCGAATGTGTTTCATAACCCATTTCGCAAATTTCGATAATCGCATCGAGGTACAAGAATGGTCTTCCAAGAATAATAGGTCCATAGTTAGCTCCCACTACTACTGGTTCCGTGTCAATAACAACAAAATCTACAAGATAGTAGAATTTGTCCACCTGTATCAAAACATCCTCAACAATCCCTTTTGGAATTTTTATGGACCTATCTGCTAGGGACATTGTGATGTTAGTGGGCTTCAACTCTCCCAAACCTGATGCTCTATACACCGAACAGGCGCTGAGTTGACACTGCCCCAAGTCTATTGCAGTACCTCCACACAAGTCCCGCCTCGATGACCACCGAGATGGTTAGGATAGGCCCCGGGTCTTTTTGTACTTCACCGGGGTTTTGCATCGGTCATCGGAACTAACTTGTTTCGCTACGAAGAGCTTCCTTCGTCAACATTCAACCCCTCTTTCACTATGCACAAGTCCTTAAGAATTTGGCATATGTAAGAACTTGTTTTAATCATGTCTAACAAAGCGATGTCGATTCACTCCGCTTTAGCACTTCAAGAATTTCAGCCGGGTTGATAGCCTTCTTCTCGCCTTTGCTTGAGGAAAAGGTAGGTGTGCTCTTTTTTCACTCCGCATCATCTTTGATCTCACTTTTCTAACCCAGAACTCCTTTCTTCCTGCGGTCTTTCTCGTCGGGTTCGGGGCACCGAGCACTAAACTTTACCACAGTGAGCACCGCTTTGCAATCCATGATCTTGTTGGCCATCGGAAGAGCTTTGACTTTGTGCACCCTGATAGTCAGCTCCGGGGAGGAAATTTACTCTTTCTCGCACCCCGCCTGCCACTCCGCCTCAGAAATTGAAATACTACGGTGTTATTAAATTTCAAGTAAGATCAGATCAGCTCACCTTCTTTTTCAAAAGTGCCTAAACTGCGATTATCGGCTGTTTGGACATTCACAATTTTTCTCGTTTTTCTACATTGAGTCAACTCAGACATCACCCGCTTCACTCCTCTACAAAATTACCCACCACTGCATCAAGTTCTCATTATAGCTAACTCAATTGAGATGATGATGGTGATGGTCAGTATTTGAGATGAGAGGAACCATACTTTTGTCAGGCAAATAGGGGGCATATATGTGGAGGCTTTGCTTCCAGGAAAGGTATGTTGGGATGCCTCCAATTAGATTTGTAGTTGTAAAGTTGTTGTACGTGGGGCATTGGCTGGTGGTTTGTATTGACTCAATAACATCGGCTTGTTTTGCCATCATGTCTGGCTATCAAGGAACGCTTTGACAATGCTCTCCTTGTGCTCAAGATTGGACAAATGAAGCAAGGCCAAGGCACGTGTGTGTCTCCTAGCCATCGCCGCACCCTCATGTTGATTTCTCACTACTTCTCCTCCAAACTTTCGCCAAGGTGATAGCTTTGCCTCATCACAACTTACAGGGAGTGACATGCTCTCTCGAATGTGGTCATAGCCCTCATTCTCTCAACTTCTCTCGGGTTAGGTTCATCCTGCTTTGGATGTCTTGCCACATAGCCAGAAGTCCATGGCTTTTTCTAGATTCTTGCTTTAAGAAGTCTCATCCACATCAAGTTTCAACAATTGTTTCATGGCGGACATTCCATCATAAAAATGGTCGACTTCAGCAACCATGTGTCAAAACCATGATGAGGACAAGCATCGGTGGCTCCCAAGATTTTCCTAAAGACGTAGAACTTTTCATTTTCGTGACTACGAAGTGTAGATTCGCTTCTTGCATCAAGCACTCCAGGTGTAGAAAAATTTATTTTTAGGAACTCAGCTTGCATCTCGGTCCAATTTTGAATGGTCCTTAGCCTTAGAGAGTTGATCCAAATTCTGCTTTGGTCTCAAAGTTAGAGAAAAAAAAATTCCATCCTCATTAAGTCCACATTGGTAGCATCCTCTTTGAAGGTGTTAAAGACTTCCTTAAAGTCCCGGATATGCGAATTTGGGTTCTCACTCTCCATACCATGGAAGGTGGGGAGTAGGGGCAGAATGTAGGTCCGATAATCATGTCCCTCCGTGGAGGAAAAACAATAACAATGCATGAGGGTGCACTCACCCGTGAGGGTGTATGTGATCCCTCACGGACCTATATGCACGAGGTTCCTTTAGTTTCGTCGCTTTGTTGTTCTCGTAGGCTCCGATTGGTCACTGCCTGTGTCTAATTACACTTTGTTCCCGTGGAATACCGGTCCTCACTAACCTACCTGTTGTATTCCTATCCCACTGGAACATAAACCCTACATGAAACACGAAGCACACCAACAAGAAACAAAACAAAGCTACCAACAAGGGGTTATTGTTAGCTAAAAGAAAAATGTATATGGACAGTAAAACTAATGGAATTAACCTAGCAATTAAATGTAAGAAAGAATGAAGTTTGAAAAATTCACCAGTACTTGTGATGATTATCACAAGTGTTCAACATTTCATCTTTTTCACTTAGGCACCATCCCTGGCAATGGCGCCATTTGATTCGAGAGTGGTACGGTGGTCCGAATCAACAAATTTATACCTAATACCTCCTACTGCTGTAGCATGGCTACTATAGTATAGTGGCTCTAGGGTCTAACACAGGGATGGGTTTTCTTCGCACAAATGACTTACAGTTAAGTCCAAAATGGTGAATTTATTTTGGATTTTAAGGTTTGGTAAAAACAGTGGGTTTGATGGCTAAAAACTGAAAATAAAATGAAGTAAAAATATAGAAGAACTCCTGAAGTTGCATCAAGCTAGTCTGTGTTCTAAGTTCTGGGAGGTAAACGAGAGGTTCTCGCCTTTTTTTTCTCAAGGTTGGGAGGATGACCTATAGTCATTTCCCGAACCGACTCTTCATTTAGCTATAAAACTGGACCCAAAATAATTTTCCTTTGAAAGATGGCATTTATTGAGAGCATTCATGGTCTCTACAATGAAAGCCTATCTCTCGACCCACCTTACAAAGAATTCAATAAATGGAAATCCATTTCAATCTCTCAGTGGATCTGACAATAAGCATCCACTAAACCCTAAAAGATTACCAAGTATAGGTTATTCAAGATGCATCTAAGGGATTTGAACCTGAGGTTGGATGGAAACACACAAATGACAATAAATACCTGCGTTGAAGCTATGAGAAATCTCAGAACCTTAGGAGCCCTCCTCCAATAACCTTCCTCTTCAAGGATGAAAGAGGTTTAGCCACTCATCCCCTGAGTTGTCATCCTGGAGGGGTGATTGGCAGGTGAGAAAATGAGAGAAACTACGATCGGCGGGAATTCTCACGCCAAAAATTTATTAATCATCAAGATGTTTAGGTTACAGTGCAATAGAAGCTTATATACTGCCCCAACCATGCAAAATTACAAAAATATATAAACTACCCACTATTACATGAAGGGCAATTTAGGAAAATGACAAAAATTGGCTCAACAAAAGTCAAACCGGAGATCAAAAAGTGGGACAAATTCGTAGCACTGCGAAATTTCAGAGGGTCGCGAATTTTCTCTTCCTCGCTTCTTCGCTCCTCTCTTCTTCTAGTCTCTAAACTGCAGCTCTAAATTCAACTTGACTTCTTCGTGCTAGAGTTGACTTAATCAACTTGGCATGAATAGTTTGTGAAAACTACAAAATTTGCCACAAAATGTGATTAGTAGTAAAGCTAGGACCTTAATATGCCAACCATGTTAATTAGGGCGATTACTACACAAAAAGTGCTCAAAACCTGTATTAATAAGGGTGTTAAATAACATTATTTGGGTAGTAATCAACAGGGTGAAAACCTAGAAATTTTCTAGATCTTAGATAATGAAACAGACAACACCGCTGATTCGCCTCAAAATCTAAGCACAAGACGACCGTTAAACGTGGGATGGTCGATTTTCACGCACTCTCGTGGGCAAAAGGAACTCCAAATGGGAGTCAAGGGACACATGGCATGATGTATGATGCCATATGTGGATGACACATGGAATGATGATGCATGCCATGTGCATGACACATGGCATGATGCATGCATGCCATGTGGGTGACACATGGCATGCATGGATGCATGCCATGTAGATTTGTCTAGTCTGTAAAAACGGACCGGTGGAGGAAAAGAAAGAAAAGAAAGGGAGAGAGAAAGAAAGGGAGGAAGGAAGATCTGACATCTTCTTTCTCTCGACTTCACATTCTGACGGCTTCTGAGTTCGTCGTGCTCAGAGGAAAGTTGGCTACGCCTCCAAGAGTGTAGAGATTTTTTCACTTCGTTAATTTCTACTTATGTCATGTGTATCGTGGTGTTATTCCCACTGCGGTTTTCTTCGGGCCGTATGGGAGCTGCCAATTTTATCGCATATTTCCACCCCAATGCCGCTCGCCGTGATCGCCGCCATGTGTAGTCGTGGCCGTGTTTCCACCGCAGGCTTGGCTCGTCATGTAGTATCGCCTCGCCGCGGTGCCATCTAGCCATGTGAGGTCGACGCCGGTGGGCCGGCCGGGTCATGGGGCTGGTCGTCGTGGTCGCTCCTCGCCGTGTGGGACCGGCACATGTGGTTCGCTCGCCGCGTGGAGCCGCTTCGTACTCTGTGAGTCGCGGTGAATGCAGCTTCACCTCGTGCCCGACGCCGCAGGGGACCACTAAGTCGCGTAGGTCGGGTGGCCGCGGTGGAACCATTCGTCGCGGTGGCCGCGGTGGAACCATTCGCCGCGGTCAGTGTTTCTACCTTAGGTCGCTTGGTCGTGCGGATCTGCTGGTCAGCCTGTCTTTCCTATAGATGCGTGAAGCCGCTAACCATCGTACTCAGGGGAAGCGGTCGATCGTCGTCAACCTGGCTGGTCACCGCTGATGCGTAGGCCGCACCATTGTACAACCAGGAAGTGGCCTAAATACGAGTGAGTAGTGTCCTTCAAGACTTTTTTTCGGTGGTCGGGTTCTAAGCCCCGCTTATGCAATCGGGCGTAGGTCGATTTCATGGCCTAGTTGCGGTTGATTGAGGCATGCTTCGGAGGCCTATTATATATGGATTGATTGAAGTGTCATCCCTTAGTTAAGGGATGACATGATAAATGGCAATATGTATGCCTATACATATTGGATTGAGATTGAAGTGTTTGTGTTCCATTGAGTGGTGATTAAGTGGCATGTTGAGCCAGGTATGAACAAGGCCATTGCATGGTTTGTCAGAGGTCAGGTCAGGACATGTCGTGTCACCACTAGGCCTATAGGTTAATGTACGTTGCTACTCAAGTGGTAGTGACTTGTGATGTCAATGTATGCTTGTATTAATATGTTGGCATTGAAGTGTTTGCGTTCCATTGCGTGGTGATTAAGTGGCACGTTGTTTGTGTATGAACAAGGCCATCGTGATGGCTTCAGGTCGGGTTGTGTGGACATGTCGTGTCACCACTAAGCCTAGAGGTTAATGTACGTTGCAACTCGAGTGGTAGTGACGCCAGGATGTCACGCATGCTTATCGATATGTTGGCATGAAATGCGGGCAATGTATTTGGAATTTGTATGCTTCTAATATAAATGTCTCAAATATCGCATGATACTACATGAGTAGGCATGCGCATATAGTTCTCATTATATATGTAGATGGTATGAATAGCAATGGCATGATTGCATTCCATTATGCACTAAGACATCGTGATGGCATGGGTATGGAGTGCAAGGTAAAAATCGATACCGTGGTTTGTGTTCGATGGTGGACTCAAGAATAAAGCACAACGCCCAAATGAGTCGCACGATTTTGAAAATGAAAAATATGTGAGTTGGGCATAGAAAGTTGGGGTAGATCCCCTAGAAAGACCCGACATTCGTGAAGTCAGACATGATCATCGCTAAGGGTGATGCGACCGTGAAAATGTTGGAAAGGGCGTGCAAGATTCCGTGGTGTAACCTCGAAATCAGGCTCCACAATGCATAAGCACACAACTTGGGAAATGCAAGTTGATATTGGGAACCGTCCAATGGATTTGATTTATAAAACAAAAAGCTGGTTTTTTAGAAAATGGTCATCGATGGAATATAATGATCGCATTTGAGCTAAGACTCTGCATACGCAGATGTGAGGGAGCTCTGGTGGAGGGACTCCTGAGACACGGATAGGTGAGTCACATTCTCATCCATGACATGTAGACATTTGAGTAGGAATGTGCATGTTTTTACTTTAATGTGTGGTGTGCCATCGCATGTGCACTTAAGTGGGGAGTAGCCCTTATAGGAATTATTCTCTGCTGGACTTTGCTCACCTCGTCGTGGGACTCCCTTTCAGGTGCAGGGAGTGTACAGAGAAACGACGCTTCGACGAGGCTGTGATTATGAAGGAGCTCGACATGTCGCCTTAAGAAACTTTTGTAAAAAGTGTTTTGTATAAAAGAATTGTAATTAAATTTTCGACTATCAGATAAATAGCTCCGGGCATGTAATCAGGGTAAAGAGGGTCAGGATCTGACCTACTGACCGTAATTAAGTGTCTTATTTTCATATTTTAGATTTAAATATGAATGAATGTCCCGTGAAGGGACGACGAGGTGCCAAGCACCCTGTTCACGTATGTAGTTGGTGCTGGTTCTAAGGTCAAGACTTAGGTGCTAAATGGCTTAAGATATAAATTTACTGCCGATTCGGGCTGTCAACTGACCCTCGGAATTAGTGCATCACATATGCAAGACATTGCAATGAGCCCGCATTCTGAAATCTCTTTCTATCAATGGACATTTGACATCACACGCCGTTAACGTGGTCCTATTTTTTCTTAACTTTGTTTTTTCTCACATTGCGGTCTGCCATCCCCAATTTGCTCGCTTGGATTCCAAAGTTTCCTAAACCATTAAACGAGAGAAACAAGCATTAAAACTTTGGAAATTAACAAAAAAATATGGTATTTAGATAGGAGATTAATGATACCAAATAGGTATGAATTATACCTATCAAATAATTTCAAATTTAAAGGCTCGCTGTCTCTGCTAAAGAAAGAATCACACCCAAAAATAAATATGAGTGAGTTAGTTTTATGAATGTAACACTTCAATGATCTTGTCAAACTCATACCATGGAGGAAAATCAATGTTATATATATTTTAAGAAAAAGATTCAACCCCTAAGTTGAGATTGTTGAGGCCATAACTCTTATCTGTGTGTGTATGAACAATCATTCTCAACTTAGCCAATTACAACCCAGATATTTTTATGCAAACACGAATGTGTGATGGATCTCTCTACATTAAATGTATTAAGACTCTATAAACTTGTTTTTCATATCTTTGTCCACTAATGTAGACAATACTCAACATCTAGGATGAAATGTCTTTATTAGGCGTGTAATGTATGGCTCGGGGTTTAAGGTATGATGAAGGATACTTTAAGGCTCAAATTTATCCATAGACATGCATTTTTTTCTTTTTAAGCTTCATCGAAGCTTTCATTACCACTTCACATCACCCCAAACTTGTTGGTTTCATATTCCTCTTTAATCACCAACTCATTTTATTAAGATTCTAACAAACAAGGTAGAAGAGTAAAGGTAATGTCTGATTCCCTAAGCTTTCTACTCACCTCTCTTTAGCGAAGCTGGGGTCAGCAACTCCCGTCCCAATTAGCCTTAGGGTACTTGGTGTTGAACACCCTTAAGAACTTACTTGCTTAAGGTAGAAAGGCAATGAAATCAAACATACTCAACCTTGAGTTTAATTTCATTTCATTTCTTTTTCTTGTTTTCTTTTCTCTTTTATTTTTTTCACTACTAACTAATCACCCTATCTAACATAGCTCCAAATAATGCATCAACACACATGTTAAGGGAAAATCGGCTTTTAATTGAAGGAAGGGTTAAGGAGCTAGTTCAAAAGGAAAAGGCTTTTAGGCTCGAAAAGGTGACTGTGTGATATCATCATGCAATGGATGGCTAGAAAGGCTCAAATGGTCCAAAGATGACCTAAATCACTTCCTATCCTCCAGAAGTCCATGATTTCGTCTGAGAGCTCACTTGAACCCACCTACGTCTAACAAAGATCCTCACTAGCTATCCTCCTGCCTAGCCAAACATACAAGAGGCATCATGTTAAACATCCACACACAACTTGACACAATTAATCGTGTATCATGACTTTTGCACTTTTCAACAACTATAATAGATCAATCGCTGTCCGCTAGTCCCTTCTCCTTTCAAACAACTCTATCTTTGAGTTTTTAGCCTGTTGGTTGTCACTGCCTCAACAGAGTCCCTCATCTCCCTCCCTCCAACTGCAACCTGATTGTCTTTCATTCCATCATACTGTTATAAGAATAGAGGAATCCCTTTAATCATCTAGTGTAATCATTGGGGGCATGTTGAGGTGGGCTTAATGAAACTCTCCCAATATGAATAAACTTCATTGACCAATTTGCTCTGGTATGCCACAGAGTCTAAAGAACTGCATAGGAGAAGGAAACAGGTTTCCCTGAAAAATTAAAACCAAAATAAAACACTAAAAGAAATTGAAAAACTAAACTAAACAAAAATGAAAAACTAAAAGACTATAAGTAAAAAGCTTGGGTTGCCTCCCAAGAAGCTATTCTATTTTTAGAGTCCAACTAGACTCTTTAGAGAAGTCCAAGAGCTTCGAGTTGATTTATCATCCGTCATGGACAATACTCCCTCATCATCCTCATCGTGCACAAGGATGAACTTCTTCACCTCTATAATCTGGGATATAAGCTCAAATGCCAACTCTTTGGTGGATGGAGAGTCAAGCCAAAATTTCAAATCCCTTCAAGAGTGGTCTTCTTAGCGAACATAGGTGCAGCGCACTTTTAATGCTGTGGCAGTTTCTTATCCTCATGCACATCCTCCTTCTCATCCGGTAGTGGCATGTTTTAGTGGAGGGTGAATTCTAATTTTTCCCTCACCAAGCAAGGTCATCTCCCATGTTTGGTATCAATCCACACCTGACTTGTTGCAATGGAAGGTATTCCTATAGATGGGACATGACGGTCCTCTTCTATGGCCCAAGTCACAAAATCAATGGGGAAATTGAAGTTTTGAACCCCAACCGTAAAATTTTCAATTCTTATTCCCGGAATTTTCTCTTCAACTTACATTAGCAACTCTTTCTCAATAGCAAAGTCTGATTCTTCATTCAAATGTCTCAAAGTCCCTCTGTGCTCAAAAGTCATCATGCCACAATCCCATCCCAACCTTCAGGTCTTCATCTGAATGTCTGAATGACACTTAGTCCATCTGCAATACAGTCAACGCCCGCCTTTTGATCAACGTTCAAGATCAACATCCAAACAGAATTTCGTCTCAATGACAACATCCAGATGTCCTTGATCCCATCTTCCCAGAACTTATCGTTATTAACGATATCTCCTCTTACGAGCCAAGATCTTCCATCAACATTAGAACAAACTCGTTTAATAACTGAAGGTCTTAATAGTTCGGTCCTGTTATAACGCCGGCACGAACTGAGTTATTAGAAAACCTTCGTCCCAGCAGGTATTATTTTGAACTAAGAATTAACGAGTCAAAGATTGATCTGTACGTGGCAAAGACGTCTTCAGCCATCAACAAAGTCAACAATTGGTACAAAACAACAAAGAATAAAGCCGCAAGAATGAATAAACAACCAAGAAACAAGAACGTTTAAACACCTTCTTGTTATAGGTTCAACCGATTGGTTTTCGAACGTTCCACGCACTCGATTAATTCCATCGGCACGTTAGCAATTGAACGAATATTGTCCGGCGGTTATTAAACGCACCGAACCAACCGGCGCCAGCGCCGAACGAGTCTTGAATATCAGTCATCGACCGAGCGACCGGTTAACAACCAACCATCGATTCCAACATCCGGATCCGAGCCCAACACCGCGCCGGCCGGTCGAATAACTGGCGAACGAGTACCAAAATTCCGTCATACTTCGCGTGCCACCGCATGAGTGGTCATCCAATTCCACAACAGCACATCCCACGGACAACATCGGAGTTGACAACGCGGATTAACCGACACAACAGTTTAACAACGGTCAATCGATATGAATATAGTTTAACTCTCGTCGTGAACACATTGAACGCGATATCAACAACCAATTCTCACGAACAAATAGACCAACGGAGATCAATTATAAAGTTCTCGCGACCTCTTAAACGTCGAAGATTACAACAACCACTAACTCGCCTCCACTCGCCTCAGATCGAACAATACTATCACCATGCCTTTGTCACCAAAATATAAAGCCGATTTGCCCGCGCGACTTAAAATTCATATAATAAACCAGCTTGGCTTCCGCAACACGGTCAGCGTCACAAACATTTTCTTACAATTCAGAAGAGTTTTTGTCAATATAAGACATAACCAAAATTTTATTTAAGACTGATCAATAAACAATAATATTTATTATTAAGAACCATTTATCCAAAAACGATCAGAACAATGAGTTAAGGACGTTTCATACAACGCGGAATGACGAGCAGATTATTATTGAAAGGAATGACAACCATTTATCCAATATTGAACAATATATTAAAACTCAAAATTATCAGCATCTTTAGAACAGCGAAACAGTAAATATTAAAATCAACATTTTTAATCAATTTAACACCAATAAATAAAGTTTGAAGATTATCACAAAGAAAAACAGCGAACAATCACTTATCAAAAACACTCACGCCCAACAACAACATTCTACAATTCACTATAAGAAACTAATCAGATACAAACGATCGTTGATATAAGAAAGCACCTTTAAATGAAATTTGATGCACCAACTATTATTGATAATTGAACTGTTCAGATAACGTTAAAACAAAGGTTATTTTTCATATACCATTTAAACACAAGTTTGAACACAAACACACAAGATAATTTTAAGATTTGTTATCAACTAACCACATTATTTTATTTGTCAACAAGACGGAGTTTATTGGCAACATTGAATCGGATCTTCTGAACAATCCACTAGACTGGTTTCAGCCAAAGAATCCCGGTCAAAATTGTCAAACATCGCCATTTGGCCATTTGTCCAACAAAGTTTTTTAAATTTATTATTTAACATGTATGTATGAGTGATCTAACCATATGCAGTCATCTGATAAAACATCCAATCTTAAGAGATTAATCATCAGAATGTTTGATTAACAGGTTTTTGTTTATAATAATTAATCAACACTGAACAATATTTAAGTCTTATCTGAAAGATTAACGATCTTCCACGTCTTGATAACAACAATATAAGGTCCAAAACAATATAACAAAGTTTATTTAAATTAAACACTTAACAATTAATAATATTTAAGTCTTTTGAAGTACACTAAACACTATAAACATTAATCAAAACACAACAAAACTATTTAAAAACACGCTAAAAAATGGTTAAATATGTACCTCTTATAGATTTTTTATTTTATTAAATAGTTTTCGATAGAATTGTTTTAAAATAGAGTTACCATATAGACCATAAGTTTTTTTTTTTTAATTGAATACTAGACCATAAGTTCTTAAACAAAGAACTGGAAATCGTTAAGTCCTACTACATGAGGTGTATTGAGTGTAGTTTCAAAGGTAATACCTAAAAGCCAAGGCTAGTTCTACTACACCCAAGCTAATCTCTGCACGCTGCCATGACCATGCGCGTAAAATTCAATCACAGAATATGCTCGTATTATTGGGGACTCGAATTCAACTCGCACTATCAAGGTTATATTGCAGAGTAATCCTAATCATTTCATCTACACGCCTCACACTGCTACATTTCCTTTCCTCTTTAAAAAGATTATAGAGCTTATATTTTGTTTATAGAAAATTATATATTAATTTGGACTATCTATAATTTAATTACGGTAAATTACATTTAATAATGATAGTATTAAAATTATTTATCTATAATAGATTCACTAGGCATTCAATGAAAAATTTTTGTTGTTAGTGTTCAATTATGTCTTATAAATTAATTTTTAAAAATTCATATTTTATGTTATTTAAAAATAAAAATAAACGTATGCTATTTTTCGCATTAAGAAAATATTTAAATCATATTCAAAATAAAAATAAAATTAAGGCTCTGTTTAGCTTTTCCTAGATAGAAAATAGGAAGAAAAATAATTTATTCAATGTTTGGTTGTTCTAAAATCCAAAGAAAATCAAATATAGTTAAAATGACAATTTTAAATTATTCAATCTTTGTACTGAATAAATTAAATAAGTTTAAAACAATTTATCCACTTTAACTCTTTTTTCTTTTTCTTTTTTGCTTTTTCTTTACTTTTTCTTTAATTATAATGTGTTACATTTTATTTTCTCAGGTTTCTCCATTTTTCCAAAACTGCTTAGCGTTAAATAATTAATTATTAATTCAATTGTACTTTTTTTGGAACAAGAGTGGTCCAAAAAATTATAAAATCTAACTTAAGAAATAATCCTTTACTTGTTGCTTTATTATTTTTTTGAAAATTTTTAACTCTCGAAATAGTTACATAATAGTTTCATGTGTCATCTTTTGGGATAATCTCATCAAACATTATTTTTCACAAAGTATGAATATAGAAGAGTCACAAGAAACATTGGTTTATTTCTCATTATCCAACCCAAAAGGAAAACAAGAAAGGGAAAAAATAATAATAAAAAAATAAAAATGAAAGAAAAAAATCGATAAGGGAAATTACATATCACTGCCATTTAGAAAATAAAATATGAAGAATGGGAAATATATTAAGAAAAAATAATTAGTTTTCAAATAAAGATATTATCTTAACTAATTAAAGGTACCTATAATTATTTAAGGTACTATCTTAAATAATAACTTCAAATACTACATTAACTTAACAATTATTTGGGCCAGATACTTCCCATAATTAGTTAAAGTAATAACTCTACTTGAAAACAAATTATTTTTTTAACATGTTTATCATGTATTTTCAATTATTCATATATTCTCTATCTTTATATCTTTTTTACCTCTATTTTTTAAATAGGTAGCCTCATCCATACTATTCCCGAATAGAAAGATAGAAACCCAACATTCCTTCCATACCATCGATATCTTATCTTATCTTATATTTTTTTACACTAAATGCCTTTTTTCTCTTTCGAATCCATCGACAATGACTCCATACTTTTAGTTTCCTAATTTATTTTTCTTCAAACAGTAAGAATTTCATCCATACTATTCCCCGAATGTAAAAGATGTAAACCCAACATCTACATACCATCGATATCTTATCTTATATTTTTACACTAACAACTTTTTCCTCGACCACGACAACTAATCTATATTTTTGGCTTCCTACTCTATTTTCTTTCAAACATGTACCATCCATACTATTCCCTCGAATGTGTAAAGATAAACCCAACATTCCTTCCATACTATCGATATCTTATCTTATATATTTTTACACTAACAATTTTTTCGATCCACGACGTGAACCATACTTTTGGGCTTCCTACTTATTTTCTCAAACCTGGTAGTTCTCATATCCATACTATTCCCCGAATAGAAAGATAAAAACCTGTAAAGATTCCTTCATACCATCGATATCTTATCTTATATTTCTTTACACTAACAAATTCTTTTCGAATCAAGCCGACAACGCCCATACTTTTAGTTTCCGACCTCTATTTCCAAACAGGTAGCCTCATCCATACTATTCCCGAATAGAAAGATAGAAACCCAACATTCCTTCCATACCATCGATATTTTATCTTATATTTTGACACTAACAACTTTTCTAAACTGTCGACAACGATCCATACTTTTAGTTTTCTACCTCTATTTCCAAATAGGTAGCTTTATCCATTCTATTCTCCGAATAAAGATAAAACTCCGCGATTCCATACCATCGATATCTTATCTTATATTTTGACACTAACAACTTTTTTTGAACTGTCGACAACGACCCATACTTTTAGCTTCCTACAACAACTGTCTATATAAACGACACCCCTCAATAAGAAACCAAACAAGATAAAAGAAAAAAAGGGAAATTAAGCTCAAAAAGTTGGGAAGAATCGATGAATTTTTTATCCATTTTCTTTCTCCTCAGCCTCATATTCTTATCCATGATCTTTCCCTTAGCAACCAGTTGTTGCACCAAGCTCATAGATGACACCTGCAAGAACGTTTCACACAATGATCCAAATTTCAGTTTCAGGTTCTGTAAGACCTCCCTCCAGGCCGCTCCCGGCAGCCGCTGTGTCTATCTCTGGGGACTCGGGCTGATCGCCGTCAGGTTACTCCGGGATAACGCAATAGACACCCGGTGTTACATCAGACAACTGCTCGGAAAGAAGGGGTTGGACCCAGCTGTAAAGATGCGGCTGGAAGATTGTTTGGATATGTATACAGATGGAGTTGATTATGTGGAACCCCGGAAAAAAAAAAAAAATTTTTATTTTTCGAAAATCTACAGTAACAATGTAACCGCTAAACGCTAAGTAGTTCGAAAATTTCAGATCACGACCGAAACTGGACGCTGGGTCACGGGACTCGTCTCACGAATCTAAATGACCCGGCAAGCTTTTATCGACCTCGACATACCGAATTTTTACGACCTGAATGGTAGATTTAATGACCAGCTGACGCAGATTTTTACTTAAAATCTTAAGCTCGGCGAACTGCCAGCCAAGCTCAATTAAACGACCGAATCGAAAAATAAATAAAACTGCTTTCGTGATAGCCGAACCCGTATTCGAATGCGACACGTGGCGCCTACGAGGCTACACTGTCAAACTTAACAATTAAGTTAAGTTACAAAGAAAATAAAAGAAAGATGAAAGCCAAAGAGCGAAAAAAGAAGCAAAACGTAAGAGAGAGAGAGAGTACGAGAAGAGAGAGAGGTTATAACTCTTTCTTCTCTCTCTTCGATCCACAGCCCGTCACTAATTGGCCGGCCAAGAACTGGGCTCATCTATTCGACGTAGCCACGCGACGCGTACCTAAATCACGGTATTTCACGAAGATTCAGTCGGGTAAGCCTCAGAAACTTAAAGCGTTCTCGTGCTTGTAAGTCATTCACTCGAGTTCCTAGATTTTCTTCTACGCTCCAAGACGCAGTGAGATTCTTCCTACTTTTGTTTATTTTCTATTCTGCGCTGCTTTGGCTGAAGCACGCCATATAACAAGTGGGTAAATTACTAAGCATGAATAGCTGTCCTCATTAATCTATGATGTCCAATGGCCATCTTCTGCTAGAAAATCGAGAATTGACTAATAACTTTAATAAATCAGAATATACTGGTAACTCGGATGCTAGGATTTTGAATCACCAAAATCGACTTCTAGAACTCAAGTTATGGTCCGTTTCGATTGGTCCAGCCGCTCTGATGGCCGAATCCCATTTGGCCCGGTGCTTTGGAACTGATTTTCGGGTTGGGAAAAAGTGAGAATTTGACTATCATCCTTCGTTAACATGTAAATTTATCCGAGAACTTGATGCTACTTTCAATCACTCCAAATCAACCAATATAACTCAAGTTACGGTCCATTTTCCCCGACTATCGCAACTTAGGGTCGCTTAATGATCGCGGTTCAGATTTTTGCCAAAATCAGAAGATATCATTACTGAATCGAAAGTGGATAAACTTGGCTGAAATTGTGTGGAAGTCAAATTGTGCGCTCTAATGGTTTACCGCGACGCCAGCTTATATCAATGCGCCATTACATGGTTTATCGTAGTTAGTCAGGACATGTCTTGTCACACTCGCCTAGAGGTCACGGATGCTGTTACCCGAGCTGTAGTGACTCGCGGATGCCAACGATGCGTGTATTGATATGTTGGCATGTATTTTATGATTTATTTGGAATTTGTATAATTTGTCGAGATAAATGCCAAAATTATGCATGGATAATTACGATGTAGTAGCATGCACACATAGTACTATCAGAGCATGAAGATGGGGTATGAATAGGCAATGGTAATGACATCAGATTATGCACTAGTACGCCTTCATGACATGGGTGTGAGTGCATCTTAAAGATCACCCACGCCGTGTTTAGTGTTGATGGCGCTCGCAGAATACGGGATCTAATTTCTAAAATGAGTCGCACGCTATGCTATCGGCATCACCCCACTGCCAACAACCTAAGCATTCGAGACTCCATTCATAGTTTGTGAATAAAGCTATTATCTGAGACTCGCCCATACTTTAAATAAAGTTGTTATTAGAGACTATTCAAGGCTCTGAGATTTGCCCGATCGATTGTTCGTGATTCTAGACCGCCCAGTGGTCGAGATCGGTCTCGATCAGGACGTCAGATCTCTGGAGACTGCCTGTGGTCGAGATCGCTCATGGCTGAGACTGCTCACTCCGCCTGAGACTATCCAAGGGCTTTGAAATGGCAGCGATTCCGAGGTTGTCCAAAGGATTTGATTTATAAAACAAAAAGCCTCTTTGCTTTGATAAAGGGTCATTGTGAAACACCAATGGTGCCATTTGGTATATGCACGGTGAGTGGAGTTATGAGGACTCAGATATTGGATAGGGTGAGTCATATTTCATTCATGACATGTACACATTTGAGCAGAACGCAAGTTTTTACTTGAATGTGTGGGCGCATACATTGTACGCTACATTCCTACGTGAAAGAGTACTCAGCGAATATTTCTCGCCGCACGCCAACCCGTCTCGTGACCCTTCTCGTGCATGTGGAGCTTTGGTAGAGACGATCCGACGAGGTCGGATCGCGGAAGAAGGTCGACATGTGGCCTTGACTTCGTGACTTCCCTAAGTGCTCAGGTTTCTTTATAAATAAACGCCTTCTTTCGAGGGTGTGTGTTATACTGGCCTCGCTTCCTTTCTACCTTCGCCGCCGAGTTCTGACATGATGGAAGCCTGTCGCTTCGCACTATGCGAAGTCTCGTTCGCGGTCATGTGCCAACGCTTGGTTTCACTGTTCCCGCCATTTGTTAAAGTCGTGGTTGTCTCTCAGTCCACCATTCGTGGGAGTCAGGTTGCTCTACCCCGCCACTTGATGGTGTTAGGGTCGTGAAAATCTTCGGAGGTGGCATGTTGAATGCTTCAAGTCTCGTTTCTTATGCTATACCTCTCCTCCCCTTTCTTTTTTTTTTTTTGGTTTCGCCAGTGGCCAAGTACCTGCCTCTAATTTTTTGAGATGTAGAGAACTGTTTTGCTGATTGTAATTTTCGAGACGTAGAGAATGCTTTGGTCGATCGTAATAAAAGTGTAATCTTTTAAATACGCATAATTTTTTGCTCGATGCTCTACGAACCCCCTTGGGCCTTCTCTCGAGCCCCGGACCCTCCCGATAAACCAAGCTCCCTAGTTCTTTCTTTATGATTTGTGAGAGTAGGCAGGCCGAAAACACAAAAATTGTTATTCAAACAAGAGTAAAACTACTATGCTTTATTAATAAATACAATATGGGGTTTATGGTGATGCAAGGTCTTTCCCTCTTCTGTTTGAAGTTTATAGTTGCTAGGTCTGATTCTCCGTGATATGATATAAGGTCCCTCTCGGGCCATTCAGCTCGTGAGCCGGGTCTTTCCTGATAGCGTGAGTTTTTGAGCACCAGTCGCCCAAAGCTTAAAACTATTAAGCCCCGACCTTCTCGATCATAGTAATCCTGTCAGTTGCTATAGTCCTCACCGCTTCAGCCCGCTCTCGCTTGTCTCCGCAAGAGATCTAAGTTTGCCGAGAGACTCCCCATCAGGCTCGGGCGCTTGCGAACTCGACCCCAGGTGACTCCGGGAGCCCAACCTCGACAAGGGCCATCGCCCTATATAAATGCTAAGGCGAACGTGGAGTTTCGGGTTGCAAACTTGCATGTAGTTCTCAGACACCCATAGTACCCCGTGGGAGGTATTCTACCCATTTTCCATTTCAGTTTTCCAAATTAGCCCTTAGTGTGTTGCCTCTCGAGGGTCTCATAGTGATTCTTCTTATCCGCTGGATTGCGTATTTAGCCGGGGACGAATAGCAGTTCTTGAATCTCTGTGCCGTCGAACCGTCCATTATCGATACCAATGCTTTGGGATTCGACCTATATATTGGCGGAACGCAAACGGCTGCGCACTTTGCTCGGTGATCGTTGCTAATGGTTCTGCCCCGCCCACTGGGCGGCAGCCGACCCCCACACAATCTGACTTGCACTGACCTCTTCCCATGGGCAAGGGCCATAGTATATCTAATCCCCATTGTTGAAAAGGCCAAGGGCTTATGATCGGGGTTAGTGGTTCGGATGGGAGGTGGGAGATTCGTACGCTTCTCGACAGATTTTCAGATTTTCCGAATAGTTCCGCCAAGGCTCTGAGCATCGCGGCCAATAAGAGATCCCCTGGGCTCGTGGTTTTTCCTACTAAGGCTCGAGCTCCGATATGGTTTCCACAAATGCCTTCATGCACCTCTCTAAGTACGTAGTTAGCATTTTCCTTTCCTATGCATTTGAGGAGGGGTGCAGAGAAACCACGTTTATAAAGGGTCCCTCGCAAAAGAGTGAATCGAGCTGACCTTGCTCTTAGTTTAGATGCCTCTTCTGATCGCCGACAATGTCCCGCTCAACGTATAGTCACGATAATCCATCCAAATTTCAAGTGGCTGCCATTGTCAGAGGACCTTTCGGCCGTTGACGTTTATTGAAGGTTCCATGAGGTGCTGTATCACGTTAGTCCTGCCCAAGTCTTCTTGTAACGCCGCTTAGCTTAGCTGTATGCCGGCGCTGAATTCTCCATTCTTGAAATATGTCCGACCTCGCACTGCACGGTAAAGTTTTGAGCAACTCGTGATATTTTTGGAGATAGAGGATCATCTTTTCGCTCGTCAGAGGAATCTTTTATCCGTCCCACCACCAATGGGAACCGCCGCATACCTAGTCGGGTCGCCTCCACGGAGTGGGCGAGGTTAAGTCCAAAGAATGATAGCTTCGCATTCTATTCAAGTATTAGAGGAGCCCAAACCCGAATTTGAGTGCATATTCCATGTCAATCCCATTCGGGGAGGTCAGGATCAACCCTGCACCGCTACTGAGCATCATGCCCCATCTACTTTATCAACCTCACGTGGGGAGGTCGTGATGAGCCGGTGGTTTCTTGTAGGCTTCACGAGGTGAATCTATGATAAAATCTATCAAAACTTGTCCTTTGATCGTTGTTCTTGGCTTATAACTAATGTCGAACTCACTTAACTCTATGGCCCATTTTACCAGTCTTTCTGAGGTATCTGGTTTATGTAATATTTGCTTCATTTGGTGTTTTGTCCGAACCTCAATGGTGTGGGCTTGGAAGTATGGTTGAAGTCTTCTAGCTGTGGTCACCAATGCTAGAACCAGCTTCTCCATCTCTGATACTCCTTTCCCTCCTCGCCCTCCCGTTCTGCTGCGCACAGACGTCACAGATTCCCATCATGCCTCCGACCGTGCATGACACTAGTCTGAGAACCCAACTGCTATGTGAGCACAAGGAGTTCTCCTGGGAGGGGCTTACCAAAATAAAAAGGGGAGCTTACAGGTTTTTGGGCCGATGCGAACACCTCTTCACAATGGGCATCCTAGTGGAAGGCCTTTTCCAAAACTTGAAAGAAGGGATGACACTTGTCACTGGATCTGGACACGAAGCGACTCAACGCAACTATTCTCCCGATCAAGTGCTGAATTTCTTTAGTGTTTGAGGACGGTCGCATGTCGAGCACGACTTTTATCTTGTCTGGATTTGTCTCTATTCCGTGGCTGTTGACTATGAAACCCAAGAATTTCCCTACAAAGACTCCGAAAGCACACTGCTCTATTAACTTTTATCTTCATCCTTCAGACTTGAATGATTCAGCCAGGTGGTCAACGTGAGCTTCGCCTCGGGCCGACTTGGTACAAAGATGTCGTCTATGTATACTTCCCATGGATCTAATCTATTTTTAAACATTCTCGCTTACTCAATCTCCTCGATAAATTTCGCTTCAACCCAAAGGAATTGGCCCTGATAGAATGCACGCTTCCCTTAATCCCTGGCCACAAATGAGGTCTTCTCGGGTTGTTGTGGTCCATCCCGATCCGAATATGTACCGAGAAAGAGTCCATGAAACCTGAGGAGCTCGTGTGGTCTCGCAGTGCATACCACTACAGGCCGATTCCTGGGCAAGGGAAAAGCTATCTTTAGGCAAGCCTGGGCTGACATCTGGCAAAATCAATGCGCAGTCTCCATTTTGCCATTTGGGTCTTCTTGATGAGAACCACATTAGCCAACCTATCAGATAATCTACTTCTCTCGATAGCTCTGCTTGGAGGAGTTTATTAACCTCGCTGACGCTTCAGCCTTCTCGTGGCAAAGCTTTATGTTTGACGAGTTTGAAGGAGGGAATGACATTCAACTTGTGGGTGATAACTGCTGGGTCAATTCCTCCCATGTCCTCTTGCTTCTAAGCGAATACTTCCACATTTTGCTTTAAGAAGCGGATGAGGAGTAGTCTCGGACGCCCCCAACCAATTCTCAGATCCGATGTAGCCGGTGTTCTCGTCGGGTCATCAAGCATCGGTTCCGCCTCAAGGCATAGGTTCGTGTTTAATTCATCTCCTCATGTCGAGCTCATCCATGTGGATAAGCCGCCACCGTCGTTTATTGACATCAAGTAGCACTCTCCGCTACCCATTGTCTCCTCGAACCATTCTCACCATTCTCCAGAGGAATTCGACAACCATATGATAGCTGCACAAAGTAATCTCTTATGGCATCGAGAGAGGCCCTTACCTAGTAACATGTTGCACGTTGATGGGGCATCTACTATAAGGAATTTTATCATTATCAGGTTTGGCATGGGGTCTCAAAGAAAAATTAATCGTGACCTAATTCTGTGGGTAGCACTTTCTCTCCGGAGAATCCCAGTAAGTGAGTGTGTACCGATTCCAGCTTCTCCCTCCCGATGCCCATTTTGTCAAACGCTAATGCAAATATGATGTCGACTGAACTCCCCTCGTGGATCAAAAAGACCTCGTGAATTGTTTATTGCCACGACAAATTTGCCACGCAGGTCATCAGCCGGGATGTCAAGTGTACTTTCCATGTCGCAGTCCAGAAGGTTATGGTGGTATCCAACCGCGGGATCTTGGACACGCCTATACCTCCGTGGTCTCCCTTGATCCGATAAGCCGCGCTGCGGGCCTTCTCGTCACTGACTGGTAACGCCCGTCCCGAGAGGGTGTACAAGATGTGTAAATCAGAGGCGCATCCGCGGCTTCCTTCATTATTTTACACATAATGTATCTTTGTTGTTTTAAGAGCGAAACTATAAAGTTTGAAATAATTGGCGGTACTTTTGCACAAGAAAGTGAGGGGTGAAATTCCAACTATGGAATTTTAAAAGGATAATAATACACAAATTACCAAAACTACTCAAGTGGTCTTGTAAAATTTCTGAAGACTTTGATGATCTGGAACGGACGTCAAGCACTGGGTTCGCAAATCTGAAGGACCTGCAAAGTTTCACAAATCCAGACAACCTGATATTTTACGATTTTCTCGATAAGTCTGTCGCGACTTCACATGAGATTTATACAAAAATTTCGAAAATCAGAAAATGGCTTGAGTTAAAGTTCATTTAAAATAATTGAATTGAAAAGAAATAAAATTTTTTTCGTGTAAGGCAATGGGTCCGAACACGGCAATAGAAATCGTTTGTCCAAATAATAATAATAATAATAAGAATAATAATTAGAAATAAAAACGAAAATAAAAAAGAATAAAAGGCAAATGGCATGGGGCGACTAGACAAAGGGGAGAACGGCGGAGAGAGTGTTTTTAATTTTTTTCTTATCTTCGTTTTCTCATATTTGACCAAATCGGATCGTAGATTTTCGTCTATAAGGCAAGTCGGTCTACGCGACGAAAGCCTACGCGTGAGGTACCAAAAGCCTAGCATTTCGTCACACTTCAGAGCAGGGAAATTTTCCATTCATTTCGGAGCTCAAACGCCAGCGTAATGGCTTTGAAATTTTCTTGAGAGGTCATTTTTAGGAAAGTCAGAACTTCAAACCCAAAATTTTAGACCCGAGTTTAGGAATTTTTAGGAATTTTGATTGTGTTCAGACAAATCGCTGAATTTCTGGACTGTTTTCCCTAGCCGCCTTGGGCTGAGTTCAGAGTGTAGTCGAAAAGCTCCGATTACAATTTTCGTAAATGTTTTCGTATTTTTTAGATTATATGGAAAGTCCTCGAGTCAAAAGCTACTAAAACAGATATTTATAGGCATTTAATGCGCAAGTGAGGACATTTTCGTCAATTTCACATCATATTACTTCGATGTCCTTATTGAATGGGATTAGCACAGAAAAGCTGTTGGGACCGAAGTCATTTCGATATACGTTTGAAAGCCCTATGTATGTTTTATGGTTAAAGCTGTTGAACCTAAAAGATTTTTAAAATTTCAGATTGATCTGCGTAGGCGATTTTGAGCTGATCCCATTTAATCTAGAGCGCTTGACAAGATTGAAAGCAATTACCAAGAAAAGGCGAGTACTCAAAATCATTTTCTAAAATGAAAGTGTTTAAATTAAGGTAGTTTGTAAAGTGCTTTGAAAATATAAATTTATAAAACACTTTTTTACCTCCCATCATATACTCCGCCAGGTGCTAGATTTCAAAGATTTAAGAAATGGGGCCATTCGGGTTTAGCAAAACCCCTAGATGGCACACAAATGCCTCGCTTTCTACCGATGTATTTCGGATTATGCATGGCAAGGTTATGTGATATTATGACTAACTATATTGTCTGGTCGGCAATTAGGGGTTAGAACTAAGAGTTTATATACGAGCCGCCGCGACATTGGGTATATAGTTACAATAATCTCAGTTACGGCGATGAGGTGTTGGTTCCGCAGGTTCCATCACCGCATTTTTGCCCTGCGCTCCATTACGCTTATGCACATCCCGTCGTGTTTACCTGACCATCTTAGCCGGTGAAGGCTCTCGAGGCTACTCATCGACGCTGTGTTCCGATGGGCTCCGTGGCATCACGCCAGTGTTTCAAATGGGCCACGTGGTTGGTACTTGATTTCCAAGATAGCACTTTCGTGATATTAATTCACCACATCGAAACAAGCTAACAAAGATAAATAGTTTTTAACAGCTTTCAAGAAGAGAAATAGTTTTCGCATCGTCTTTCACAGTTAAAAGCCAAAG
This sequence comes from Tetrastigma voinierianum, assembly GCA_016808115.1. Taxonomy (NCBI): domain Eukaryota; kingdom Viridiplantae; phylum Streptophyta; class Magnoliopsida; order Vitales; family Vitaceae; genus Tetrastigma; species Tetrastigma voinierianum. Next base: position 157,412 of record JAEQBH010000124.1, read on the forward strand.
ATATATTTTTAAATGGTTTTCATAGCAAAACTCGCTTTCTCATAAACCGTGTTACAAATCCATTTCTCGTACGTATTTTCATATCGGGAGGTACATACATGCCAGATAACAACATTTCTGTAACTTATAAGACTCACGTATCTCGCTTCGCCTACGCAGCCATTGCTTTTAAAATAATTTTTCAAAAGTGTGTGCCGGGTTAAACGACCTTTCCCGGATCCTCACCCCAGACATCGTGGTTGCAGATTATATATAAGATAAGGTGTAAAGTAAAAATAGTAAAGTTAAAATGTGACATTTGCATATGTAAATATCTTTTTGTAAAATATGCATGCATGGTTTCGGTGAAAACAGTTGCGATGAAATTACGCCGGACGGGATCCTTATCTTATATTTCACGAGACCGTGGCGCCCTTATGGTCAGAACCGGATATTCGGGAAAACATCGGGAGTGCATTTTTTTTTTATACGTGTGATTTTTGCATTTCGTGCTTGATCACCGCAAGGTACGTTATGCCGCCGGATTTCGTTAAATTTAAAGGTGTGATTTCGATGTAAAGCGAAAATTTTTTCTAACCCACGCTTCCAAAGACGCTTCATAGCTTTAACTAGCTTGGCTTCATGGTAACTTGTCAATCGAGCCAGCTCGGGCTGGGAGGTTACTAGCGGAGTTGCCTACAAATTTCCGCCACTGTGAAGGTCCGTCATGGACTCTCCACCAACGGCACCTCTTAAATCACATTGATCTCTCCTAAGGGTCGGGCTGATACGAGCTGTGGCCGGGCCGATCGAGGCGGTGGTGGAGGCGCCTGGTTCCGATCTTCTGGAGCCACGTAACGGTGAAGATGTCCATGGGATTAGGGAATTCGATTTCTTTTCCACCGAATACGCTATCCGGTCCGTGCTCCATGATCTCTCAGGAACTCGCAGCACTTGGTTACGCCTCTTTTGCTCTGGCCCGTCCTCACCAGACTCCGCCTCTACAAACTTCTCATGTCAGACTGTAGACTTAAGACAATTTCCAGCCGCCGGGTGAATCACGAGGTGGGCAGCTCATGGCCGCAACTGGTCGGGTGACCTAAGCGGTCCAACGCTACTTCTCGGGGGATTGATTGCCTTTCTCTGCTTCTTCCGTGACTATCTCGCCCCTTCGCCTTCTCCGGGCTTTGGTAATGTTTTTTCTCATCCTTACTTTTCCTTGCGTAAGAGCCCCGCCTTGCATAAGGGCCTCTCACCGTTGATTTATTTTTTCTATCTCATGCAGCACCTCGCCATGCTCGTCTCGAGGATTCTTCTCGAGATGGGAGGAACATTATGTCTTTGATCGCATGCCTGGGGCCCCGGCTATAAAGGTGGTGATGGCGAACTCTTCATTCAGATGTCTACCTCAATGACTCCTAGTCGAACCCCAGGACGAGGGATCCAGGTTTCTTGTGGGCCTGTTTTACTTGGCCAAGAGGTAGTAGCTCCCCGCTTCCGCACGTCCCAAGCTCGATGAAGTGGGACATGAAAGCAATGGAAAGTTCTTTAAAGGATGAGATGGAGGCCGACTGAGCCTCGTTGAACCATGTCGAGCCTCATGGGTGATGGCAAAGGCTCGCATCTCACGGGTCTTGATATCCATGCACCCATCCGATTCCTTGTGTGTCGAGGTGGTTCACTCAGGGTCTTCGCTCGTCGAAAGCTTCGATATGCGGCATTCTGAACTTTGCTGGGAGAGGGAAGTGTAATACCCCGACCGTGAAAGGGGATTTTGCTCACTGCACAGGCTTCCATGGAGACTACACCGACCTTTACGTACCCTCTTCATGTGGTCGAGTCCTTTCGATGTGTCCTCGAAACCCACGCTTCCTTAAGATTATTCCCCTTCCCTACTAAAAATGGTCGGGTTTCATCACCTCCTGGGCCATTCCGCTGCACCCTTCGGGTCACGACCATCTCTAGGGGGTATATAGGAATCATGCCCCCGCCTCCGACCGGCATCTCCTCCTCCTCAACATCTCTGCAAGCACATGTGTTGCCGTTCATCTGCGGATTGGTATCGCGGCCTTCCCATCCCGGTGTGCTTTCGGCGGGCGTCAGACTGCCAGGAGTTCATCCAACTCCCTTGGGCTAGACGCCGACTGACAAGACAGAGGCTCTCCACTCATTACTAGCAAAAGATGAAGTGTCCCGGAGCATCTTCGGTCGTCACCGCCAACGCCGTCCTATCGGGTCTTGCATCCTCATGGGCTGGCCGACTCGCTTCATATTTTGAATTGATACCATCACCACTAAGAAATTAGTTGTCGATTTAGGTGCGAAACGGGCCGTTCCCACATAGCGCACCAACCGACAGGCTTTTCTATCGAAACCGGGTCGGTTTCATTGTGGTCAAGGCTGGGCGGTCGCCGTCGCCGACCAATGTACAACCTGCACAAAAAGGGTGGTCCGGCGGGGGGTGTGCCGACCGCTTCTCCGATGGCTAAGTCAGTTTCTTTCTTACCAAAAAGAAAGAGATCCATCATTGGATTCGCCATGATTGCGCACCTTCTGTAGTGGAGTCGCTCACATTTTATCATAAGGATCACGATGACTTTCTGTGTTGGGATTCCGATATGGTTGCTTCCCGGGACTGGGTGTGGAATCCCTATTTTCTTATTGTCAACTCGAATATTGTATGATAATTGTGAAATGCGACTACGAGAGATCCTTCCTCCCTTATCGAGCTGAGAGCCGCACAATGTGATCCTTCTTCACTTAACGAAGAGATATCTGGATCACGAGATGGGTACTTCCCTTTTATACGTCCCTGCCTAGTGGATGGGTCGTCCCTCACTCCATATGGCTCATCGGGCTTAGTTTCAACTCCTGGCCGCACCTTGCATTGCTTCCACCCTCAGCCGCGCCAGAATAACCGGATGTCGCCATAGCCGAAGCCTGCAAGAAGCTCAGATCCAAGCCTCGCTTCCTAAGCCCACCTTATGCCTCATTGCTAGTCTCTCGTATTTCAAGGTTTCTGTAATTCCATACGTACGCTTTCAGCATCATCAAGAAATACAAATCCATGACGCGTAACATGTCTCATTATATATATATATAGCAAAGAAGAAAGTATATATATATATATATATATATATATATATATATATATATATATATATATATATATTAAGATAATACAATGCAAGAAATGGTTGAATCTTTATCCGCCTATTCCTTTCTTCCATATTTGACATAGATTCAAAGCCCACTACTTATTAGTTTAAAAAGAATTTTTAGGTTTTTAATCTATTTTTATTTAATATAATTTTATATTTCTTTTTACACTTAAATAAAAATAAAAAGATTTTATATATCATATTTTAAAATATTCTTATTTTAAACAATTAATTGCCTAGCATGACAAGCGATTCGTCAAGATAAAGATTACTAAGCAAAGTTGTTTCTAAAATGCGGGCTCCATCACATCTAAATATAAAAAAGATGTCAAATTAGAGTTGAAATAGAGATTTATTGTTGGAGGGACTATAATTATAGACTTTGACTTGACTTTTTTTTCTTTTGTTTGGGAAAACTTGTTATGAAAATTAACCCAAATCACGACATGATGACCATGTAGAAACATAAATTATTAAAAGCATATATATATATATATAATTTTTTTTTTTTGCTTAATATTGATCGATTTTTTTGAATAGTGCGATCGATTAAGTATGTATTTGTTTATTTATTTTTTAAATCAATTTTTAAATCTCTTATGTAAATTTTAAGATAATAAAATTTAAAATATATGTTTTTTTATTTTTTTAGAATGAACGATAATATTTTAATTGAATCATTATGATTTTCTCATATTTTAATATGCAGTTTTTTTAATCGAAAAAATTAAAAACAAAAACAAAAACAAAATCAAATATTTTGGCCATTGAGTGTCGGTGGTGTTAAGCCGCACAAATTGATTGCGATAAACCCTTAATCCTCGGAGACTGGCATTGAAGGATCAGCCCAAATGCCTGGAAGAAATATCATTTGCACGTGAGTTGTTCTGCATCGTGCTTACTCCATTACGTTGATGCACCAACTCTAACTGAAGGAAATATCATAAGAAATGACGATGAGAGGGAAAAAATAGAGGATTGCCTCATCTTTCTCTCAAACCTTCCAAGCATAATTTTTATTTTTCTTTTTCTCTTAGTGGCATGGTTTATATACACATGTTTGTTGTATGAGGATTGGAGAGTTGTAAGGGATACATTCAAATACAAAACCAACTAAGCCAAGTCAATAATGAATATATTGATAACACAAATGATAAGCATTTAAATATACTAAAAATAAAGTTATTGTTATGAGTGTGATTAGGATAATTGTGATTAAGGATGATATTTATCAATTTTTTTAAAATAATATTTTTAAATTCATTTGATATATTTATTTATTATATTTTGAAATTGATATATTTAATTTTTAACTTATCGATATTTTTACTAAGCACATGTTTTTTACATTTTAAGTAAAAATTAAATATTTTCAAGATTCATATAAGTATATTATTTGAACTCTAGCAGCATCCCTATGTTGTCTATTTTAGTTTCTTTTTGTTAGATAAAAGAGGCGATTAATTATTATTCTCACCTAAAATCACTCTTAATATTCCATTTGCTTTACTTCTTCCACATATATGGTTTTCTAAAGTGGCATCTTCTATACCGATTTGAGTTTGATTTTTGTTTCTTTAATTTTATTCTCAAAGGGCCTAATTTATCAGAATGTTGCTTTTGTCACCGACTTATTGGGCAAGTGGCATGTTTTGTCGTCAACTCATATGCTGAATGTCAAGGTTTTCGATAATCACATTTGGCGGTTTTAGTATTTAGCCGTATAAGAAAGCCCCATTCCAACAAAGTTTCATCATATCAAATCTTGCTCGCCAAGATCGCACAAATCTGTAATCTAGTATTCTGCATACTTTGATTTTCAAATACATAGCGCCTGCCATTCTTTGCTATTAACCCCGACGCGTCATGGTCATCCCCTTTTAACAATTTTGATTACGCTGTTTCTATCGACAGATCGCTAACATAAGTCAATAAATTATTTTTCAAAAAAGTATTTTTTTTTAAATTCAATTTTTAAATTTTAAAATCCGTGTTGGGTAACATTTTTCTAATAATATTAGTTTATTTAAATAAAAAAATTATTAGAAGTATACTAATTAATATCTTATCTTATCAAATTGATTTAATTTATAAAATACTAGAATCCTCGTTATTTTTTATAATTTCTCAAGTTTTGAATACCCGTATTTTCAATATTTAAAATAAAAAATATAAAATTATATAAATATTAAATGAAATGTAATAAAAAAGAAGAAGTTAATAGTGAAATAATGATTAATATGTGACCTGAAAAGTTCTATGATATGTTAAAATACAAAACAAACTAAACCAAGTCAAGAATATAAGTAAATAGGAATGCTGTTATAGTATAAATGAAAATCATTGGAAATTTTAAATACTAAAAAAATATTAATAAAAAATAAAGTTATTGTTATGAGAGTGATTAACATAGTGTTGGGACCCAAATAAATTTTGGCCATGTCCATTTCTGTAACGCAATTCACAGGGCGCCTAGGCCAAATTCTAAGAGGGCTAAATTAACAGGCCCAAACCCTATTTATTGTGAAATTAACTTTTTAAAGCCTAAGGTATGAAGTTAAGAGAGAATAATTTATGTGGATATAGAGTCAAAATATAACTGGATAAATGTGGCTAGCAAGTGTTTTTAGAAGTCGGGTTAGCAGAAAATTAAGCATGTATATGGGCAGTTGGAGAAAATGGGAAAATTGAGAGATAGAGAAAATTGTGAACCAAGTCTCCATGATGGAGAACATGGGCAGTTATTTATAGGAGGCTGCTATAAAAGGAGAGGGAAGACACATAAAAAGGGGAACCAATGAATCAACAACCATGACTAAATTTTTAGCATTTCAACAAATTATAGCTTTTTAGTAGTTTAGTCATTTCAATAGAATTTTATTTTCAAGTTTATTTTAGTTCTCTAGTACTTTGTCATTTCATTTTTCCTACTGAAATACAACAATTTCTTTTAGCAATTTCTATAGTAGTGTCTACAGCCTTTAATTCATTCCGTTCAAGTTATTTCTTATGAAAATTTTAACTTAGATTCTAGGGAACTGTCAAAAGAACCAAGAACCTATTTTTCGTATGATCAGAAGTTTGATATTTTATGCGATTTTAGCTTGGAAACACTTTAATTTCTTGGCACGCCTGCCCATTTTCTAATTTTTGTTATGTATGTTGAAGTGAAATTCACAAAAAATTACCAACGTATTTTTGGCACGCCCTGTGACACCCCTATCCCAGGGGTCCCGTTGACAACCCGTCAACCTATGGAAACCGGTGGGTGTCGGATAACCCGACGCAACACCATCATATCCCCATTTATCTGATCCGCTAATTTAACAAAAAATCGAAAAAATTCTCCTCTATATGGGAAGCTCTATAAAAAATACAACCTATATAACAATACCTCACATGACCCATCTGGGCTCAATATACCACACCTAGTCATTCATGAATCATAGAGACCACTCGTCCCCATTCAACTATACCCTGAATACTATACATGCAACTATGAATTTGATGATGCCTTTTTCAACCGAATCGGCCGAGCGTGTCGGTCGCTGGCCTGACCAACAGCCTGGGGGCCGATGCGCGCCGTCTATCACCGCGGCCAGCTGGCGCTATGACGCCACAATCGTCGTGTCCGCAGGCCTGATGTGCACCTCCGCAAAACAGCGAATAACACGAGGGCCGGTGCCCGTGGTCAGCTCCGATGCCTAAGCCTGGCTTTCTTTCTCGAGAGAAAAGAGAGACCGCTGCAGGCGGCGCGCAGATACATGAGTAAAGGCCTGCGGCGCATACCTTTCACCGCCAGTGGCCATGTATTTATAGTAAATGTCCAACCGCCATGGATCGTAATTCAGATTTGTTCCCATTGATGGGATTCTTATCGCATCGGATTCGATAATGGATTTAGGAAGAACTGTTATTTGGGATAATCTTCCTTCCTTATTGGGGGAGATCCAATCAGGATGATCTGCTATTATTTTTCTTCTCATTGATAAGCATTTTGCTGGATATTGTTAGGGTTATTCTATTTTCTGTATTGGCGAAATACAACTGACGGCAGATATGGACTTTCTAATTCACCTAAGATCGCCCTTCGACCTGGGGCTGGCCGCCTTCGCTGGGCTCGCATCGCGTGGCCTCGTATCATGCCTTCGCCAGCAGGGGCCCATGAGCTCAATTTTCAAACCCTATCGCTAGTCTCGCACTCTGTGTACTGTGTACGGCAAGGGCTGTATCATTTCGTACCGATGCAATTTCCACGTGTCCGTTGAGGTCAGGCTTAGTTATATTTAGTCGCCATATCTTGCATAATGATGACTCTCGGTTTTCACGCTTCGATTCGTGCCACGCAGGGTGATCCAATCAACAAAATTTATATCCTGTTCTCCCACGCCGTAGTCAAGCCACCGCAGCATGCCCGGCCTCAGTATCGAACACGGATGGGTTTTCATCCTATGAATGACTCAGCATCAATGTCAAAACGGGTGAGGCTTTTTAGTTCGATTTTTGATTTTGTTTGTTTCAAAACAAAGGGGGAGTATTTTGATACCGATTAATCGTAAATCCCAAAGTGGAGGAAAAGGTAACTTTGAAGATTTAGTCACTAATCCTGATAAACATGTAGCAACAAGTGTCCCTGCTCTATCCCCTCGCATATGACAAGCAACCCATAGTCCAAGCCATAACCTGGATCTTTGTTTAACTAGCAACCTAACCCTGGGAATCAATTCTATTCGAGTCAACATAGGCAACATGCATCTACATCCCCTTTCGCCTTGAAAACCCCAACATTCAACATCATCTTAGTGGCTCGTGAAAGGCCATCTAAGAACAACAGCAGACATCTAGCAATAAGTATGCACTGATCCCCAAAGCATGGTAAGTATCGCCAAGGTAATGACATTAAATGATATTCAACCCTGGGCTTGAGAAGATGGGAGCTCATAACACAAGATTCGTAGCATTTAACACATGAGGACAACCCGTAACCGCCCCACAACCAAGCTACCTACCTTCCTCTTTCAAAGCTAAGAGGCTTAGCTAAGACCCTTGAGCTGTCATCCTCAAGAGGGTTGTTTGGGTAGCCTGTGAAAATGAGAGAAAGAGGAGAGAGAAGAGAGAAAGCAAAACTTAATCGAGCTACGGAGATATTTACATAAAATGAAAACGTGCTCAAAAGATCTCTTTTCCAAGCTCGCTAGTGGTTACAAATGGGGCTTATATAGGGCCACCAGATGTGTGAAAATACAAGAGTAACATATCGGGCTAATACAAGGGACATGAAGTAATACACCAAAATGAGGTCGATTTGCATTAATTACAAAAAGGATGATAAGGCAGAAATTTCCGCCAGGAAATACAATTTCGCTGTAGCTAAAATTTCGCCAGTTAGTGAAAATTTTCGCCAGGTAGCCAAATCACGCAGATAGCGAATCGTATACTCGCTAGGCACCGGCAATTTCGCATAGCGAAATTTCGCTAGCTTAGCTTAAATTTTTAAGAGATAGCGAAGTGTGTAATTTCCGCTTAGAACAAGGCATAGCGAAATTTGAAGCCTAGCGAAATTCTCACCCCCAATTAGATTAATTTCGCAATCCCAAATAAATTTTCAGAATCTTAGCGAAAATTTCCTCGAATTGTCATTCTTCTTCACCGCATTGCCTACTGTGCTTCCTCTTACCGTATCCATTTTCTACCACTTTGCCTTCATTCTTTTCATTGAATCTTGGTATGTTCAAGGTCAAAAAATGGGCTCAATCTTTCATGGTTAAGCATATATCTCGATATTGAACTCTCAAGGTACGCAAAACCCGCAAACAACCAAAATAACCTCTAAACGATATAAGTGATACTAAGAAGACCCGAACACTTCAATTGGTTTTGTTGATTATGATTAGTGCGCAAAAAGCACTCAAACCTATCTCAAATAGGGCTCAAATAGCACTTTTGGGCACTAATCATACCCCCTTAACCTAAACGCTAAGCTGGGGTCCCTTAGCAATGCAAAATAATAAGGGCATGCATGCAAAGGATTTTCAAAAGTTTATGATTCAAAAGGGTGATATACAACAAACATTACCTTAACCAAAATTGACACCAAGTTTGAAAACGACACGGAGAACTAAACCATGCAAGAACAATTTTTAGGTCAATATTGGTTCCATGATTCTCAACTTTGAATTTCCACCAAAGTCTAATGGTTCTTTATGTAACCAGACGAGCCAATAAATCGCAAAAACCCGTCCCCTTCCCAACCTAGCACTGGCATGGCCTTAAGTTGTTGAACAACCTAGATAGGAAAAGTTACACTCTTTTTGATCCCACCCTACATTGTAGTAAGTAATGCTCAAAAACCCGATTTCACCAAAGTCCGTGTAATCCGGTCCACCGATGACTCCCAACCAATTAAGGCCTAGGCATCAAGCCAAAAGGATCATCGACCACAAAACTCTACAGTTTCACTCTGACCGAATGACTGTAGAAAATCAAGCACCTACAAATCGTTAAAATTTCATCTATCCACCCATGTATCTAACACTGTCGATGACTCCCAACCACTAAGGCTTAGTGGCATCGGGCTCAAAGGTTTTCGCCATATACCCCTGACCGTGTTCTGTTTCAAGGCAAAGTGTCACGACTTTATTTTTCTTTCTTTCTCTTTCTTTTCTTTTTCTTCCTCGCTTTTCTTTTCTTTCTCGGAAGACTACATCGGGTCTTCAAATGTGGGTAACACAAATCTCATCCCAGTTGCCAACATGCCTGAGGCCGGCTATGCAAAGTGAAAGGAGATAAACAAATTCATAGCCTATTGAAACTATCTGGTGTGCAGTGTATGAATTAGCTCAAAGAGGAAATGCTCAAGTTGAAAACACTAGAATCTTAAATGACCAAAATCGAATTTCGTACGGAGTTATTCTAGCATTAAGGTGACAAACAGGGCTTTAATTTTCCATTTAAAGGTAATTAATTTGGCTCCACCGGGCATCATTCACCGTCTAATCAAGCAATTCAATCGGTCTAATTGAAGGTTCAATTGTCCAATTGAAGCAATTCAATTGTCTAATCAAGACAAAAAACGATTACATAAGGTGTGGAGGCACAAAAAGTATATGCAAAAGTGTGTATATATATACCGAATAGCTTTTGATATAGCCAAAATGGCTAGTACATGCATACCAAAGCTAACATACAAAAATATCACGCTCATACTATGGCTAATACATGAATCCTAAACAAAAATTAGTAAAGTGTTCGATAAAGCCGGTAACTATACAAAAACATAAAAGAAACTCAACCACCTCACTTCGTGGTGGTGGTGGGTCTCAGAATCACGCCGGCCGGGCCGGCCAACACATCCAAAGAGGTCGTTGGCGCAGAATGGCCCTCTCTCTCGATCCCAACACCAGGAAGACCCAAAGGAAGCCATAACTGGCTGAGCATGGAGCGACACCGAGCCAACCTCTCTAATCCCCAGGCCGCCTCGAGTAGCCGCTAATGAACATATAGCATCCATCACACTGCTTATCTCTCTCGAGTCAAGGTGGAACGTACTCGGGTGAATGCCGTGCGCAGTAAGATGGACTGTGTAATAATCATGCCGCTGATGCAACGTGGAGTGAGGAGACTTGAGGGAGACATATGCGAGCCGGACTCCTCTCACTCTGGGTCGTGGGCATGAATATCATATATGTGGGAGCGTCCTCATTGTCTGATCCCCAGCACCTCCTCCTGGTCCCTCTGCTGGAGGAGGAAAGATACGGGCATGGCCATCACTCGCTCCAACGATAGGACTAGAGGGCATCGGATCCTCCTCTCTATCCGAGGCTCCTCCGGAAAACCTAAATGCTCGAGGACCTGGCATAGTAGTCTCAAGATCGCCAGCCGAAGACTCTCTTCGCCAACCGCAAAGCCCTTGGTGGACCTTTTCTTCGAAATGATTCAAGGAGGTCATCACCACCGGGAGGGACTAAACCAAGATCCTCCGAGATCCCAGAAGAGCCCCAAGGACGGCCCTCCGTTGTACATAATGCTATAGCGGGAATAAGCTGGTCCTGAATAGATGGTCAATCGCCAGCGATCCGAGGCGGAGCTGCTCCGAAGAGCACCAGCCCACCGCCCAAGCTCTGCCAGAGGTCAACCATCTCCCCGCTGAGCGGGTGGGCCCAAGCTCGACCGCTTTACAAGATATGCGTGTGCCTAACGCCGCCGAGATGTCCGCAGCCAGCACTCCCCGCGATCGCCTATGGTAACCGGAGCTCGCGCGACTCGATGTCCCGAGGTCATCGAATGATAGAATTGTAAGACCACCCGAGGGTAATAGTACTGACTCTGGCCGCAAAGGGCGCCAGAGCAAGGCTCAATCAACCTCATCAATCCCTCGACCGATCACCACACACGCCGGACATCGTGAGTAAGACTCTCGGGCGAAAGTCCTCGAAAGTGTAGTGCGACATTCCCTGAACGGGTGCCTGGTTGAAACAATGCCTCTCCCGATCTCGGAGGCGGGGCACAATCGAGGGCGATGATGCTGCTCCGCTCGGATGCTGGCCGGGCGATCGGGCCGAGGCCCGGATGAGGATGACTCACCGGCCTCGATAAAAGGGAGCCCGGGCTGAGGGCCGGCCCTCCTAGATCTCGGGCCGGCATCGTGAAGGGGCCCGGTCCCATCCGAAGTCTCGCATCACAAATCCTCGAGTCAGCAGGGACGCCTTCGGATCGAGCCGGTATCGGGCCGGACTCCAGCCGACCGGGCCTCGCTTCCTCGCCTCGTGTACTAAATTCACCCGCGGGTCGGGCTGGGCTGACTCCATTCTCCGGGCACGAACCACATAGCTAACTACCGAGTCACACTCCCCAAGAAGACACGTGAGGAACCGTGGCTCACCGGCTACGCTCGCACAGCTTGGCACAGCTCAAACGCAGCCTCTGGTGAGCTGACGGACCGATGTGGCGTGGCAAGGCAGCCGAGCCATGGGCACTGGCCACCGATCCGCGCAGGCGAACAGCTGCGAGGCTGCAAGAAACCAGTGGTGGCTATAGATGCGGGCAAGGTGAGCCGCAATAACGGTTCCCAGAAGGGCGGGAAGGAACTGACCACAACAAATGTGGTGACCCGTGGCTCTGGTCGTGGTGCGCGCGCCGGCCGGTGCAGCGTTGGAGGCCCTGGCTGCAAGTGGGTGGCACCGGTCGGGTACAGGGCTGGCCGCGCCAGCGGCTCATCCGCGGCACCGGTGGCCTCGAAAGAGACTGGGAGATGTGAGCACACGATGAATGAATGGCCACCCTCCTCTTTATAAGCCCGAGACTAAGCAAATCGAAGAGTCATTTTGCACTTAATTTCGCTAAGATAATGATTTTCTCGCTAAACTTCAGTTTCACCACCCGCACTTCAAAATTTTTGGGCTTTTAATTATTAATAATATAAGAAATAAAAAAATTATTATGTCAAAAAATTATTATATGATACTGTAATTGCAATTTAATATAAGATACTATATTATAATTACAGTTACTAATAATGTAACCGTTAAGTTAAGAAACTTTCAAAAAATAACCTAAATTATTAAAATCGACTAAATTAAAACAAAAGTAAAATCATTGAACCCGCACCCGGTTTTCTTGGGAACACCGAACCGCCCACTTCAAAAATTTACTCAAGGAGGGTCAAGGAGAATGATCTCCTCAAACCCTGCTGGCCTGTCGAATCCTTGGTGTCGATTTCCCACGTTGCTGGTTTCTCACCGATGGACTTTGAACTGAACATCAGCTCTTCAAATGGCAATCGAAGGCAATACCAAAACCTCTTCTTCACTGCTCTGATTATTCCTTGCAATTTCGGACACTGCTTTCCCGCATGATGACCATTTGAAACAATCCTATCAAATAATCGCTTTCATCTTCCGGTACCGTGTTTGTTGTTCAAATGGAATATGCGTTCAAATTTCCATATCAGAATACAATGTGTTGCACAACTTCATTCCGCAATTTATGATTGCATTGGTAGTGGCGTAGAAATGGTCTTCCTAGGATAATCGTACATGATTGGGTTCATTTGCAATTGGTTCAGTATCGAGCACTACAAATCTAATCAAGTGGAACTTAATCAGCCTTTCACTAAGACATCCTCAACCATCCTCGTAATTCTTCACTCCAATCATCGGCCAACGATAACAGATGTTGGTGGTGTTTGTCTTCACCAAACCCTTAACCGCTGGTAATGTGAGTGATATGAAGTAAAGAGGTTCAATCGGCTCCAGGCCAGTTAAATGACTATCCATGCAAATTCCACCAATATTTAACGAAATTCTCGGGGAGATCCCGATCCTCAGATGTGATCGATCTGCTTCGGATTTAAAGGTGACCAATTCGCCTGTTAAGAAATGCCTTTTTCTCTAACAATGCCTAATCCCTTCTTGATCGTGCAAAGATCTTCAAAATTGTATAGGCAGAATCAGTTTTGATGATGTCCAATAGGAGGCAAGACCTTTACCCGCCTTGTGACTCCAAGCAATTCGCCCGAGATGCCTTCACTCATGCCTGTGAACCTGAGGCAAAGTGCCAGCTCCACTAACCTCTCAGGTCAACGGCCCCCTTCCTTCCCACTTTTCCAATAGTTTAGCATGGGCTGATCAACCCTCTTTTCCACTCCTAAGATTATTTCGCTTTTAACTCATCCATTCCTAAACTGTCGACGAATTCTACCTGCTGAATTCCTCAGTTTATACTGCTTGGGAAGGGAACTTCCCGCACTTCCATATTGTCATCTTTGATCGAGTTCTGTAGGTTGTCAATTCTTTTGTTTGTACTTTACTTTCGCTTCCACTGGCCTTGTTCAGTGGTACCTTCTCGCAGCGGTTAACTTTTCGCGCCAATGCAATGAATCTCTTTGTTCTCTTTCACAAAATCACAACGCCACTTTACCAAATCTATATGGCTTGCTCTAACGAGATGAGGATGGTGGTGGTTTGTGGGTCGAGATCGAACCAAACCGTGGTTTGGCACCAGTACAGCAGGGGATTGGGTTTCGTGAGGTTGGGGTGATTCCTCCAATTGGAATTGTAGGTATTTCCATACGGGGCAACAGTTGTGGTGGTTATAATATTGTCCATAAGATTATATAATTCTACATCAAATCCTTCACCGTGAGGGCTATTGATAATGCTCTTCCTCAAGGGGGAGTGGATTGGAAATTGCACATGGATCGGGCCTCGTGCAGGATTTCGGCCCACCGCCCGCACTTCACGGGAGCCGCTTCCTCAAGCTCCTCCACCTTCTCCAAATGCAGCTGAATCTACTTGTTTCATGGTCCCTCCGCAAAGGTATAAATTCCTCCTAGGGCTATACCTGAGGTCCATTGCCTTATCACTCCCCTGGTCTGGGCCTCATCCCTAAACTCCCTTAGTTTCAGCCACATAAATTTAAAAATCCATGGCTCTACCGTGATGCTTACCTGTAAAATCTCCTCTACACATGGTTTCAACAACTTGTCTCAAGTACAGGAGACATATCAATTATAGAAAATGGCGATCAAAGATTCATATCAAACTCATGCGGTATGCACCGATAACATGGAATCCTCCACATCGCAAACCTTCCACCATCTTTGGTCGCAAAGGTACAGACTGGTCTCAAATCATGGTCTTATGAGCACCAGCACTTTAATCTCGCCAAACTTCAACCAATTTCATGGTTCAGCCTGAGTTAAGCCAAATCTCGCCCGTCCTTAGTGGTCAATGAACAAGCCAGCCTTGCAACCATGTCAATCATACCTCCCAGCAGTGCAAACTTCCTCAAAATCCCCTTTGGCGCGTGCATGGATTGTTTCATACCATGGTATGGGGAGTAGGGCTCAAGTAGGGCCCCACCGCTACATCTTCAGCAGGAGGTAATACAGCAGGGAAGGGGCACTAACTCTGTGGGGCGACGTGGTCCCCAACACCTTACATGGATGATCTATCGGGGGACCTCGCCACCGCCTTCGCAAAGATCATGTACGTGTGTACATCGACTTCACCGCGACAATTTGTGTAATCAATTACTCTTCCACAGCTACCCATGGTTCCCATCCGACCGTGCATAAACACCCAAGTAATCAAATCGAGACAATAAACAAAGAGCACAATCCAACTCGTGGTAAAAAGGGTTAGTTAAAGATAAAATCGACCGTAAAAAATAAAATAAAGGAAGCACCAGTTGTAAACGGTAAACACGCGAATCAAGGCAAAAAGGTTCGTGGTTATCACCTTCACTCTGTAATATGACTACAAGCACTTCCTAACCTATCAAACGAGTCAGCACCATCCCTAGCATAGTGCCATTTTGATTCGTGCCACAGTAGGGTGATCCGTAATCAACAAAATTTATATCCTGTCTTCCATCGCCGTGAGTCAAGCTACCGCAGATAGCGGCCCAGTAGCCGAACACTGGGATGAGTTTTCATCCTATGAATGACTTGCATCAAACAAGCAAAGAAAAATGAAGAGTAGGCTTTTAGTTCTTGACACTGGATTTGCCTGTTTGGAAACAAGGAGTATTTTAGATACCGACAATCGTAAAACTCGAAAGTGGAGTGTGAAAAGGTAACTTTGAAGATTTAGGTCACTAACTTGATAACATGTGGCAAACAAGTGTCCTCTGGGTTTTATCCTCGCATTATGACAAGCAACCTATACTCAAGCCATAACCTGATCTTGTTTAATCAGCAAACCTAACTCTAGAATCACTCCTATTCGAGCCAACACAGCAACATGCATCTACAGCCCTTTCAATGAAACCAACACATCATCTCTGGCTCAGAAGGCTATCTAAAGAACAACAGCATCTAGCAATAAGTACATGCAATCGTATCCCAAAGCATGGTAAGTATCGCAAGGTAATGACATTAAATGATATCTAACCTGGGGTTTGAGAGGATGGGAGCCATAAATAGGCACCGAGTGACTTGGGTCAGAGGACAACCCAAACGCCCACAACCAAGCTAGCTACCTTCCTCTTTCAAAGCTAAGAGGCTTAGGCCAAGCATCCGGAAATGGCCATCCTCAAGAGGGCTGTTTGGTAGCCTAGAAAATGAGAGAGAAAGAGGAGAGAGAAGAGAGAAGCAAAACCCTAATCAGCCAAGGGAGATATTTACATAAAATGAAATGTGCCTAAAGATCTCTCTTCCAAGTTTGCTTAGTTACAAAATGCAAACAGAGTAGGGCCACCCAATGTGTGAAAATACAAGAAAGCCTAACATATTGGCTAATACAAGGACAAGGAATAATACACCAAACGAGGCCTGCTTGCATTTTCAATTACAAAAGGATGACAAGGCAGAAATTTTCACAGAAATACAATTTAGTAATAATTCACTATTATACGGGGAAATTCTCACAGTGCTTAAATTGCACAGAGATAGCGAATCGGTGAATCCCTCATTTAGGCACTGCAATTTACTACTAGCTTAAATTCTTTAGCTTAAATAAATTCCTTAAGATAAATGAAGTGTGTAATTCTCGCTAGGAACAAAGGTATAGCGAAATTTTAGCTTCAGCTAATTTTCGCAATCTTAGCTAAATCCTAGAATCACGCTTTTATCGTATTGTCATCTGCTTTTACTCAGATCCATTTTCATCACTGGCTTTCATTCCTTCATTGAATTCGTATGTTTGAAGGCTGAAAAATGGGTTCAATCTTCATGGTTAAAAGAATATCTCGATATTGAACTCTGATGCACAAAAAATCCGCAAACAACCAAAATGAATCTCAACGGTATAAGGATACTAAGAAGACCCGAACACTCAATCGGTCGACGATATGATTAGGTGCAAAAGTAATTTCAAAACCTATCTCAAATAGGCTCAAAATAGCAATTTTTTGGCAATTTCAACTGGCTTCTCACTTTCGTAGTTTCTTCCGCTTTCGCACTTCCCTCTCCGTCCCGTGCTTTGGTCCTCTAACCCTCTTCCGCGATCTCATACGGCATTGGCCTCGTGGTTCTCTCGTTCGACTTTTGTGGTAGTCTTTTCCTCGAACATTTTTTCCTGCAGTAGCTTCTTCCGCCTTATTCGACTACCGCCCCTACTCTCTTTGGTTTCTTTCGATTGGTACGACGCAGGCACTAGGGCTAAATTGGATCGGGATTTCGTAACGCTGCTTTGGCAGGTCCGAGCTTCTCTTCTTTCTTTGGTATATCATGGCGACTTTCGCTGTTACGGCTCTAGACGTGCGGTTAGGGATGTTTCCGCCGCTCACTGTGGCTGAACTTTAAACGCCTTGCACCTCTCTTCCTCGGATAAGGATAAAGAGAAAATAAACCTAATTAAATATCCCCGGGGGCCGACACTTTAAATCCGTCCATCATGCTATAATCGTGGACCCAGCAAGGCTTGGCCTCAGACAGGTTACCTTACGAACGCTATCGACCTCCTCCGGGCTTCCGAGGGTGACCTTGATGTGTCGACTTTGCGTAGCCTCCGCACTGGATGGTAGTATGTTTCTTCGAGGTCGCTCTGAGCAATGGTCTGCTTCCAATCGTGATCCCTTCGCGAGGCGGGCCCCCAACATTTCAATGTCCGTCCTTCCACCTGCTCCCTACCTGCATTTTGGTGGGCTCCATCGCCTTTTAGGATGTAAGGTCTTGCTGCCTCGAGCGCCAAGCCATTTCTATCTTTAGCCTGTACATCACAGAGGGCTTCCTTTATTCTCCGCACGCTCCGAGCTCCTTCGTGATCTCTGATCTTCCTTCCTCCCATAAGTCGTGGAAGGGTCATATTTCTCTCGCTGGAGATCGTAAATCGTAAATGGCGATCTTCCAACAAGGACGACACTGGGGCGCCTCTCGTGGCTCGACCACTCTCGAGCAATCTTCGCGGAGTGTTTGTTATGCCTTCTGATAACTTAGTGAAAGTTGTTTAACATTTCGATTTTGCATTATCTCTCATGCTTCCCAAGTGCCTCGACTTGACCTTAGTGTCAAGACATCAAGCAGAAATTCAAGCATAATGTTCTGCCATCTACAAAGGTGAGAGGCCGATAAAACTGGACATCCCCGGCCCGGGTCGAAATCGAGGTCCCGCCGTCTCCCACCGTCTGAGGCCCCGCTCCTTCCACCATGGGAGACATCTTCCATTAGGGTCGACCACAGCCTAATCCAACTAGGGGAGAAATTCTCGTCCAACAGCACCATCCTAAGCCCTTGAGCGCAACTAAAAAAATTGTTCCATCGAGAAGGATCGACCGGGTTTCGATCAAGGTTCGTAAATCGGGGTCTCCCGACTCTCTTGCTCGAAATGAGCTGCACAACGCCTCAACAGGCCCGTGGTAATGAGCCTCACCCCCTTCTAAGCCTCGTCAGAAGGTAAAAATCTCTCGATGGAGTCGAAAGAAAAATGCCGCGGTTTTGCCTATTACCGTCTAGAACTGGCCAAGAAGGCAGCCACCTCCTCGAAGGGGTGGAAGAGTTGAGAGAAGAAACTTAACTGCAAGCCGCATGACAGGATTCTTCGGCTTCCTTTCAATAAACTCTCGTGCAAAGGATCTCGCCCTTCCTAAGGATTCCCGACCTCGGAGGTCAAAGCGCCGCCCAAGATGGTGCTCTGGTTCTATCCCTTCAGGGGTTGCCCCAGAAGTCCCCAGACTGAGTAGTGTCCTGGTCGTGTCGATCCTGGCATTGATGTTGACTTCACGCTTGATGCAGCCACCATTCATGGTCCTCGCCGCGCCAACCAAACGAAAAACATGTGAAAATCGCCCATTTATAAGGCGGCGCCGGCCTCTTTCTTCGAGCACCAGAAATGCAAGAATGGGCGCAACGTGGTGAATGAAGAGGTGGATAGACTTAAATCCGATTCAAAGTGATCACATACTGGCCGTGCTCATGAAAAGAGAGAGGACAAAGCTCTGAAGTAGCTTGGTGGCAACAAGGCGAGCCGAAGGTCTAGGGGTGAGCTCCAGTTGCGCCGAGGATCCTGATCGAGACCCGGATGGGTCAAAGGTCCACCCAAAGACGAGCCTGGGCTTGTTGACGAGCTCATCACATCCCTGGCGGAGCCATGGGAGTCCAAGAGGAGCGCGTATGGGCCAATGGTGATCTGTGTGATAGGTGAGCGCAATGGCTTACTGCAAGTGGTACTCGAGGCTGTATGGGCCATAGACATAAACATCGTGGAGGCTCGAGATCGAATTCGCAAGGCCGAATGAGGAGGCTCTGATCAAGGCTGGATCTTCACCAAAGAAATCCTTGGTTGCTCGTATGATGATGTTATTAGCAATGAGGGACCACAAGGCCTGGCTCTGGTGGCTCCGCCAAAGAGATGGGCCATTAACGCCACCTGCATTTGTACTTCAACTCAATCTCCCGAGCGACGAGGAGGCAGAGTGAGTCTTCTTTGCAACTATTCTCACGAACCGACACTCTACCGGCTTCCATTCCCCTCTTCATCGCTCGTCGCCTGCGACGCCTGTACTTCAGACTATTTCTCGCCAGTCTATATCGATTTTTATATTTTTCTTTTATGTACATCTGTTCTTCGTTTTCGCCCGGGGCCCAGACATGTGTGTTCTCTTTGGCTGTTATTCATTTTACCGCCTACGCTCTCACCGTATTTACTTTCACGAATTGTGGCGGCCCAATTGAGGGTCTCGAGTTGCATTCAAGCCTACCAACCAGTCGATGAGACTTCTGGCTAATTTGTACGAGCCGGACTGATTCTTGTAGTTGTATGGTATTCGGGAGCAGGCGAAGCTCGCCAAATTGAGTCACGGTCTTCACGACTGCCTTGCAAGGCCGAACTAGTTTTAGGCCGTATGGCAGAGCCTATCAACTCCAGCGCTCATCTCCACCAACATTCAGACGAGTCGAATGTGATTCCTTAGATTGCATGACCAGGTTGTGATGAGCCCCACTGCAGACCGTCATGAGTCATCTATGTGGACTTCTAGGAAGAGCCTGGCCACGCGAACACTGGGCAGAGCTCGCCCATGTGGAACTTCGGGAAGATCTCGCCAACGCTGATTAGCCAAGTGCCCGTCCCATGTGGGAACTTCCGGAAGAGCTCAACGCGAATAGTCAAGCGCAGCCTGCTCAAGGAACTTCGAGAAGAGCTCACAACGCGAACACTGGGCAAAAAAGTAGCTCGCCCATGGAACTTCCCCGGAATAGCCTTCCAATGCGAATAATCGCGTAGCCTGGCCCATGTGAACCTTCGGCTAATCGGTATAGTCGGAAGTGAGATCGTCCATGTGAACTTCCTCGGGAAGAGCTCGCCAACGCTGCAACGCTTAAGCGTATTCGCTCATGTGAACTTCAGAAGAGCTCAACGCGAATGGGCTGGGCAAGAGCTCATCCATGTGAATCAAAGAGCTCAACACGGTCAAATGCAGAGCTTCATTCGCTGAACTTCGGGAAGAGCTCACGACCGCGGAACAAGTGAGTCATCCACATGTGGACTTTAGAAGAGTTCTAACGCAACAATAAGTGAGCTCGTCCATGGAACTCCGGGAAGAGCCTGGCCAACGCAGTCACTGGGTAGGGCCTGGCCCATGTGAACTCGGAAGAGCTCACTGTAAAGGCGAATCAAGCAAAGTGTGCCTGGCGTGAGTGAGTTAACAGGCTCGCGATCGGCGGTCTGAACCCAGACGCCCTAGACACCCCGAATCGCCTAGGATTGGACTCACCGCCAAAGTGAGCCGGGCTCCTTAGCGCCAGGCCTCGTGGCATTCCAAATGAGTGTGGCAGCGTAACCTGTCGTGACCACCCGCAGTACGGCCTCGTGGCCAGTGGATCACCTCGCCAATGAGCCGCTGGCTCCTAGCGCTGAGGCCTTTGGTGGCGTTCCAAACAGTGAAGGGCGTAAATTGGGAGTTGATCCGACTCAGCAGCGCGCCAAGGCTCATGGGCTGGAGCTGATCACCTCACACGCGAGCCGTCAAGGTCCCGCGCCGAGGCCTGGAAGGCGGCAAGGCCCAAACTGAGCGGCGAGATGAGAGTCAGAGCCTGACCCCACTGCCAGCAGCCGTGGCTTCAGCCGAGAGTGGATCACCTCACAATGTGGTTTCGCTGGGCTCCCACGCCGAGGCCTGTATGCTCCGCACCCGAGCGGCATGTGTACCCGAGTTGATCCGACTCACAGCGCCGTGGGCCCGTGCCATGGATCATCCGCCACTGAGCCGTGGTCTTCAGCGTTGAGGCCTCGGCAGCTCCAAACAGGGCGTATGTGGGAATGAGTTGGATCCGACCGCAGCGCCGTGGCCTCCGTGGCTGGTGGATCACCTCACAACGTGAGTCGCCGTCTTAGCGCCAGGCCCTGGTGGCGCCCGCCGGCAGCGGGCGTGTACGAGTTGATCTGACTCGCAGTCGTGGCCTCGGCCGGGTGGATCACCGCTACGGAGTCGCTGGCTCCGGGCGCCAGGCTTTGGTGGCGTCCCTGTCCCGAGCGCGGCGAAGCTCTGAGCTGATCGACCACAGTGCGTGGCCGCCCAGCGAGTGGATCACCTGCAGCCATGAGAGCTGCTCGCTCCCCGGCGCCGAGGCCTCGTGGTGCTCGTTTGCGGAGATGAAGGCCGGAGTTGATCCACCGCAGGCAATCGCGGTGGACCGTGGCCGAAATGCCGATCATCTCGCTAATGTGAGCCGCTGCTCTCGGGCGCCGAGGCCTTTCGTGGCGCTCTGTACCGGGAGCGCGGCGTAGCCGAGTTGATTCGACCAAGTTAGGCGCTGCGGGTCTCAGGCCGGAAAGGGTCACCGCCAATGAGCGCTTTGTTCTCGCCGCACGGTAATTCGCTCGCATTGAATCACGCGCAGGCGCTATCGACTTCCGGCCTTCTTGGAAAGGTGCGAACGTCGTACGTCGATCGATGGAGAATTTCAATGTCTGTGACTTTTCGAGCGCTGGCCTTCTTATAAATGGCGCTCTATCGCGTGAGGCTTATACTCATATATTTTGCTTTCTCCAAAGCAACTGTAACTGGGTGAGATGAACCAAGCCCAGCCGCCTCGCTAGGGTCATTCTAAAGATTCGGATTCCGCCACGCTCTTTTGGGAATGTTCTTCTCCCTAGTCCCTTTATGGGAGTCATGTTATTCCCTAGCTTCGCAAGGAATGCTGCCCCTGAAAGAGGGCATGTATTTCAAGGCGCTCTCCATTTTCTCGTTCTTCTTTCTCTCCTCCTCCTCTCTCCTTCTCCCTTCTTTTCATCTTTCTTCCACATCTCATTCCCCTCCCTTGCTTCTTTTGCATAAACTCCTTCCCATCCATTTTCTTTCTCCTATTTTCCACTTTTTCCTTTCTTTCCTTCTCTTTTCATTCTCTCTTCTCCTTTCCCTTCTTTCTTTTCTTTTTTTTTTTTTTTTTTTTTTTTTTAAAGGAATTTCGATTGTGTGCTTCCGTAGATGTAATCGATGACACCATTGATTGTAAATTAAAATGCAAAACTTAATCAATAAAGAGAAACTTTTCATTTTGCGTATATGAACCTTCACAGCCTTTTCTAAATTTTATATATCCGAATCGGGTCGAACGTCCGACAACATAAATTAACAAACGCCTCAACTGGCCACGAAAGATCGAGCAAGGCTTTGATGCATATTACAAACCGATGCCTACTGGTAAAAACGCTTAAGATGTTCCGCATTCCATGTATGCTGTAAGATTTTTCCTTCCTCTGTCTGAGCCCAGAATTGCCCTACCACATGACTCGAGATATGATGTAAGACCCGCCTCACTGGGGCCTGGCTTCCATGTGGCCTGCCCTTCCTTGGCCGCAGATTTTTAAGACTAAATCACCGTATATAGCTTCCGGGTTTGACTTTCTTATTATAAAAATTTGCCATCTCTCCTTTTCATAATCCTTCCTGTGACTTTAGAACTTACTCACGCTTCATCTAGGAGTTCTAAGCCTTAGACAAAGGGCCTCGTCATTGTTCCACCGATGCTAACTCGATCCCTGTAGACTTATCCATGCACACACCTCAACTGGGGCTACTACTCATACAAAGCAAAAAGTGGGCTCTCCCGGTTGTCGACTCAGGTCGCCCTGAGGCCCATAATACCCTGTGGAGGTATCTTCACCCACCCCTTTGAGGTCTCCACCAGTTTTCAAGCGCTTTAAGGGTCTCCGAGTAGTGACTTTACCGTCCTGGATTGTGGTACTGAGATGAGTAATAATTTTGACCCAAGCCTAATACGTAAATCTCAATTTGGCGTTTGTCGAACCTGGCTTTTCAGTTGTCCCGATACCGTGGCCTCGGGAACCAAACCTACATACGACGGCTTGCCACAAAATTACGATCTCTCGCTCTCAATCAGGGCTAGAGGCTCTGGCCTCGCCCACTTGGTGAAGTAGTCCACCGCGACGATTATGTGATCAGAATCAATTTTTTACCAATAGTGGTCCTAATATGTCTATACCCCACCGTTGAGCGCTGGGGCCTGTGGATCGACGTTAAGGGCTCACATGAAAGGAGATCTCAAGTGGCCCCCGCAGAGATTCTGCATTTCTCGACTAGGCTCTGGCTGCATCTTGAGTATCGTAGGCCGCAATATCATCCCCGCTCAAGACTTTCCCCGCTAATGCTCGAGCCCGATATGATTCCGGCGCCCTCAGTGCTTCTCTAGCACGACTCGATCTTCTCTTGCGGGCGTAATGGCGGAGGCGTAAAACCCCGCCATAGGCTTCCTCGTGATCGTAACCCGCACCTCACTCATTTTGCCGCTTTCGGTCAGTCTGCGAAGCCTGGCCTATAATATAATCCCAAATGTGCTCCATCCAAATCCTGCTTGACTCGACTGCAACCTCCTCGCCAGAGATCCATCGAGGTTCCGCCTGTGTATTCGATGTAATGACCGCTGAGCCTTCCTGTGAAGCCGTGCTAGCTTTGCCAAGGCGCTGGCCGGAGTTTTCCGCGCTTTGGGAGGCGCTTAACTGAACTAAATACGAACTTTTTAATGAAGTTACGAACTTTCTGAGGTATAGAATCATCCTTCACTTTTAGCCTCAGAAGTATCTTCTTGTATTCGTCTCGACCACTAAATGAGTCATCGTAGACTCCTAGCCGGGGTCGACTCTAATGAATGGGGCGAGGTTGACTCGCTGCAGGATGGCTCCCATACTCCTACTTCGTTGTCAGCATGAACTAAACTGAGTATATCATTCATTCCTTCCCTAGAGGTCGATTAGACTCGCTTCCGTCTTCCCTCACAGATTCGAGGCCTCCATCTAGCGAGGGTTTCCATGGGAGGCTATCATTGCTTGAGCTCACCCATCTACCGAGGTGTGAATTCCATGACGGTCACCAAGACTTGCCCTTTTATTGCAACTAGTTTGTATATGATGTCGAACCCGCCTCACTCTATGGCCCATTTCCATCAATCTTCCAGAAACATTATGAAACACTGGCTTCACTCCACTGAACTTCTATGGTATGAGCCCGAAATATGGGCGAGCTTCCAAGTCATAGCTACGTAGAGCTAAAATTAACTTTTCCATTCGAGTACCTCCTCTCGCTTCCTCTGTAGCTCACTGCAGTGAGGTAAATCGTGCCGAACTCCGCCTTTATCTCCGTCTGAGGACAAATACCAAGTTGAAAGTCCGACACGCTGGCACAGAGTGGGGAGCCCCCTTCATTCGTGGCTTAATAGAATGGGAGGGGAACTCGTGTATGTTTTCAAAGCCGAGAATGCTTCACACTTTGTATCTAATGAAAGGCTTTCTTCGTAACTTTGAAGAAAGGCTACATTTATCACTCGCCCGGATACAAACTTGGCTTAAAGCCGCAATCCTCCTGCCAGCCTACTTCCCTATACATCGTGAGGGTGACTTTATGCCGAGCAATCGCTTTACCTTGTCCTCTGACTGTCACCCCTTGGTGGTTGACTATGAAACCCAAGAATTTCTACTGATACGCCGAAGGCGACGAAGGTGATTCAGCTTCATGTCAGAAGTTTCCTCAAGATCCTCAAACGCTTCTTGATAGATGGAGCTATGTGGAGCTCATTGCGGATGGATTTTACCAAAGATGTCATCTTATGAATATACTTCCATAGTTGTAGCTCTAACTGGTTTTGAAACATCCGATTCACTAATCTCCGAAGTATAGCCTCGCTGAGCCTAAATGGTATCATAATGATATAGCAAGAGTTCCTCGCACAGGATTTAACGAGTTTTTTCGTCACAGTCCATAATCGATCTAGTTGTAGCCGGAGAAGGCATCCATAAAACTGAGGAGTTGATGGCCCGCGGTGGCATCTACGATGAGGTCGATCATACAGAGGGAAACCGCCCGCAAGCGCTTTGGTTACGCCGTTGGGGTCGACGCAGTAGCCGTCACTCGCCGCCGCCTTTGATTTGTATGACGCTGGCTGTCACCGTATTCTACCTCCCGACGCCTTCCCGCCCGCTGAGTCGGTCGACTTCTCGCGATGGCTTTTTGTCTTCCGCGCGCTTCCCGCCACGGCTCAAGGACGCCGACGCCTCCACCGCGAGTGATTACCGAGTCAATTCCTCCTATATCCCCGTCGTCGGCGCGGCGACGCTCGCCTCCGCCTCAAAACCGGTAAGGAGGCTTTAAGATCTTCCGCAATTGAGCCGAGAGGCGAGAGATGCCCGGTCGCCATCCAAATGGAGCATCGCCCAGCCCTCTTCACACCGCCGTGGGCACCTCGCCACGAGATGTCAAGCTCGGGCCCACATTCACGCTTGTCGACCGTCATCATGGAGGCCGTGTAACACTCCCGCTATCCGTCGATCTCGAACCATCCCTACCCGCATGGTTGGGAATTACCATCATGGTACGCGAGGGAACGCTTCGGTCAAGGTACAGCCGAGGCCTCCGGCCAATATATTATAAGCTGATGGGGCGTCTACAATAAGGAATCTTAATACATTAGTCGCCCGCAAGGGTTCTCCTGTGCAGGAGTACCCGCTGAATTCGCTTCCAGCGTAAAGACCACCCTTTTCCCGTAAAACCCCCAGTGTCAATGGGAAGCCCAGTTTTTCTCCCAATGCCCATTTTGATCGGCTGGTCGACATCAAGATGATGTCACCAACTCCGCTAATATCAACTGGTAACCCTGGCGAACCGCTTTGTTGGCTACACCGCCAATCACCAATGGGTCAAGTACGGGGTGTTGGCATCCCTCCGTGATCCGAAATGAGAATGTGACGGACGTGTCGATCACGGCAGCTTGATACCGCTTGTACTTCCCTATTCACGCCCGAGCATCGCGCAGATGGGCCTTCTCTCGAGCTGAACTAGACTCTCCTCCTCCCGTCCTCCGAGATCACATGGATTTCCGCGGTTCATCGCGCCGAGTCAGCCGCCCGAGCGGCGCTTGTCGAGTCGGGGGCCTGGTCTCCGGTTTGATTCCGGGCCCCGATCTCGGGTCCGACTCCTTCGAGATAAGGAAACGCCGGAGGTATCCAAGGCCGTATTGCCACACCCATCTCTCTCTTTAGATGTCATAGCTTGTTCGTGCGATGTCCATAGACCTCGGGTGGAACCCACAATACTCAAAGGTCCCTTACATGGATCCGACTTCAGCCTGAAGCCGCATCCAGAACCGCTTGTTCAGACTTCATGGTGTGGGACCCGTGACACCGAGGCCAAGTAGGGGAGGAACACGAGGCGGACAATCGACATCTTCTTTCGCTAAATCGCGGCGGACCTGCACGATCCTCGAGGTTTCAGCGCTTTTCGTGACGCTTCATCTTTCTTTCGGGATGTTTCACGAACGCTTGCCTCAGCTTCGCCCTGGTCGCTTATCTGTCCCGCTCTTCTTTGGCGGGTGGAGGAGCTCTCCTCTGGCTATGAGGGCTTCAGCTTATTTATATATTTCGCCATGCGCACTCTACGGCGCTTTCTATGGGTTCTTTTGAGATGGAAAACATCGATCCTTCGATCGCACTCTAACCCAAAGAATGAATGCAAGATTTAATTTTCATCAGTATAGTCTATCTTCGTGGGACTCGGCGTTGAATCTGCACGAGGACTTGACTTTCCTACGAGCCCCGCTTAACTATCAATAAACAGATGGTAACTCTGGCTTCTATACGTCCTAGTCTACGGCTGAGACGCACGGAATGATAGTTCTTCAATGGGAAGATTGACAAGTGGCAACTCATAAATCAGGCCAAAGCTGGGCCTTTAGTGTGGTGGGTAAAGCCTTGCATCGTGACAAGGTCCTCGATAACACTCCATCCGATTTTGTGGCTGTGCATCGAGGTATCTTACTTCGGATCTTGTCCCATTGAATGCTTCCCACTGTAGATCGACTCAACCGAAGCGGGTAGCGTAGCACTCACTGTGTGAAGGTGATTCAAATTTGTTGCACCAAAGCCCAAGAAGATCCATGCGCCCTTAACCACCTCCTTCCACACGGCCAGCCTCTGTGTCAAGACTCCTAAACCTCTCGTCCTAAGGATCGCCTCCCGCTCCCTACCAGGACGAGTTCTTCGTTTGCCAAGTGTCCCCTCGAGCATTGCTCCGCTTTCCTCTCTCGTAGGGCTAATTTGTGTCCGTGCACCCGGCTCATTGACTCGCTTCGTTTGCACCTCGGAATGTCATGACTGGTTGCTCCTCAACAGGGGGAAATGTTATGTCCTTCCCGGGTCCGTCGCAGCTCCTATGGATGTTGCATTTGTCCGTGTTATTCAACTCTTCTATCAGGCATTGATTGGACGAGGCGGCGCGCTCCACCCGTCGTATCGACTTGCATCGCTTCTGCACGTAGGAGGTCCGCTTTGTCCGTGTCAGTCGATCCCGCATCCGGCATCAATTTTGCCCTACCGTGTCTCGTCGATACTCATCAATCGAACCGCCATTTATAAATTTTCGCCTGCTGCACGCGCTAACCGATGATGCCTTTTTCTAACCGAATCGGGCGAGTAAAAGCGGGGCCGCCGCCACCCGATTGTTCGGGGCCGGATAGCGCCTGGATTATCTCCGCCTGCGCGGATCGCTTAATCGTCAGCTCGCGTACCTTACGAGCACTCTCTCAAAAACAAGGAATAAGGGGGTCGGTATCGTGGCCTATGGTCATCTGGCGTTTGGAGCCGCCATAAAAGAGACCGCTTGTAGGCGGGCGCGCCGTATATGAGTAGCGCCTACAGGCCACCTTCATCGCCGTGGCTATGTATTTATAGTAGATGTTCAAACTGGGCTGGATCAGAATTGTGGATTTGTTCATTGATGATTTTATCGCAGATCGGATTTATAATGGATTATTTGGAATAATCTTCCTTCCTTATTGGGGGGAGATCCAACTAGTGATGATCTGTTATTATTTTTCTTTCCTTATTGATAAGATTTTGGTTGGATATTGTTAGGGGTTATTCTATTTTCTGTATTGGCGAAATACAATCTGATTTGTAGGATATGGACTTTCTAATTCATCTGGGTATCCTTTGGACCTAAGCGTCTGGGCCTTCGTTTTGAAATTTGTGCAGGGGGCTGAGTATTGCGTTGGGCTTGAGTGGGCACAGGCCCAATTTTCAAACCCTATTAGTATTGATATGTTTACAAGAGTTCAATTATACACTCTTATACAAAATGATATATTACAACTGATTGTTCTAATATACATATACAAAATATGGTCCAAAGCCACATTTGTCTTTCTTCATATATGCGGTCCCAAATGCGGGTCAATGCACACTTTTCTTTGTACCTAAAGGGTCAGACGATGGGATTATAGAAAGCTTAGTAGTGATAATCTCACAAGGTTACTCCACCTAAGTGCCCATACAATGATCAGGCCAACCCATACACATCAAGTAGAAATGCCTACGTGAATATCGTATGTCATGCATGGAATGTCTTCATTGCCCATATCAGTCACTCATGAGCTACGTCGCGAATGCACATGCGAGTGTGGCAATCGTCACTAGTAGTACCAATGACACACATATCTGAGGCCACTTACGGTTCCTAATACCCAATTCAAGGCGCCAATAGGCAACTAATCCAAAGTCAATGAAAATCGACTCCTACCACACAACTTCGAAGTCAATGTAGTGGCTGTGTGTCTTATTTTTAGGCAGCGGATCTTTTCGAATCCTGCAGTAGGTCTCTTACACCCACAGAACTTTTCGGATCACACAGCGGGTCTCTTACACCCATGTTCCAAGCTTTTCACATGAGGGGATTAACAACCCCCTTCTTTCTTTGCCTAACACACATTAATTATATTTCACTTTATGCTTGGAGTCGTGAGTCATTTATTGGACGTCATCCAAAGTACGTGTGACGCCCTATTTCCCGAAGGTTCGTTGACAACCCGTCAACCTGTGGAATACTTGTGGATGTCGGGTGGCCAGGCACCACTCCACATCAGGCGAGTCTCCTTTATGCAGGCTCTACCCAAGGTACACAACTGTCCCAACAATTAACAACTACACCGCAGGGTCCATATCTGATAAAATGAGTAAAATAGCCACTTGGGCGTCTGTCCAAATACTCGTAAATATATCGACCAACGATATTACATAGTTCGAGTTAATAAATCACTCTAATTCAAACATATATTAAAGTTAGGGTTTCTAGCACATGTTATACAAGGTATCACCAAGCCTTTATGTTGGCTTTCTTCTCAAGCGGCCTCAGTGGCGTCGTCCTCTATTACCTCCCACGTACGAAGTAGTGATCACTTTCAGCGGGGTGAGCAATGCCTAGTGAGATAATTTCCCTCGTTGGTGCTCACCTAAGTGCACATGCCATGGAAAACAATCACACTTTCGAAGCAAATACATGAAAGTCCTACTTGAATATCTACATGCCCAATCCCATGTCTCAAGTCCTCACCAACTCTCTCACGCATGCCTAAGCCAAATGCGAATAAAATCACAGTTTTCAAAACAAAAGCTTTTTGTTCTCGAAAACTTACTACCGAGATTCGGTAAACATATGGGACTACCCTTAAAGGAGAATTTGTTGGATAACCTTCAGAAACAATTCATGGGCCCCTTTGACGTGAATTGTTGGACAATCTCCCAACACAATTCTCCAAAAAATCTTCCGTCAAAATTCATTTCACAAACATTTTTCCTTTTTATTTTCTTTCATGTCATGCACTCACTCCTAATATTCTAGGGGTGCGCAGTACATATGGAATGCGTATATCAATCCCAACAACTCATGCTAATATATAAAACATGTATATATTAACATAATTAATTCACACAACTCATGTTATTAAATTCACATAATTCATGTTATTAAATTCACATCAATAACACCAAAATTAGCTCACATGGGCTAATTAATAAATACAAGCAATTCATTTTCAATCACTCAACAATACAAAAATCACACCAAAAATCACGTGAACAATGAAACCCTCGGGTTGGCACTATTCACGACCACACAATTTAGAGATTTTCTCCACTCGGTTCAAATGTTTTGAAAGCAAAGTACGAAATTAAATCAAGCCTCGGAATATCCCTAACCATTCACATGGCTCTTAGCCAAAGAATAACATAAGTAGGAGAAGACCCCTACCTCTTGAAGTTGTCGGAACTCCACCAAATCGGTGTCCACGCGTAGCCTCGCCTCGTAGAATAGCTTTACTTCTTGGCCCGAAGCGAACCGATGGTCCGAACGCCGAGAAATCTAGAGAGAAGTCACTCCCTCTCTCTTTAAAAACTGGAATCACAACTCTCTGCCGATTTTGTGTTCTTTTGGAGAAGAAAACTATTTGCTCTTTTGTCTTATACTCATTTAAACATTTTCATTAATTCCCATCTTGTCCCTTTTAAGTGACTTTTGACACATGGCTTAATCTAAGCCCATTCATCCTCATCTAATCATGCAACATGTGTCACATGAATTTTTTATGTAATAGGTGACTTTTGTCACATCCACATGTCTCTCACAAGTAGTTTTACGACCTCGACACGGTGCCTGAAAGCGTAAAATTTTGACTATCTCGAGGTCGACAAGGAATTCAGCGTGGTAGCTAAGTTTCTGAGCGATTCCACTTGATGAAGTCGTTTCGTCATCAGGGATCTGAGAAAATTCGGGTTTGATAGAATTGGTTTTACCATTTTTTAAAATTCGAATTTTCGGGTTTTACATTCTCCTCCTTAAAAATTTCGATCGAAATTCTGGACAATCACAACAACTCACATGCATATGCAACGTGCACTATACCATGCATGTAAACTAGTCATTTAAGTATTCGCAGCTAAACCATTATCGTCCTTAAATGAAGGGATAGGTGGCCCGCATCTTGTCTCGCCTCCCATGTTAACTCCTCCACTCCACGGTCTTTGCCATAGCACCCTCACTAAGCCTCACGATCTTGCATCTTGAAACGCTGATCTCGGCCTCCGCAATGCTGCCCAGTCCTCCTCGAAGGTCTCATGCGTATCGACCTCGATCTCTCCTCCAATCCACTACATGAAATTTGGATCTAGAGTGTACCTAGAAGCATGGAGACGTGGCGATACCTCGTGGACACTTGACATCTTTGGGGCGGTAAAGCCAGCCGGTATGCTCGATTTACCATCTCGAGTATCCTCGAAGGGCGATAAACCTCGTGATGGCTTCCCATAACTGCTGGGCGACCACTTCTCTCTTGCAGGCATCACCTTCGAAGAGCTGATCACCAACCTACTCGAACTATAAGGGTCGACATCACACATCAGCTTCAAGCTCTTCACCGACTCTAAGCTGAGAAGGCGTTGTCGTATCAACTCACCTTCTCGAGTTGTCTCTAATCATATCGGGACCGGTGGTAGACTCTCACGCCTTAGTTGTATGTAGGTGATCTGTGGCCTCCCGGCCACAATGCCTCATATGGTGTCATACGTATACTCGCCCGATACTTTGTGTTTGTAGGCGAGAATTCCACTAAAGGAAAATGCTCCTCCCAGCTGCCCTTATGATCCAGGATGCATGCTCGCAGCATGTCCTCTAAAACACAGCCTTAGTCCTCTTTGGTGACCATGCGTACCGTAGATTGGAAAATTTGTGCTCATGTTGGTTGTGTGCCCATAACCTTTTGGAAACTGTTCCAAAAGTGCGCTAAACCTCGGGTCTCTATCCGATACTATGGATACTGGTACTCATTGCAGCGGACTATCTCTTGAATCTTAGCCAGGTACCAGAATCTCTCGATGTAGAAGGTCATCCGCATGGCTAGAAAATGTGTCAACTTCGTGAGCCGGTCCACTATTACCCTTACTGCATCATGTCCCTACGGTGTCTGTGGCAAGTGGGTCATAAAATCCATCGTGACATACTTCCACTTCCACTCAACCACCTCTAATGGCTGAAGTAGCCCTACTGGCTTTTGGTGCTCAGCCTTAACATGCTTACCGCGTGAGACATCAAGTGAGCAAAGTCCCGTGTCTTTTCATTCCCTCCGATGTCACGAAAGTGAAGATCCACGAGGTACATCTTAGCCGTTGCCACTTGGATCTGCGAATTGAGGAGTGAAACTCCACCAAGAATCTCTTCTCGAATCGATTATTAAGGGAACCACTACCATCCTCATATCGAAGACTACCATGCAATGGGCCGGTCCAGCCACCATCCTTTGTACTGTGTACTCGGTCCGCGATGGACACTATCTCGTCTGCCTAGGACTCAATCATACTATGAGAGGCGGTGTAGCTACTAAACTCCCCAGCGTACGGCGAGCACCTTTCGTCTTTATGTATCCCATAGTCTCGAGTATCGTGACTCAGGGAAGTATACTGCGTGCTCCCGTGACTTAGGTGGGTGCATCAGCCACCACATTTTGCCACCGGGATGGTAATGCAAAGTGAAGTCATAATCCTCCCAACAGCTCCATCCATTTCGTTTGCCTCATATTTGAGGAGGTCCGACTGCGTGAAAATATCGCGGACTTTTGTGGTGCGTGCTCAATTGTTCGCCATATAAATGGTAGAGCAAAATCTTTCAAAGCGAAGACTTCATTTGTGACTCCATGTCGTGTGTGGGGTAGTGCTCATGATTCTTCAGTGGCGAGAACCAGCTTCTACTACCCTCCGGTGCATTAAAGCATCCGGTCAGAGCCTCGGGGCATCCTGATACACTTTGTGTACCCCTTGTCACAATAGGGACTATCAAGATAGGGGTTGAAGTAAGCCTCCTCTTCAACTCTTGGAATGCCTCCTCGCATCGGTCATCCCAATCAAACTGGGCCTCATTCCGGGTCAATCTCGTCATCGATGCCGCTAATCGGGAGAAATCCTCAATGAATCTCCTATAGTACCCAACCAATCCCATGAAACTACGTATCTCGAAGATTGACTTCGGCCTCTCCCAACTCATCACGGCCTCGACCTTCTCTGGGTCTACTAACACGCCTAATGCTAACACCACGTGTCCCAAAAATCTCACCTCAGTAAGGCAAAACTCGCACTTACTGAACTTATCTGTGATGGTCTCTCGACAAATGTAACACAATCCTCCAAATGATACTCATGCTCCACTCGACTAGGGTAGATCAAAATGTCATCCAGGAGCTTCGACAAACTGATCTAGATAGGGTTGGAATACCCTGTCGCAGAGGTCCGCCAGATATTCTTTGCGCGCGTCGTCGATCTAAGGGCATCCTTTGTAAACTCAAAGTGCCCATAACACGTCCTAAACGTTGTCTTAAGGATATCTGTCTCCCTAACCCTTAGCTAATGGTAACCAGTGCGAAGGTCTATCTTAAAGTAGACTCGAGCTCCTTTCAACTGATCAAACAAATCATCAATCCTCGCGGTGAGTGCAGATTCTTGGCCGTAACCTTTGTTATTTGTCGATAGTCGATACGGTCGAAGGGTCTTGTCTTTCTTCTTTGCAAATAGAACCGGAGAGCCCCATGGTGAAGTACTCGGTTTAATAAACCCCTTGTCCAGTAAATCCTGTAGCTGGACTCTAAGTTCCTGTAACTCAACTGGTGCCATCCTATGCAGAGTCATAGAGATGGGCGAGAGTACAGGTGCTTGGCTTCGATCTGAAGTCTGACCCTTTGCGGAGGTAATCGGTGGCTCGTCGAGAAAAACATCCTCGTATTCGCGGACTACTGAGGTAGATCTAGGTCAGTTCTCACCTCGTCCTCTAGAGATTAAGGCTTGCTAGCCAACCTTATTTATCCATGACACACGGACTTGTATGCGTGCGGGGTAAAATACCATACTTGTCCCCTGAAGTACAACACGAAGTGCGAGTCTGGTAGCAGGCGGTAACCCTCTTCTGCTCCTGATCGATAGCGACTCTATAGGTTGTCATTCTGATGCATCCAGGATTCACATTCGAACTACGACATGTCCATGACCCTCGGTCATTTGTGAGTAGAATCATGAGATCTCTAACTTCATAACCATGACATATCATCCTATCCTCGCCCCAATCACAGGGGAGAACTCCGCATCTGAGGCTCATCAAGGCCTCAACATCTAAGTCCAACTCTATCACAACTGATGCAGCATCTCTATGGTGTAAACACAGTCTCGAGACACTATTTACATACTAAAAATATTTCATACGCAATGTAAATGCATTCGTAGGTAATGTAAGACAATAAGTTCCATATATTAAATCATATGCAACAAAACATATTTTATTTTATTTTATTTGTTAAAAAAAATGTTGTTTTATTTTTATTTTATTTTATTTTGAAAGCCTGCGTGAGCAGTGCTCATGAGCGATGTTCATGAGCGATTATCCCCGAAAATTGACTCAATATAGTGTCCTGAGTCAAAACTGGGTGAAGTGCATAGTGCACCCACCCTTAGCTCAGCCTACACGCACACTGTGCCTTGTCGCAGGCCCGGCCCGACCGTGTCGTAAGCCTGGCCTAGCCGTGTCGCAAAGCACGCCCGGTTGTGTCGCAGCGCCGCATGATCGTGTCGTGAAACACGCCGACCGTGTCATGATGCACTCCCGATCATGTCGCAGCGCCGCGCGACCCCGTGTCGCGCGTTTGTCTGGATACTGCCGTGTCGTCGGCGCCCCGCTCGTGACTGGCTGCGTGTTGTGTCGCGACGTAATACCGCGATACAACCATGACCAGCCTCCCCTCCTATCCGCGATATAAACGATTGTATCGTGACATGCCTCGCTAACCAGACCGCTCGCCTGTCACGATACAAAAACTATATCGTGACACAACTAGGGCTGAACCAAGACAAGTGCTGCCCCTCCCTTGTCGCGACACAAAGCTTGTGTCATGATACAAAAACTCTTCTTGTATTGTGTTGGGCGTGTTGTGCAGGTTGGCGTCATGCACCCGACTCGACTACGCCATGTCGTGGCCCTTTTAAGCGTATCGTGATGGCGAGGCTTGCCTGGCCATTCGCACCGTGTGCGCACCTCCGATGTACGTGCGATACAAGTAGGTATGTCGTGGGCTCATTACAATGATGGTGGCCATTTCCATGTTCCATTACGCACTTTTGTTTTTTTTTTTCACAACATTTTTTTCTTTCCACCTAGTGGAAGACCATAAAAAAAAAAAAATTATTATTATTATTTTTTCCTTTTTCAGTACAGAACAAAATAAATTCCTTAAATTTTTATTTTATTTTTATTTTTCTTTTTCCGGGTTCACTTTACTACGTTGTAAAACATCGAAAAAAAAATTCTTCTCGTCGTTTTTTCTATGTCTTTGTCGCTGCGATCACACAACATACACACCTGATCGATCATACATCAATCATCAAAGTTCACGGGAATCGTGATCTAACGTGCCCATTAGAGTCTTAGGTATTGTATACCTAACTTGGCTGACATAAACTCTAGGTATTTATAAACCTAAGCTCTGATACCAAGCTGTGAAGCTAGTATCATGACCATACTTATAAACACACCCACCGAGCTCCCAAGGTAATCATTTACCTTATCTTTACATTATAGGCGTGACGCTCCATTTCAATTAGTTGACAACCTGTCGACGTGGAATACTCGTGGATGTCGGGATGGCCCGATACCACTCCGAGAGTGAGCGATCTCGCTTTGTGCACGGGAGCTCTGCAATTACACGAAACGTCCCCGACAATTAACAACTACTGCACAGGTTCCATATACAATTAAAAATGAGTAAAATAACCACTTTGGCCACATACATCAATACTCAAAATATATCCCAACCAGTATATTACATGGTTCAGAGTTAATAAATCGCTTTCTTAATTCAAACATGTATTAAAATTTAGGGTTTCAATGCATATGTTACATAAAATTATCTGCAAGCCACGCATTATTAAGAGCACTGCTTCTCAGCAGCGACCTCTAGTGAGGCGTGAATGGCTCTCGCCACGCTGCAGTACTGAAATAGTGATCCTCGACAAGGTGAGTAATGCTAGTGGGGATAATTTCTACGATAGTTTACTCAACTAAGTGCACATGCTGCATGACAAACAATGCGCTCGGCAAATACATGATCCTTGAATATGCACATGATCCCATCTCCACAGGAGTCTTCACCCAGGCTCCTCACACATGTCTAAACCAAATCGAGAAGTAAAATGTCATAGTTTTAAAAACAAAAACTTTTCATTTCTCACGAAAACTTACTAGATGATAAACATATTAGGACTACCCTCAGAGAAAAGTGATTGTTCGAATGATCTCTTAACTGAATTCTCAGGAGAATGCTTTAGTAAATTCCTTTCTAAACATTTTTCCTTTTTATTTTCTTTCATATCATTTTTCCTCTAATATTCTGAATTTTGGTACTTTATGGAATGTGTACCAATCAAACAACTCATGCTAATATATAAAACATGTATGATAACATAATTGGTCGCACGATTCATGAAACCCCATTAGAGTTCTGCATCAATAACACAAAGTGGCTCATATGGGCTAATTAACCAAAAATACAAAAGCAACTCATTTTGAATCACTCAACAACACAAAAATCACACCAAAAATCACACAAACAATGAAACCGTCGGGTTGTATTCACGACACGCCTGATTTAAATTTTCTCCGCTCGGTTCAAATGTTTTGAGAGGCCAAGAAATTACAGCTAAAAATAAAGCCTCGGAGTATCCTAACATTCATGGCTCTTAGCCAAAAGAATAACCTGGTATCGGGAGAAGACCCTACACACTCTTGGAGTTGTCGAACTCCGCAAGTGGTGTTCCGTGGCCCTGGAGTCGCGTAGAATAGCTTTGCTTCTTGGCGAGGAAGCCTTGCCGTGGTCGAGCAGGGAAATCTGAAGAATACTCTCTCTCTCTAAAAATTGGAATCACAACTCTCTATCGATTTTGTGTTCTTTTGGAGAAGAAAACTATTTGCTCTTTTGTCTTATACTCATTTAAACATTTCCATTAATTCCCATCATCCCATTTTAAGTGACTTTTGACATATGGCTTTAATGCAAGCCATTCATCTCCTCTCTCTCTAATCATGCAACATGTATTATGAATTTTATATTAATAAATGTTTAAAATAATATTCTCCACATCTATATAAGCTCAGGAAGGCGGGTTTTTCATGAGGAACGGAGCTTCCAGTTATTTGCATAGAAGAAGTAGAGTGTTTTGACTAATCTGAGTGACAAAGTCGGCGTAGTAGTTAGATTTCACGAGAGACGATTCCAACGATGGTCTGTTTTGATCATCTAGGGATCTAGAAAATTTAGGGTTTTGACCGAAGTACACCGTTTTACACTTTTGGAAGATTCGAATTTTCTGGATTTCTGATCACGGAGCTCACTACCCGTTTCATTAACAACGATGATGGATGACCATACCCATGCACACAGCACGATATGCGATTTCTTTGACCAGCGTAATGCTAATAATCACTACAATTTCTCATGTCACATGTATGATGCACTATGAACCATTCTCATCGATTGTACTTCATGTCGATTACAGCGAAACATATAATAAAGAGCGTCATATATATATAGTTCACATATATTTCATGCCAATATATATATACTTATATATATATATATATACATATATATATATCATTATCCAAACATATTAATCGTAATCCATGACTAAACAAATAATCAATATGGGTCGCACCTATAAGACTAACTCATGGCAATTCCACCCGATGCAATAGCCTACAACTTGCCAGCCCAATGGTCATGTAAACGGGCTATTCATCGGCCTGACCAAGTAACGCACACATGAGGTGCAAAAACATAGATTTCAGCAAGAGTTTATGATCACCCACTATCCTCACGGGAACTTGTGGCTGGAATCTTGACTCAATGGGCTTTCTATAGAGTCCAAGAACACTCGAAATGGAGTTCGGACGAAGAAGTTATGGTCGTCCGAAGTTGGAGGCCAACAATCAGAAAAATGACAATTGTGTCCCACCCGGGAATTTCCTGTTGCACACCATAGCGTGCTACTCCACTTTGAATGAATTTCTGAGTCCAAAGGGGTCGAATTTTGATATACCTATTTTAAGGAGATATGTTCTCCTATAAGTTTAGTTTACCCATAAATTTGAATGGCTCGATTGAATGAGTGATGACAGTTATGTAAGCTAAACTTAGTCATAAGGTCATAGAGAGAAGAAGCGGACGGCACCTCGCCGGGACACACACACAGTCGCTTGAGCATAAATTAAGCAGGAGTAGGAGGAAAAACCTTACCTCAAATAGCATGATTTCTGGGACCACGCAGCACTTCTTGGTTTCGTGAAAGCCCCAGACCTTTGACCTTGGAAAAATCTTGCCATGGTCGGTACCACGATGTAGCTCGTTGCGTGGCGGCTTTAACTCTTGACTACCGAGTTTCGATAAGGAGAAGAGCACTTGCTTGAAATCGTCGGAGGCTTGAAAACTCTCCTCACCTCTCTCTCTCTTTCTCTAACATTTTTGTTCTAGATCAAATTGTGAATATTTTTTATTTTAGATATTTTCTTTGATATTTATACATGAGACTTGAGTGAAACAAATACATCAGCCACGTGTCATTATTAGCACCAGTCTGTTTTCTCTCGAAACAGTTTGTTTTAAAGTCATAGGTTTAAATTCATCTATCTTAAATGGACGTTACAAATATTTGACATTTTTCTGGTACTTACAAGAATCTTGAACTCTGGGTCACTTGTAGATCTCAAATTCAAAGAAAAATTTGACGGTCTTGAAGTCGACAAAATTCATATGGGTGACTAGATTTTGCGAGCCAGTTTCAGCGATTTGAGAATCAGTTTCGTCATCAGGATTTAGAAGATTACAGTTCAGCGTCAATGATAAAATGATGCCTCTAAATGAATTTCTAGGAGTTACATAATGGATTCACGATACCACACTCCTCGTTCTCTGCCTAAAGGCTGACGATGATGGAATTAAGATATTTGTATGATCTCATGACTTAGGATACGATGATGCATAAGTAGCACATGAAGAATTGTTCAACGGCTGATGGAGCAGAATTAAATAAATTTGGCTAACAAATTTGATGATTTTGAGGGCTTTGATGAGGAATTGAAGAGCTATAACCCGGTGCCGCAGAAATGACTTGAAACATGAATGGGCGAGCAAAGCCCAAGGCGATTTGAGACCACGACTAAGCAAGCTAAGGCCATTGTGGAAGAGCGAAAATAACAAACTCAATTTCTAGTGAAACTCTTGGAGGCAATCTTGGGAGTTATGAGAGGAAGCGAGGCAAACATAGGCGAGTTGTTTATGGACTTGCAAGGGAACTATCGGTGAACTCGAGGGCGTACCACGGGGAGATTCTTTATGGTGGGAGTGTGTTACTGCTCACATGTCCAGGTTGACAATCTGGTGAGTGTAACTAGTGGATGCCTTAATGCTACTAGAACATTGACTCATCATGGGTTCGTTGATCACATCAACCCAACTGCACAATCTAGAGTCTATGATGAACCACTTCCTTCTACTGAAGGATTGGGGGGCACTATGCCACCCTCTGCATTAACAGATTTACCAAGTACATAGTCATTCACTAGCCCTTTATTGGTGGAGAAGACACATGACTATGGTAAAGAAGTCTGACATCGATGCATAGTCCATTTAATGCACTTTTCATGTTTTCAATTTCTGACAAATGTATGGGTCGACAAGTAGTAAAGGGGACTCTAGGAGTCCAAATATCGATCCCACAGGGAAGGTGTGTGTCGCCTGACTAACCAAGCACCGAGCTAATTGAATCTTTTATTATCTAAGCTATCTAATTCGAGAGGTGATTATATTAATTAAAATAAACTAATGATCCAAAGGGTTGGATTTGGATTGAAATCAACAAGAGCTAAGTTGAACACATGATTAACCTAATGGAATGTAATATTAGGGTCAATTGAAGGTCCCTAGTGCATTTGTTTCCCTGTTTAAGCCTCGAGCCATGGTTCATTAGTGTATATGCGCGAAGGGTCGGGTATGCGAGCCTCAGCTTAAGCGTGTGAGGTATCTGCACCAGATCTCGTCAGGCCGAATGGCGGATCCAGAGACCGGGTTCGAGGGCGCAAGACGGAACTATATAATGGGACTCATTGACTGTTCTTTATCGAGGCGGGCGAACTTGTACACAGTAAGGTATACAAACAATTTACGTAATAACAAAATCATTTACATATCTGAAAAAGAGCACCACTTGGGAGTGGTGTCCATCGAACCTCCATACATATCTTGAGTCCATTTATACATGTACATTTTCTATTGAATATATTTTGCGACGGAATACAAAATATGATGTACTCTTAATTGGGTTACATCTTATACAAACATACATATACCTATCTAATAAGAAAGCTTATCATGAATCGCGGAAAAACGCTAGTGAGCATATCTGAGATGGCGTGGCAAGGTGGTGTGGAGTGTCTCTGTCCTGTAGCCTCCTCTTCGAGTACCTGGGTTGAACACCATGCTAAGCTTTACGCTTAGGCAGGAACATAAGCATGGACAACCACAATGGTGATCGTCACAAGAAAAGCTTATCATATGCATTTCATATATCTATATATATTCATATACTTTTATTACTTATCATCTTTACATTCTATTGCATGTCAATCTTTTCCGTTATGTTCTATGTCTTTAGCATATCTTATGTCTATACTTTCTTTGTATTCTGTTTCTATACTTTGCATATTCCATATTCATTTCTAACTTATTGTTCTATGTCTTTGGCGTATCTCACATCTATACTTTCTTGTAGTCTTGTTTCTATACTTGCCATATTCCATATTCATTCTATAACTTATTGTTCTATGTCTTTGGCATATCTCCTATCTATACTTTTACTGTATTCCTGTTTTTATACTTTGCATATTCCATATTCATTCTATAATTTATTGTTCTGTCTTTGGCATATCTCTTATCTATACTTTTACTGTAGTCCTGTTTCTATACTTGCCATATTCCATATTCATTCTATAACTTATTGTTCTATGTCTTTAGCATATCTTCTATCTATACTTTTACTATATTCCTGTTTCTATACTTTGCATATTCCATATTCATTCTATAATTTATTGTTTGTCTTTAGCACCATATCTCTTTTCTTTGTGGTCTTTGTTCTATACTTGGCATATTCCATATTCATTCTATAAATTATTGCTTTTCATATCCTTATGATTACTTTTCGATTAATAATGAATTTATCACATCATTCATATCTCCCTTAGGAGTGCAGAGCTTATACTTTACTATCATATTATATACTATCATAGGTTTTCACATATACTTCCATGTGCTTTCATATACTATACTTTTCATATACCTTTCTCTTTTATATACTTTCTATACTTTTTCATGTGTTCATCTTTCATTCTATAACTTATTGCTTTTCATGTTCTATTACATATTCTTTCATATACTTTTGTACTTTTATATACTTTCTATACTTTTCATGTGTTCATCTTTCATTCTATAACTTATTTCTTTTCATAACAAGTTTCATTTCATATACTTTTCATATCTATTTATACTTTACTTCTTGTTCTTGTAACTGTATACTATCATCGAATAACAATGTTATGCTTCTCATATCATAGCATATCATATACTTTGCATATACATTTCCTTTGTGTATACTTGTCATTTTTTTATGTTCCATGCTGAATGCGCCCAGAGCGGATACGGAAGCCAACTAGATGTACCCCAAGGTACTATTGCATGCGAGACGGTGATCTCTATCTGTATGTACACGAAGGTTCTATTATCCTTTGTCTGAGGCAGTGGTCTACGTATGACAAGTAAGAGCCGCTATAATGATCAAAATGGGATCTATGTCATCGACCCAAACGGGGCCTCGATATCTGTATCTATATGTTGCAGCAACTGTATCTTCCCTATAGGCATGCCTATCTATCCATCTACTTGGTCAGACACAGGCAATCAGTTTTATTACATTTTCTATACATATCTCATAAGCATGAATAACTATTGTTATCATGATTTCTTATGCAATATATACTATCATTACTTTAATCTGGATTCGTTCTCATATCTGTAGCTTCATATTACGACTCTCATATTTCTCTATAATACATATATTCCTATATTTTTATCATGCATGCATTTACTCATTCAAATATTCATATATGCCTATCGAGCTATAATGCAGGTTCTCATATTTCTGTGCAAGACGAAAATTCAAATTTACGGAAAAAGGGCAAAATAATAAAATTTCGTAAAAATCAGAGAATTTTTCTAGATCCCGGATGATGAAGCAGTTTCATAGTTGGAATCGTCTCCACGAAATCACAAGCTACCACATCGAATTTCGGGAGATAGTGCCAGATTTGCATGTTTTTGAGGCGTCGAGTATCGGGTCGCGTAAAGCAAATACGGGGTGACAAAAGTCACTATAACATGTACTTATGTGACACATGTTGCATGGTAGAGATGGAATCAAAATGGGCCCGAAGATAGTGCCAAATGTCAAGAAATCCAAGCTTAGGACATGAGTTAGCATTGTGAAGATTTGTTTAATGATAATGAGACGAATATGAATAGTGTTGTCTTCCAAAAAGGGCACAAAATGAGCAAATCGGGCGTGGCGGGGGAAGGTGCAATGAAGCTAGGAGATTTGATTTTTTACGAGAGAGAGCAGCTTCTCTCCATAAGATCCCGATAATCGGCCGTCGGATTTCTTCGGGCTTGAAGGAAAGTCGTTACCTTTGCGAGGGCAACCGCGTAGTGCAGGTTTCTTGGAGTTTCGACAAACTCACACCAGTGAGGTAGGGGTTTTATCCTGCTTAGGTTACACTTTGTTTAAGTGTTTTTGTTGATGGTCGGTTGGTTCCCAGGACCTTGAGCGACCGTTTGATCGGTCCCAATCTTGGAACCGGGTGTGAAAAATTGTGGAACAAGCTAATACCGGTCGGAGTGGCGATTAATGGAATTTGGTGGGTGTTTATTGTCGCTGATGATTTATATTGTATCAGTTCATATTCTGTTTGATATCATTTTTGCATCAAGGAGCGGATGTTTAAATGGATTGAAAGTTCATTGGAGTGAGCAGTGTTGGATGATCAGTGTAGGGCTGATGACAGAAGGGTTTCGTAAGTAAGTGAATAATCTTAATAATATCTTTGTTTGTGGAGACTCTCTGATATGACAGTTGAGTGAAGTGTTGCTTTCCAGTGTTGGATGTTGCATTTTGATGATATGACATGTGAGTTAATTTTTGGTGTTATTGATGGTGAATGTGCATAACATGTTCTATGTGCTTTAATTATGTTATCATATATACATATTTATATATTAGCATGTGTTGTATAGATATATTGATATGGCATGTCATTCATGCAAGGTAGCCTAAAAATTAGGTGTTGTGCATGACATGAACAATTAGGCAAAAGCAATTTATGGTTGCGAAGGAATTTCCACCCAGGATGATTTTCAGGAGGAATGGTGTTGGGAGATGGTCCTACAATTACACGTCGGAGGAGCCCATGTGTCGTGGAAGGTTCTCGACACATTCGCCTCGGGGGTAGTCCAGCCAGTGCACCAAGAGTTCGGTAGTGTATTTTTCAAGAACAAAAAGTTTTGTTT
Organism: Tetrastigma voinierianum; assembly: GCA_016808115.1. Taxonomy (NCBI): domain Eukaryota; kingdom Viridiplantae; phylum Streptophyta; class Magnoliopsida; order Vitales; family Vitaceae; genus Tetrastigma; species Tetrastigma voinierianum. The sequence goes on from JAEQBH010000124.1 coordinate 201,461, forward strand.
TGAAAATGATATTTTTCTCATGCGTGGCTTGAAATGAGTGCTTGAGGGGGTCGGTGAGGACTCGAGACATGAGATGGGCATTTACACATTCAAGTAGGATCTGAGTGTAGAGTGTTGTGTTTATATTGGATCATTGCATATACTTGCACTTAGGTGGGGAGTAACCATTTGGGGGTGATTCCACTCTTTGGGCATTAAGCACCTATGGGGAATATATTATTTAGAGAGATGCGAGGGAGTGCGAGAGGCGCTCATCTTACGAGGCGATTTTGTAGAAAGTCGGGTTATGGCTTGATGGTTTTTATGATGTATGACGTATGTTGGAATTTAGAATTTTAATATATGTTTGAAGTAAAAATTAATTATTAACTCTTGAGCCATGGTATATAGTTGATGTATATTGATGAGTATTGTTGCTTGCAGGCCCAAGTGGTCGTTTTACTCATGTATATGTCATATGATGTTGTTTGAGAGCAGGTTACGTATTTTAGGTAAAAGCTCATTTTAAAGGAGACTGCCCCCACATTTGTGAAATAGTGTAGGGTTACGGAGCATTCCATGATATATTCAGGTAGGTGACGGGTTGTCAAGCGGACCCCGGGTTTTACAAAGGTGTATCCGCGGCAGTATGAGCTAAGATGCTTGATTACCTTGGGAGCTCGGTGGGTGTGGTTATAAGGTGTAGTCCTATTACCAGCTTCCTAGATTTACCTAGGTAGCTGTGGGTTTGAGTGTCCAATAGCGGCAGTGTGGTTTAGAATATTAGGTTTGGGTATGAGATTACCTAGGAAGGCTGGGACAAAACTTGAACCTTTGCATGTGTTTTATCATGTGATCATGTGGTGTTGTATGTGTATATGTATCAGATGGTGTGTATACCGTGTTGTATGTGTTATGATTGTTTGTGTGCTTGAAGTAATTAGCACATAGAAGTGGAAAAAGTTTGGAGTTTCTGGAGTGTGGCAAGCGGAAAAAGGAAAATAAATGAAATAAGTAATAAATTTATTGGTTTATGGGATAATAAAATAAAATTTTAATGAATTTTAAGTTTGAACACTAGAGTTAGTGTGAGAATAGGAGGTTGAGAAATTTTGGACAAAATGGTCTGAAATTAAATAGAAAATGAGGAAAATTTTTTTTTTTTTTTAGTTTCTGAGTGGGTAAAGCGAGAGAGAAAAATAAAGAAAATAAGTTTTTTACCAGAATTTGTTTAGGTGTCTTGAAGAATGAGAAAAAGAAAAATGGATATGTATTTTTGAGAATTGTTGATAGCGAGAAAGAAAAAAATTTGTATGTGTGTGAAAAACGAGAAAAGAAGAAAGGTCTGAATTAGTTGGAGCTCTTGCCATGGCGTAATCCTGAGCTCTAATCGAAATTGTATCCCATTGACATAGCATGCTGGAGCATCTACGATGGGGGTGAGCTATGTCATGATACAAGGAAGTGTATCGTGACCTGACGATTGTAGGTGCGATGGGGTACAGGAGAGAAAGTGTATTGTAAATAGGGAGTTGTATTCTTAGCAGGTTGAGGCTATAGGCGGGAGTAGCCGTGAGTGTATTGTACCAATAAGGGAGTTATGTTTGTAGGAAGAGCATTTGTTGGTGAGGTAAATGTCTGCAATACACTGGGGTGTATTGTGACGACGAAACGAGGGGCTAAGGCGACCAGAGTCCCAAATACACAAAGTGTATCGTGACCCGAGAGGTTTTATGAGACGGCGTGTCGCGACCAGGGCCGCGACCTGCATGACCATGTAAGGAGGCGTCTGCGACAAGCTGCGACGAGCTGGCGAGGGCTTGCCGAAGCTATCAACCTGCGACCGCTGCTGCCGGGAAGGCTGGAGACCCTGGCCGGCAGTGGCCCGTGACCGCGACCACGACCCCACTACGGCGTGCGGGCTTACCACAGGCGTCTTGTTGAGTAGATTTGTGCGCTTGGTGCACTTGACACAATTTTTAGACTCAATACGGATTTCTTAGTCTTGTTTGGACCTTTGTTCATGAACATTGTTCACAAAAATTTTTCGAAAAAAAAAATTATAAAAAAAATAAAATAAAATCACACAAAATCAAATAAAATGAGCTAAATTTTTTTAAAAATTAAAATTTCAAAAATAAAATTTTTGATGTTGAATGTGATTTGATACATGACATGAATAGTGTCTCGGAATTTGTGTTTATGCCTTGAAGAGATACCACATCGTGATGCGCCATTTGAACTATGTAGATGGCTGGTCGGGACGAGGGACGGGACGTGGGGCGATCACGAGTGCGGTGGGCCTCTGCCGGTGACTGTTCGACGGGCCTTTGTTGAGGTTGTAGGTATTCTTGTGGAGATGCTTCTCGCCTGGGCTGATATAGCAGGTATTCGGGGAGGTCAGAGTATTAACTCAGGAGGTTTAGAGGCGCATCATCCTCAGGGCATTCACGGGGAGAGGTCGATAGTGTGAGACCATTGAGTTCATCTGCGTGGGTTACGAGAAGGTGTTAGAGGCTAGCGGATTACCTGGCGGCGACCGGGATCGAGACTAGGCTGGCGTTCCGGCTAGAGGGTGAGGAACCAGAGAAGTATGGTGGGGCGGGCAAAGACTTCTCTACAGAGATTTGGTAGTGACATGGGTGGGGATTTCGAGAGATGTTCATGGGTAAAATGCACCCGAATCTTTGCGAGGCATGCGAGAGGCTCGAGGAGTTCCTAGAGTTGAAGCAGGGGCGATGATTGTGATGGATTATGTGGCTAGATTCACGGAGCTAGCCCGTTTTACTGATGATTACGTGGCCACCGACATGGCTAAGGTTAGGAGATTCGAGAATGGGCTGAAGTTGTCCATTCGGGCCAGGATTGTAGGACTTCGCCTACGGGATATGGACTCCATGGTTGGGACAGCCTTGACCATAGAGAGAGAGATCGAGGATACTTTCGAGACGCGAGATCGCGGGTGGTAGTGGCAGAGGAAGGAGGCGGTCTTCTTCTAGTTTGGGAAAGAAGTAGAGGGCCCCAGTTCGCATTTGTGGGGGTTCAGTCGCGCCATCATTGGGATAGATCGAGGATTGCTAGTCGGTACAGGCGGATGGTGTGCTACCATTGCCGACTGAACATATGAGAAGAGATTGCCCGAGAGCGGGAATCCCGAGTTTTAGACGACCACCAGTCTTAGTCAGCGATAGGACGGGAGAGGATCTGATGCATTCCTACGGCCAGTATAGGTCGAGAGGAGTCGGTTCCCGGTTTCGGGGAGCTGCGGGACCTCGGGTGCATAGAGCGAGGCTAGAGGCCCCGGGTATGGTAGAAGTGGGGAGCCGAAGGCCTGAGGCCGGGGGCGTCAAGGGTTCGGGGAAGATACGTACGCCATCACACCGGTTGAGTCGATGGAATCGAAGCGATTATCACGGGATACGTTTTGCTGTATCGCTATGGCGAGTGTTATTTGATTATGGTGCTACGCATTCATTCATTGCTGCATCAGTTGTGATAGAGTTGGGCCTAGAGGTTGAAACCTTGAAGGAGCCTTTGTACGTGAGTTCTCCCATAGGGATTAGGGCGAGAATAGGTTGGAGATCTCGGGGACTCTATTCACAGTGGAACTAAGGATCATGGACATGTGGGGTGATGTTGTCATCTTGGGGGATGGATTGGTGACAACTTACGGTCGTTGCGGTGTGAGCGATGGGGGTTACCGCCTACACGCGAGACAGTACTCGTGTGTGGTATTTCGGGGCCAAGCATGATGCTGCCCCCGACGAGATAGTATACGAGTCAGTGTAATCGAGGGGCGATTAGCGTTTGAAGTACAGCAAAGCCACCCCACCACTGAAGGACAAGGAGAGACCCGGACTTGGAATCACCTCGAGTAGTTTGTAGGTATGTGGATGTTTTCCGGATGGAGCTCAGGGATACCTCAGGCGAGTTGTAGGCTGACATGGAGTTCTGCACCTTGGTACTTCGCCCGTCTCTATGACTCGCATAAGATGGCACCGGGTTGAGTTACGGGAACTGAAGTCCAGTTCTGAGAACTCTTTGGACAAGGGGTTCAGTCGCAGAGCACTTCACCATGGCGCTCGGTTCTGTTCGCGAGAAGAAGAAGGACATGACCCAGCCATTTGTGCGTGACTCTGGAAGCAATTGAGCGAGTTCACGATCAAGAATCGGTACCCATTGCTAAGGATTGATGATTTGTTTGATCAGTTGAGAGGAGCGTGAGTCTACTCCAAGATAGACCTTCCCTTAGCGGTTACCATATTCTAAGAGTTAGGGGAGGCTGAGATATCCTAAAACATCGTTTAGGATGCGTTATGGGCACTTTGAGTTTGCGGTGATGCCCGCTGGATTGACGAATGCGCCAGCAGCATTCATGGATCTCATGCATAGGGTATTCCAACCCTATCTAGATCAGTTTGTCGTAATCTTCGTGAATGACATTTTGATCTACTCCCAGTCTGAGTGGGAGCATGTGTATCATTTGAGGATTGTATTACAATTGTTGAGAGACCATCAGCTATATGCTAAGTTCAGTAAGTGCGAGTTTTAGCTTACTGGGGTGAGATTTTTGGGACACGTGGTGTCGACATGGGGATGTCAGTGGACTGGGAGGAGTCTGAGGCCGTGATGAGTTGGGAGGGCGGTCGGTCTTAGCCGAATGCATAGTTTCTTGGGATGGCTGGGTACTACGGGAGATTCATTGAAAGGATTTCTCCCGATTGGCATTTTATGGCGGGGATGACTCGGAAGGAGGTCGGGAGTTTGATTGTGATGGCCAGGTGGCGAGGAGGCATTAAGCGAGTTGAAGAGGGGCATTCAGTGTTGAGAGGGAGGCGCTAGCTCTCTCTATCATGACGGTGGACGGATAGGGTACCACGGTGTATTGTGATGCCTCGAGTCTTGGATTGGGATGTGTTTTGATGCAATCGGGAGGTGGTAACTTATGGTTCCCCGTCGGAGTTGAAGAATGCGCATGTGAGAGGGTGATTACCTCCACCTTACGACATGGAGTTGGCGGCGAAGTGATCTTCGCCTTGAAGATTTGATGCCACTACTTACATATGGCGAGGAGTTCGGGGGTGTGCTCGGACACGAGTCGAAGTATATTTTCACACGACGGGACCTCCCGGTATGAGAGCAACGAGATGGATGGAGTTCACACAGAGGATTATGACTTCCTTTGCATTACCAATACTGGTAGGCAAATGTGAGCTTATGCACTTTCGGTCGAGAAGTCACGAGAGCGTTAGCTAGTATAGTTTCTTAGGGTGGCGGATGCTCGAGGCGTAGGCCGGTTGGAGTTCTGATCTGACGAGCGAGCCACACGGGGGTACGATGGGGGAGTTTAGTGCTTCCTACCTGATCTCTGTTGAGTGGTGATTGAGTCCGAGGGGCAGGGCGTGAGGAGATAGTGTCCATCGGGGACAGATACGGAGTCGAGTGCACGGTGAGCTGGACCATCCACACGGATGTTGATCTTTACGTATAGAGGGCCGGGTATAGTGGTTCCTAGTTGGCCAGGTTGAGAGAGAGGATATGATATTTCAAAAGAATGTGAATCGTGCATGACCTTTGTAAGGAATCACTAGAACCACTTGATGACATCTTGAGGAGAGTGAATGCCATGTAGAATCCCCGGGGAGAGTATCAGGGGCTTCCTTCTCTCGAGGTCAACCTGGAACTCGCGAGAAACCTAAGGGAGTGTTAGTTTGATCGGCAATAATAGTACATGAGCGCACTCTCCTCCCAACCTAGCAAGCTAACCAACCTAAATAGATCAGGGACCCGACTTTTTATTCTGAATTTCTTTTTTTTTTTTTTTTTTTTTTTTTTTTTTTTTGTAGGGGTGCGTCGCCAAAGGCATCGGCTCACGGATGTCCATGTAGCGGGATCACTTGGAGTGATTCTGGCACGATTAAAGGCTCAGGGCAGCCAGAGAGTCACTTGGGATTTTTCCGACACAAACTCTTGGGTTTCCACACGACTTCTAACTCATAGTTCGAGACTCTAGCACCTACAACTTGCTAAGCTCTGTCTATACACCCTTATATAGCGAAGCACCAAGAAGTCGATGGTTCCCGACCAGGTTGGCTTAGGGCACACGGCTTTAAGGCTTTTATTGCCCTCGGACCATGCTTGGGTTTCAAAGTGACGTTACAATTTTCTTTTCTTTTCTTTTTCTTTCCTTTTCTTAACTGCTTTTCTTTTTTTAAAAAAAGACTCATTGGTCTTTTATTTGAAAGTCCCAGAGCACCATTAAGGAGGTAGAAGTATAAGGCGAGACTGCGGGAGTTTGAGAGCTGGAAAGGCAATTTTTCAACTTATCATTGAAACCTAATGTGCACAGTGTGTGATTAGTTCGAGGTGGAAGAAAAAGGTTGAAGACAATAGGAATTCAAGTGGTCATCAACTCAACTAAGCATGGAACCAATCTAACAATAACAACATTGGGGCAGTGTTTCAACTTTTCGTATTGAAAGCTAGGCAATACAATACAAAAAAAAAAAAAAAAAAAAAAGTTGCAAATTTGAAACTGTAATTGTCAGTTGTATGGTATATATTGAATTTAAATATATTATTATATTTTTAGCTTTACAAAGAAATAAATTAAGCGACTTTATAAAAAAGATACGGCGTGAAATCATTGAACTGCAAAAATTGACTTACTCAAAATTAACAAAACATAAATGTAAAAGCCACTTCCCTTCACTAACTCTCCCCAAACTGCAATGTTGCATTGTCACTCGATGGGGTTGATGAAGCTAGGGAAGGAAGTGCTTTATCCTCGATGATATGGGACCCCTGGCACGGGATGTCATCCTTATTCCCGAGAGCAAGCTGAGGAGTTCTTGATGAAATTTGAAGGGGTGTCTCTTGATGCGGTTGTTACCCAGGATCATCGATGAACTCTGAGAGAGGGAGGGAGTTGGATGAGGCTGGCGATTAGTACCCAAAGTGCTGTTTTGAGCCCTATTCAAGATAGGTTTTGAGTGCTTTTGCGCACTAATCATATCAATTAAAGCCCGGGGTCACTTAGTACCAGCGATGCCATTTCGAGTTTGTTTTTGGCGGTGATTTTAAGGTCTTTGCGTACCTCGGCCATTTATGTTCAAGTTTGATGATAAGTTGTGTGCTGAATGCGGGAGGATTTGTGTTTTTCAACCATAAAAAATGAAGGAATATGAAGTGGATTTTGAAAGAAGGAAGATCTGGGTGAGGGATACGTGCGATCTTCGGGCGTAGTAGGCAAAGCGGGGAATTTTGCTATGATTGCGAAAATTTCGCTGGGTTGCGGGCCCGCGATCATGGCGAAAAGATTCCTTGATCACAGCGAGGTGAGGATTTTAGCTGGTAGCGAGCTAGCTGGCTAGTGATTTACTATGCCTGGCGAATTCCCGAGGCTTCGCTTATCTCCCTGGTTTAGCTGAAATTTGTGAGAATTTCGCTGGCTAGTGAGGGCTCCAGCTGTTGATAAGCGAGTTTCTTGGGTTTTTTGCTATCGTATAAGAGGCCCTGTAGGCTAGCGAATTTCGCTAGGCACGGGCACGTATGCTAGCGAGATTCCCCTACATAGTGAAATTCTTTGCCCTGTGTTTTTTGGTATTTTTTGGTTCTATAAAAGCGACCACGTTTTGATGTATTACCATTTGACCCTTATGTAATTTCATATTTTAGGCATTTTAGTATTTTCACGCTTTGGAAGCTGACTATATAAGCCCCTCGAACTTCTTAGCACTAACAGCTTTTCCTGTTTTATAGGTTTCATGACTTTTCATTTTAGGGTTTTGTTGCTCTCTTCTCTCTCTATCTTTCTCTCATTTTCTCGCCAAACACCCCTTGAGGATGACAACTCAAGGAATGTAGCTAAGCCTCATAGCCTTGAAGGAGGGTTCTTGAAAGCAGTTTAGAAATTTGCCAGGTTGTCCTCTTGCTTTAAATGATACAGTGTGCATTTATGGTTCCATGTCCAAAGCGAGGTTTAATGCCATTTAATGTCTTTCCTTTGGTCAATACTTGTCATGCTTTAGGGTTCGATGCATTCTTAATGTTAGATGCAGCGATGTCATACGAATGTCATTCTGAGCCATTGAAATGAGGGTTAAATGCTAGGGTTTCGTGAATGGGACTTTGAATGTGCATCATACTTGGTTTGGACTCAAATAGGGTGATTAGGGTTAGGTTTTATATTTAAATAAAAGATCAGTTTTGGCTTTGACTATATGTCATTTGCCCATTGCGAGGAAATAACCGGGACACATCAATACCCCATGTTGTCAAGCTAAGCCTGACCGAAGCCTTGAGGTTACCATTTCGCACTTTCATTTAGCTTTACGATTAACGAGTGAACAAAAACAACCTCCCTGTTTTTAACTTTAAATCCCGCAAAATCAAACAAAAGCTGTATTTTGATGGGTATTTGTTCATTTGCAAGGGATGAAAACTCATCTACGTGTTCGACCCTGAACCTCTATCTTTGCTTGTTAGCTTGACTAGAGGCGTAAGAACATGGAAAAAATATATTGTTGATTCTAGCTGCTTTCAAGAGTGACGCGAATCAAATGGCGTCGTTGCACGGGATGGTGTACTTGAAACTACGTATGGTAGGGTTGATGTACATTGCCTTGACCACATTACAAGTGTAGGTGACCTTTAGTCCTTTTAATCAAGTTCATGTCAGCATGCGGGTTTTCACTTTGCTTGGCGATTCTTTGCACTATTTTGTTTCTTACAGTGGGTTTTGTTTCAGCTGCTGCTTGACCTTTTGACTGGAATTTGCTTGTGTTCTTTCTTGTGTCTCATTTGATTGTGCCAGTGTGTTTATGCGGCATTGGGACCAGAGGATATCAGGTGGGTGCAAAGAAGTGAGTGCACCGGTTGAGCAAGGTACATGAAATTAGTGTGCGCGGTGGTAAATGGATCCTGCACGAGGAGCGGCAAAGTCGACAAACACCCACATGAATCGACAGCATGCAGTCGATGAGGGAACACACATACTTCCTGAGTGGTGCTCACCTCACGCATCATGAGCTCGGCTAAGGATGTAGCGGTGAGACCTACCTAGTGCCAAGCTTTTTGGCGTTCCATGGTATGGAGAATGAAAATCCGTATTCACACATGCGGGATTTTGAGGAATAATATAACTTTTAAGGAAGGCTGCAGCATGGGTGTAAGCGAAGAGCATTTCCCCACGACATGAAAGATAAGGCCAAAATATGGCTCAATTCATTTAGTGAGAACGATTGAAATTGAGGCGATCTTGTGACTGAATTTTTGAAGAGAATTCTTCGATTGCCACAAAGACCAGCCCGGTTTGAAGGAAGGATCACACTGCTCGGCCCCTTGTGATGAAAATTTTATCGAGTGTTGGGAAAAGACTATGGATACCATCAGTGCTTGTCCATATTGGGTTTTGACACACGGATGTTAGTGAACCATATAATGATATGTCTGTATGACATTCTTTATGATATGTGTGGAGGTGACTTTTAAGTAAAAATCCCGAGCGAAGCTATGGATTTTTGAGTTATGTAATTTGAAACTTCCAAAGGGTTGGGATAGACCAAACGAGAGGGTGGAGAAAATGAGGCCCTCGGCCCGCAAAGGGGAGGAATTTTTACACTTTTTCGAACATGGAAATGAAAGCAAAAATTGCGACCCTAGCTAAGAAGAGTGGAGGAATTAGAAGGAAAAGGCTCCATGAAGTGCTTGACGTGGCCAGAAAACCTTTGCCTGCAGACCAACCCATTCACTAGTTTTTCATTGCCTTTATTAATCCGGAGAACATCTGTCCAGAGTGCCCCATCGAGTGAAGGATTTGATGTCAGGCAATGCTAATTCCGGGTGGGCGATACAAGAGCCCGCGACCTAACGCCACATACTTGTTGAGTACATGCAATTCAATTGGAAGAATCATCCGATCTCTGAAACCTAATCCCCACGCCTATGTGCCTGGTGCCAAACAACGGTTGGAGATTTCCTCATCTCAACACGGCCGGAGTATCATCCTCTTCACACATTGAACAAGCTATACTGAATTTGAGCAAGGTGGTGGGTAATTTTATGGAAGAACAAAAGGGATCAATACCTGATTGGCACAAGGATTATTTCTTGTAGAGAGCCTGCTTGAACAAAAGAATAGATGGGCTTGAGAACAAGTGCGATAGAAACCGTTAACTAGGTATTCAATCACGAGATCAACAACATGCGGAGGTGCGAGGGAGAGAGGAAGGTTCCCTTCCCAAACATTGCCAAATCTAAGAGTCGGTAGGTTCATCCGACAGTCGGGGATGGATGAAGTGAAGTCCATAATCATACGAGGAGTGGAAGAGAAATAGGCAACCGGTGCCCATGGGCTGGCGAGAAGAAACAGCCCATGCAAGAGCAGGATTTGAATCACGGGGAGGTGATCATCGGTGAGGACTCGTAGGCATTGCAGTGCCACACCTCAGTTTCCCAAGCCTTTAAGAGTAAGAAGAAGGCATCGGCTGAGGGACGGGGCATCTACAGGTCCTAAGGCGGGTGAAGATCAACATACCTCTTTTAGACATCATTAAACAAGTCCTGCTGCGAAAAGTTTTGAAGGATCTGTACGATCAAAGAGTGGGCATTGAGAAGAAAGCCTTCTGGCGAGCGAAGTCGGTGCCGTAATCGAAAGCGAAGACCCGTCAATACAGGATCCGGATCCCCACAATTTGATCCAACATTGGAGGGAATTGCATAGATAAGGCATTGCTCGATTTGGGGGCGGTGAAAACCTGCTGCACTTCATACTTTTCGATTAATATAGCGATTAGGTTTTAGGAAACCAAGCTAGCAAACATCACTTTGTCATTGGTGATAGATCATTAAAAATTCTAAAGAATAGTTGAGGATGTGTTGGTGAAGGTAGACAAATTCTACTACCCGGTAGACTTTGGCAGTGCGACAGGAGCGATTGCAAGTGGGCGATCTATTATTGCGATTATCCTGGGAAGACCATTTTTGGCCAGCACTTGATACAATTATCGATTCATAGGAAATGGAGTCATGCAACTCACTTTTGGAAACATGACATTGGAGCTCAACATTTTACACTTGGGCCACAAGCATAAACCGGTGGAGGGTGATGAGGAAGGAACAAATGAAGTCTGCTCAATTGGTCGACATGCGAAGGCGGCGCCCGTAAATTGCAAAGTATGTTTAAAGAAATGATTGGCCCGGTGCGGGATTGAATGCTTTGAGTCACCGCTGAACAAATTGATCAACCCAAAATCACCTTAATGAGAAATCAAGCATGGACCAAACATCAAGCGGTAGCACGAGGCCAGCTGCTTGGGAGGAGTGAAGAGCTCTTCATCAGCAGGCCTCATGAGTATTTCGTTGGCTTTGGGCTGATTTGGTGTCAAATGAAACAGATTGCAGCCCGAGATTTTTGGTTTGCTTTAAATTGGTCGATTTTCATTCGAGGCTATTTTTAGTAGTTTCCCGGGTTGCGGCTTTCCTTTTTAAGTAGCCTAAGGTTAGGAATTTTATTTTTATTTTTAGATTTTTGTTAAATACTGTATTAATTTTGATTTTTGTTTATATTTTGCCTAAATAAAATTTTTTGTTTCTTCTGGTGATATTACATTTGCGGGGTGAAGCGAGAGTGGAATTATTATAGCGAAGAAATGTGCCTGGTATTTGTTCGGTGCCTAGAAGCTTATAAAAGGAGGAGGGCTTTTCAAGAATTCAGCCATCTTCTCCTCACCCAGCCACTGAGCCCCGCCAAGCCACAGCACGAGCCCTTCTGACTGCGCCACGCCACGCCTGTATTTGCCGCCCCTTGGCTCAGAGCGTCTGTGCCACGCTGAAACGCACGCCCCCTTGCCACTTGCTTTCGTTCACTACCATGGCGGAGCCTGGTCAGTAGCCCGTCTCCATTCTGCGGTGTCTCGAGCCTCGTGGCCCCATTCACGAGCACCGCCACCATCGATTCGCCGCCTCCGGTCGTGCCTTTGTCTCCTACTGGAGTGCGTGTAAATCCCGTACCCAGTATAGTGGCTCCACGACTGCGGCGCGCTAAGCTTAGCCGGAGCCCGGGTTGACGGTGTTCGAGCCACCGTGCTGCTCGAGGAGTCCGCACCTTTGCCACTGCCGCTGTGGCCGGCTCGACTCTGGGACATGGTCCGCTCGGGGTGGGTCCCGCCCCCAGGCCAGGTGAGGTCCAGTACCGGGACGGCGGGCAGGGCTCGGCTCAGTGCGATCCACCCCGAGGCTGGTCCCTGAGCGGTTCTGAGGAACTGGGGTTTAGCAGGGGTATGGAGACTTGGGATGGGACCCGGGCCTCCCGGTCCTCGGGGCGATCCCGGGGGCCCCGGCCCTGGCGGGGCTGGGTACATCGGGCCAGGGGGAGTCTTCGACCGTGCAGGCCTGGGAGGCCATCCGCAGTCCCAGCGGCGGAACCACCTCCCGCGCCCCCCCCCGATTACTCCTTTGCCTCTGGAGATCGGGGCGGCGTGATCGTTAAGGACCGATTAGGGACGTCGGACTCAACGCCCGAGGAATTTCCATGGAGAGTCTTATTACGATGCGGCAGCGTGGTGACCCGGTTTAGGGACTCCATGCGCGATTACACCTGGGCCTTCCCCTCTGTTCATGACCCCCGCCGTTGCGGTTTATTATCCGGGTGGTCTTGGGTTCTACCGCTTATGACTTCCCGAGGGCGCCGTCAGCGGGGAGCTAAAGGTTCGGTAATGATGATCGGCCAAGGAGTGCTCGGCCCGGCCCGGACATGTCGGTGCCTTAGGCACATACGGAGCGGGGCCAGTGCGGGAGGTTATCGGGTGTGGCTCGGCCGACCCGGAAGGGAGATGGTCCATTTGTCTTGCCGAGACCTTCTTTGCGGGACGATTACTCTTGAGCCGGCAGAGCTCAGCCTCGGTCTTCTGCATTGATCACTGCTCCGAACCCGACCTCTTCCATTCTGACACTAGTCAGTAGGGAGTATACTCGAGCTACATCTGCGGGATCTCGGAGGGATTTTGGTTCGATCCCTCGAGTTGGTGATGGCGCGCTATATTTGAACGGTCAGCCGCGAGGGCACGGCTCGGCGAGAGAGTCTACCCTTGTTGATCTGCATTACGTTGAGCAGTCCTGAAGCGCGAGCTTTCGGAGCCAGTATCGAGAAGGAGGATCGGTGCTTTCAGTCTGTCTTCGGGAAGCTGAGCAAAGCTGTGATCTTTTTATTTCTTTTCTCCTCCGACGACGGGACCGGGGAGGAGGTATACCGGATGAGGGCGAGAGATTCAGGAGGGGATGGACTCACATTTCAGGATGAGATGGGAGGGGAGATCAGGTGCGGAACCATATCTCTCAAGTCTACTCTCACCTGCTTTAAAGCCTTGCATTTTTAGCGACGCTCACGACCGCGTCGTATGCGATGCGACGCTGGGGTGTCGTTGACGTGATGCCGGGGGAGTCGCGGATGTTATGGATCGGCATTTGTTCATTGACCTTTACGCGGTGTGATGGACGCCAGGTTGACTCGGCGAGACTGCGCCTAGAGCGTGTCATACCATGCTCCCCTGCGGATCATGAGTCACCTCGGTCTCCACGCATGCTCTGCCGTCGAGATGAGCCACGGCGATGCGCCGTCTCAGCGAACATGTTGGCCCGCGGCGAAGCGGATCCACCACCCTTGCATGGGTGAGGTGGTCACGCATATAATCTCTAAACTTTCCTACCCATATGACATGTCTATACCTTGGCTGGGAGGAAAAGTTAGAGTTAGGAGTGTTTTCTATTATGTTTTTGTACAGTTTTCAGCTTTATCAACTGCCTACTCATTTTGTATAGGATTCATGTATTAGCCAATAGTAGGCAGTGATACTTTTGTTATGTTTAGCTATATTAAGCATGTAGTAGCCATTTGGTTATATCCAGCTTTATAGCATTATTTTCATTTTACTACACATTTTGCAAATCCCGCGTGGTAATGCGTTTGTGTTTCTACTATTGCCTTTAGTTGGAGGTGAGCGCATGTGTTGTAATGATAGAACAATTCCATGCATGATTTGGTTTGGTCGATTGAGATTTCGCATGGAAATCAACCTTGAACATTCCCCTTTAGCTAATTCACACACTTTGCACACGAGGTTGTACCGATAGGTAGCGAAGAACATATGCCTTTTGCTGCTTTCTGGCCTATATACCTTTTCCGCTGCAAGCGGAGCCTTAATATGTTGATGTCCATAATGGTGTGTTTTATGAAGTGATGTGAGTGCCAAAGGAAGAAAACGAAAAGAAAGAAGAAAAAGAAAAATAAAGTCATTGGCTTTGCCTTGAAGCGAGTACGGTCAGAGGGTATATGTGAAAGCCTTTAAACTCGATGCCCTAAACTTAACCAAGTGGTTGGGAGTCATCGACTTGAGTGTTCGCTCTGAGGGTGAATGATTGAAGTTTGGCGTGTTGTAGGTGCTTAATTCTCGAAGTCATTTAGGTACGGGGCTTGTAGAGTTTGTGTCGATTAGATCCTTTTGGCATTATACAAGTAGCATGTTGGTTTGAGTCCAATTGGACCCAGTTACACGAACTTTGTTGAAGTCGAGTTTTTAGCATTTTTTTACAATGTAATCAAATAAAGAAATAAGAGCCGCCAGCTAGTCTATTTAGGTTGGTCGCGGTTTAAGGCCATGGCGGTAGCTTCAGGTTGGGGAGAGATAAGCACATTTATTGGCTCGGGCGGTTACCTTAGGAACAATTAGATTTGGGAGGTGAAGTCGGGTTGATTTCTGAATTGGCATTGCTTACTAAACTTGTTCTTATATGGTTTGTTCTCTTATGTCGGTTTTTCGAACAAGGTGTAAATTGTTCATTTAAAGGTAAAGCCTGTCTGTACACTTACACTTTTTGTAAAATCGACATGCATCCCATTATTGTTTTAGCATTGCTAAGGGACTAACAACGATGTCGGTTGAAGTGTGATTAGTGCCCAAAAAAGTGCTGTTTGAAGCCACATTCAAGATAGGTTTAAGAGTGCTTTTTGCGCACCAATCATATCAATTAAGGCAATTGATGTGTTCGGGTCCACTTATTCCCTTGATGCCATTTTGAGTTTGTTTTTTTGTGGTGATTTCTGGGTCTTTGCGTACCTCGACCATTATGTTCAAGTTTGATGACAAGTTGTGTCTTTGAATGCGGAGGATTTAATGTTTTCAACCATAAAAAAAATGAAGAATATGAAGTGGATTTTGAAGGAAGGAGGATGCGAGTTGGGATGCGTGCAAAATTTGGGCCTTGATGGCCAAGCGAGGAATTTTATTATGATTGCGAAAATTTAAGCTAGGATGCAAAATTTCGCAATCATAGCGAAGACCATAATCTAGCGAAGAATTGAGAGCCTAAGCTAGGCTAGTGAAATTTATTGCTGTGAAATTTCTTTGTGCCTGCGAAAATTGTTCAGCTATCTCCTGAATTTAAGCTAGGCTAGTATTTATTATAAGTGGCAATTTATTTGAAAATTTACTCAGAAACCCTATATCTCTAGCGAAATTCTGCATAGAAATTCTTTTGTGTTTTTGGTATTTTTGGTTCTGCGACCACGTTTTGATGTATTACCATTTGACCCTTATGTAATTTCATATTTTAGGCATTTTAGTATTTTCCACACTTTAGGCTTGACTATATAAGCCTGAGCTTTAACCTAAATGACTTCATTTTATACGGGTTCCGTAGCTTTTCTGTTTAGGGTTTTATTTGCTCTTCTCTCTCCTCTTTCTCTCATTTCTCGGCTGCGAACATCCCTTGAGGATGACAGCTTCGAGAATGTAGCTAAGCCTCATAGCCTTGAAGGAGGGTTGCTGAAAACTGGTTTTAGAAATTTCTGCTTGGGTTGTCCTCTTACTTTAAATGATACAGGTATTGCATTTATGGTTCCATTCTTTCCAAACTAGGGTTTAATGCCATTTAATGTCTTTCCTTTGGTCAATACTTGTCGCCTTTAGGGTTCGGTGCATTCTTAATGTTAGATGCACTGATATCAGCTAGATATCATTCTGAGCCATTGGGAGAAATGAGGTTAAATGCTAGGGTTTCAGCGAATGGACTTTGAATGCATCATGCTAGTTGGACTCAAATAGGAGTGATTCTAGGGTTAGGTTTTATAGCTAAATAAAGATCCGGTTTTGGCTTTGGTATATGTCATTGCCACTATCTGAAATCTTGGAACCTTTGTAATACCCCCATGTTGTCAAAATAGTGACCCGAGCCTTGAGTTACCATTTCACCTTTTCATTTAGCTTTCTGATTAACCGTTGAACAAACAACCTCCTGTTTTAACCAAATCCACAAATCAGAAACAAAAGCCTCACCATTTCCCGAACAACGATGCAAATCATTGTGGGATGAAAGCCCATCCAGTGTTAGGCCACTAGGCAAGTATACTCTACGATGGCTTATTTCGGCGATGAGAGGAACATAGGAAAAAAATATTGTTGATTAATCACCCTACAGTGGCCTGAGATCAGGCTGGAGAGATATTTGGGAGGCAGGCGGAGCAGGAAGGGATACGAGGTAGGCCCGGAGGGTGACTCTATATCTGCCTGGGGATGGTTGTTTTGAGCAAGCATGGTTGTGGTCTGAGCAACAGTGGCCTCGATGCGTGCCATCCTCTCTGCTAAGGTAGTATGGGCAATCGCAAAAGATGTCGAAGTGGAGCTAAAAGTCTTGACAGCATCCATATGACCGAGGAAAATCCAGGGATATAGAGATATGTTGGAGTGGCGATTGTGATATCTTGGAGTCGATTGAATGCGAGAAGGAGCTAGAGCCTTGGGAGGTACTAAGGAGGCAAGTGAAGTGGGCAGTGGGGCGTGTTCTTTGGAGTGCGTGGATACTAGGAATGCGGGGCTCCTCGTAGGCACTACAGGAGGTGGTTGATCTCGCGTGATGGTCGTTCTTTGGTGATCATCGTGTTTGGTCTGAGTGAGAGATGAGGAGTACCAGGCATAGTCTTCCATTTCTCTAGGGTAAAAGTAGTCTCGCGATCTTGACGGCGCTCTAATCGGGGCTCGGCGAGGCCGGTGCTCGACACGAGATAGCAACCTCGAGTATGGGGCCTGGACTCGGCGAGTCGAAAGGTTCTTGCGGTGGACCTTGTCCTCGAAGTGGAACAAGTAGGTCATGATAAGCTCAGCAAGGTTGAACCAAAAACCCTCGGAGATACGATAGAGGGCCTCCATAATGGCTCATCTTCATATTGCAGGATCTTTGATGGAAATGGGAGGTTGGACCCTTGATACGTAGTCGATAAGAAACTTATGCTTGAAGCTACCTCCTAAATAGGATGGATCTCTTTATGGTAATCACTGGATAATAGGCAAACCATCTCCCGAGGTGAGGGATAGGGCCACTGTCTATATTTAGCCGAGTTGGCAAGGACAACCAGAAGATTGAATGTAGATGCAATATCAGTGGCCCGAAGTATCCCCTCACGGCCATCAATAGAGAAGTGTATGGCAGTAGAATTGGGGTCTCGCCTGGATGTCATGGTCACGTAGAACCGACAATTACCGGGGTGAAAAGCCCCGTGAGTCATAAAGGCTCCGAGAATGCTAGTGCACAAGTTCCTGAGTTTATGAGCTCGGGGAAGAGGCTGAAGCAAGCAAATATGTCGCAAAGATCTCGCCGTGCGGGTCCTTGGCATTCTGATCCATTACTTGGAATAGGGCCCACGGTATAGAATTGTAGTCATGCGATGAGAGCCGGGGACATGTCGTGAGGGCTGCTTGAGAAATTTGGGCCACCGAGGTGTGGTGATGGAAGGCTCCACGGGGCTACAAATGGATGACTCACCGACCCGAGTTTAAGGCGCTTTTGAGGCGGGGCCCTCTAGATGGCGTGGGTGTGGAAGAGGGATGGAGGAGTAGGCCTGGCAGTGTGTCGTACCCCGAGTGGGAGGCCGGCGGGGAGGAATTGGGAGTAGGGACCTGACGGCGGTGAAGGAGGTGTGGCATGCGACGGTTGGGGAGCGAGTGGCGGCGGTGGGTTGGGACGGCGACGGGGAGGGAGGCGCGGCCGACAACGGGTGAGGAGGGCCTCACACGGGGCCTAAAGGAAGAATTATGCCCATTGCGGGTCTTCGCCATGGCCGAATTAGGAGTAGGGGAAGAAGAATGGAGGAGAAAGGGTTTCTCTGAGAAAACTGTAGGAAATGGTTGAAAAAGAAATAGAATGGAGGTTAGGGGATGTTATAGGGGTTCGGGAAGGTGAAAGGTTTGCCAGCTGTTTAATGTCATAAATAGGCGAGTAAAAACCAGGGTTCAAAATTTTTTGGAATAATAATGGTTGGTTGCAAGAATCGAAGGGTTGCTAAAAGATGAACTTGCAGGGAAAACTAAGAGTTGTAGGATTAGGAAAATTTCACAATGGTTGCGAAAATTTCTGACAGCTGTGAAATTTCACGAGTGGTACATGAAAAATTCTCTTATACTTGCAACTCTTGCTTCCACAAATAAACTACGCACATAAGCAATTACAGGAATTATGAATGAGCATGAAGTGAAAACTGCAATAAAGCAGCTAGACTAGGAATAGCATGAAAGAAAAAATATGAAAATTGAAATAAATTAAACAAGAATCTAAAAGTATATGGAGTGGCTTTTTGAGTCTCTGTATAGACCAAGCCCACTCAAGGTGGTTCTTCAGACTTTTAGAGGATTAAGAAGGGAGCTCCTCGGCAATATGACACGTGAGGAAATGGGCTGCCTAAGGCTTGAGCCTCTAGCCATTGACTTTGAATATTCTGCTGTCCTTGGAATTTAGCAAGTCCACTGCTCCATTTGGATAAACTTGATGGATGATGAATGGACAGGTCCATCTCGACTTGAGCTTGCCAGGAAAAAGGTGGAGCTTGGAGTCATAAAGCAGCACTTGGTCTCCTTGCTTGAAATTTTTGCAGGCTATCAGCTGATCATTCCATTTCTTTAATATGTCCTTTGCAATCTTCGAGTTCAAGTAGGCATTATTTCGACTCATTGATGTCGAGGAACCTTTTGAGGTTGGCTCTTCCCAAGTCCAGGTTCAACTTTTTGATTGCCCACCATGCCTTGTATTCAATCTCAACTGGAAGGTGACATGTCTTTCCATAAACTAGGTGATGGGGAGACATTCTAAGAATTGTCTTGAAGGTTGTTCTGTATGCTCACAGTGAATCTAGCAGTTTGAGAGACCAATCCTTCTTGTGGGAGTTCACCACTTTCATCAAAATAGTCTTGATTTCTCTATTGGCGAGCTCAACCTAACCACTAGTCTAAGGATAGTAAGGGGGTAGCCACTTTGTGCTTTGCACCATATTTAGCGAGGTTTTCAAAAGGCTTGTTGCAAAAGTGTGAACCTCCATCACTAATTATGGCCTTTGGAACCCCAAATCTGGAAAAGATGTTTTCCTTGAGAACTTCAATACCACCCCTATGGTGCTACTACTTGCATGGAACTACTTCAGCCACTTGGAGACACATGGTCGACCCCCGCAATATGTATACATATCGAAAGAAGCAAGAAATGGCCCGTGAAATCAATGCCTGAACATCGAATAAATCAACCACTAAAATTGGGTTTAAAGGCATCATATGTCGGCGAGAGATCTTCCCTAGTCTTTGGCATTTATCACATCCATGACATATGTTGTGGGCATCCTTGAAGAGAGAAGGCCAATAAAACCCTGATTAGAGCACCTTCATGGCAGTCTTAAGGAAGCAAGTGACCTCCACAGGGCACTCATGACGGTGATTGAGAATTCATGGCATCTTCTTGAACTTACACCTTCCAACAATTTGATCAATGCAATATTTGAACAAGAAAGGTTCCTCCCAATAATAAAGAAGATGAATCTTAGCAAGAAAAAACTTTCTTGTCTATGCACCTTCTAATCAACTGGGATTTCTCTTATTGCCAAGAAATTGGCAATGTGAGCATACCATGGGGCACTTTCTACTACCAGTAGAGATTCCTCAGGAAACTCATCATTAATTGGAGGACTGTGAGTCTTATGGGCTATGGTTAGTCTTGAGAGATGGTCCGCAACCACATTCTCTTCTGCAGGTTGAATTCTTGGAGTAGAAGGACCCATATAATAAGTCTAGCCTTTGCATCTTGCTTAGTGAGGAGGCACTTTAAAGCTGAATGATCTGTAAAGATAATGATAGATCCTGAGTATGCACGAGGAAATTTATTCAGGCATGGCCTCTTCTTTGCCGGTAACTCTTTCTACGTGGTAGTGTGGTTCCTGCGTGCCTCGTTGAAGTTTTTGCACATAGTAGACCGTGAGTTTCCATCTTCTCTTTGTCGAAAGAACTCAGATGAGATCACTTGCATCACACATAACTTGAAGTATTGCCAGATTACAGAGTGCCACGACTATGGGTGCAATGGTTAAGTGGGATTTGAGCTCCTCAAAGCTCCTTTGGTAATCTCCATCCCAGGAAAATTTAACATCCTTTTCCAACAACTTGTAGAGTGGCTTTGTAATCTTCGAAAAGTCCTTGATGAACCTCCTGTAAAAGCTTGCATGTCCAAGGAATTGTCTCACATCTTTCACATTTGTTAGAGAAGGAAGTTTGAAATAGTTAAATTTTGCCTTGTCGACCTCGATTCCCTATTGGATATAGTATTGTCTGACCTTTACCATTCCTTAGTTTACCATAAAATGGCACTTTTCCCAGTTTAGCACTAAATTTTTCTCGATGCACCTATGCAGGACAGTTTCAAGGTTTTCTAGGCGAACTCTTGAAACTACCGGTAATAAGTGATGTTATCATGTGAGGCCCTCCATAATGTAATATTTGTGCCATATCCTTGAAAATCTGAGCATGCATCTGTGAAATGTGGTAGGGGCATTGCATAGACCAAAGGGCATTCTTTTATAAGCATAAGTCCCAAATGGACAAGTGAAAGTTGTCTTCTCTTGGTCTTCTTCTAAGATCTGTCTGGAAGTAATAGAATAACCATCAGCGTTAGAATGGAGTTCTGAATTCTTTCAAGGAGTTGATCAATGAAGGGTAATGGGAAGTGATCTTTCCTTGTAACTTCATTCAACCTCCTATAATCAATGCATACCCTCGACTGTGGCAAGTGAATTTAGACTCTCTTCTCCTTTCATTGTTTTATGATGGTCTACTGAATTTTTGGCACAACTGGTGACTCACCAGTGCTATCGGATATGGGGTAAATGATGTGACTTGTAGCAGCAGGCTTCTGCAGACCACTTCTTGCCTCCCCAGTTCAATCTCCTCTGGTTATCTTCTTGGTTTGCTTCCTGTACAGTAAATGTCGCTAGGTAGGTGCAAACCAGTGATCCTTTAAATGAGATTTTCCACCCGACCCTTTGCATTAACTGGGGACATCGATAGGCGTTTTCTTGTGAAGTATTAAGTAGTGAAAGATTACATTTGGGCATTGGTCCTCCCTTCTAAATAATATTTCAATTCTGAGTAGAGGCTTGAGGTCTAACCACGAGGCTCGATAGTTTTTCTTGGTCATGATGAAATTTCTTCCTTTTTTCTCCATGGCCATGAACAACCTGACTCTTGGGTTTCCCATGGTTCTTCTTGGAAATATGCGCTCCTCAGTGGCACATCTTGTGCTTGTTGTTGCTCGACATTTCCTCCGAATAGTGTCGTCGAAGCATACTTCTTGGACCTTCTTCCTTTACATGCCTTATGCTTTTTGCTCAGTGGAAAATGTTAAGTTCGAGAAGTCATTCGAATGTAGGGTTCATAACTCCATTTGGAGTTGATAATCGCGTGGAGGTGGCAGGTGGTCTTCCAAGAATAATAGGTTCATAGTTAGCTCATTACCTCTGGTTCTGTTATCGATAACAACAAAATCTCTGAAGATAGTAGGGTGTCCACAGTATCAAAACATCCTCAACAGTCCCTTTTGGAATTTTTATGGACCTATCTGCTAGGGACATTGTGATGTTAGTGAACTGACTCTCTGAAGCCTAGATGTCGGGAAATTTGCTGAATAGGGCGGCGAGGTTGACATTTATTTAGTCTAATAGAGCCTTCTCACACAAGTCCGTGGAGTGTTCGAGATGGTTAGATAGCTTGGGTCTTTGGCCTTCACTTTAGGGTTTCGTGAATAATGGAACTAACTTGTTACGTAGCGAGGAGCCTTCTTGTCAACATTCAACTCTCTTTTCACTGTGCATAAGTCCTCTAAGAATTTGGCATATGTAGGAACTTGTTTAATCATGTCTAACAAAGGGATGTTGACTTTCACCTGCCTCAACACTTCAAGAATTTCAGCCTGGTTGATAGCCTTCTTCTTACCTTTTAGTGCTCAAGGAAAAGGTAGGGGTGTGCTCTTTTTCACTGCATCATCTTTGATCTATATTTTCTCGGGTTCAACTTCCTTTTCTTCTATGTCTTCTTCTACTGGTTAGGGCACTGGTTACTCAACCTTCTTACCACTCCTCAAAGTGATAACTGCCTTCACCTCATTTATCCTGGGAGTTGGTTCACTAGAAGAGCTTAATTCATGCACTCCCTTGGGATTAGGCTATGTCTGGGGAGGAAAATTTACTTTTTTCTTGCACTTAACTGGATTTATCGGCACAGGGATTGAATGCGCATGTTATCAAATTGTTGGGGCGGGGAATCCGTGCGAGCTCTCAATCTTCTTTTTCAAAGTGCTTTCCAAATTGTTGATTATCTGGTTTGCTTAGACATTCACAGATTTTGTTCTTCTACACATTGAGTCAACTGTACATTGACTCCCTTCTGCTCCTCTACAAAATTACCCACCACTTTACTCAAGTTCATTATAGCTAACTCAATTAGAGATGATGATGGTGATGGCTATGTTTGAGATGAGGAACCATACTGTTGCTATGCAACAGGGGGTATATATGGTGGAGGCTTTGGTTTCCAGGAAAGGTTAGGATGGTTCCTCCAATTAGGATTGTATGTGTTGTTGTATGGGGCATTGGCTGGTGGTTTGTATTGACCCACAACATTAGCTTGTTTAGCTATCATATCGTGCCAGAGACGGTTAGGCCCGATCTTTCTCCTTGGTGCTCCGTGGAATTGAAAAAATGAAGCAAAATTTGGTTGGGCCACGGTGTCTTGCTCTTTAACATGCACCTCATGTTGATTTCTCATTTCACAAGCTCCTCCAGGCCTTCTCGCTAAAGTGGATAGCTTTGCCTTCATTCCATGTCTTCTATGAGGAGTACATTACCTCCCCTCAGAGGCTAGTTGTAGGCCTCATTCTCGGCTTCTCTTAGGTTAGGTTCATCGAAGCTTTGGATGTCTCTGCATGGGTCGAAGTCCATGGCTATTAGTTCTTCCTTAGAAGTCTCCTCCTACGTTGTTTCAGTGTTCCCGGGGACGTGCATCATAAAATGGTTGACTAGCAGCCATGTGTCAAAACCATGATGAGGACAGGCCGCAGAGGGTTTTGGAAGTATCTTTCCACGGCATTGGTAGAACACCATTTTAAGTGGACTCGAAAGTGTAGATTTGCCTCTCCAGACTATTGGTTCTGTGTGTAGAAAATTTATTTTAGGAATTCGGCACGCATCTCGGTCGATTTCGAATGGTGTGGCCTTGAAGAGTTTATCGAATCTTGGCTTCATCGCTAAAGTTAGAAGAAAAAAATTCCATCCTCATTAAGTCCCATTGGTATCCTCTTTGAAGGTGTTGAAGACTTCTACATAAAATCCGGATATCTGCGAATGTTGGGGGGCGAATGCTTAGGGTCGACAATCATGTCCTACGTGGAAGCCTGATGCATGGTGCACTCACTGTGGAGGGTGTATGTAGTCCTCTGGACTCTGCTCTGATGAGTTCCTTTAGTTTCCTTGCTGGCTTTGTTGTTCCTGGTGGGGCTCCATTTTAGTCCTTTGTCTAGGTTGATTCCCAAACTTGTTCTATGGAATCTTTGGTTCTCACTAACCTACCTGTTGTATTCTATCCTTTGAACATAAACCACACTATATTGGCTTTGACAAGAAACAAAACAAAGCTACCAACAAGAGTTATTGTTAGCTAAAGAAAAATGTATATGGACCGGTAAAACTAATGGAATTTACCACAGCAATTAAATGTAAGAAGAATAGGTGAAGAAATTACCCGGTACTTGTGATGATTATCACAGAAGTGTTCAGCATATTCATCCTTTTTCTGTAAGGCACCGTCTTTGGCATTGAAACACGTTGATTGAGGATGGTAGGGTGGTGCGGAATCAACTCAATTGTGCCTGGCCATCTCTTTGTAGTAGCATGACTCTTTGTAGTATAGTGACTCTAGAGATTACAACATAGGGATGAGTTTTCTTCGCACACAAATGACTTGCCGGGTTAAGTCCCGAAATAATTGTAGTTATTTTGGATTTTAGGATTTAGTAAAAGCTTGATGGGTTTGATGTGACGAAAATAAAAGCAGTAAAAATATAAAGAAGAAATCTCCTTAGAAGTATCAAACTCTTGAGTTCGGGTTCTAGGAAGTAGCGAGAGGTTCTCAAAAGCCTTTTTTCCTTTAGTTTAAAGGGAGGATGACCTATAGTCAATTCGAGAACCAAGATCTTCCATTTAGCGCTATAAAAGCGGACCCGAAAATAATTTTCCTTTTGAAAGATGGCATTTATTGAGCATTCATGGTCTCCAGACATTGATGAAAGCACCATCTCAGCAGCCCACTGCCACAGTAACTAATAAATGAAACTAATGAATCTCGATGGATCGATGATAGCATCCATAAGACCCAAAGATTACCAAGTATAGGTCATTGAGATGCATCTAAGGATTTGGTTTGAGGTTGGATGGAAACATAAATGACTGATAAATACGCGTTGAAGTATGAAATCTCGGAGACCACACAGGAGCCCTCCTCCGATAACCTTCCTCTTGGATGAAGAGGTTTAGCCCTCATCCGAGTTGTCATCCTCGGTGATTGGCCAGTGAGAAAAATGAGGCTGATCGGCGGGAATTTGCGCGAGGTATTAATCATCAAGATGTTTAGGTTACAGTGCAATAGAAGCTTATATACTGCCCTAGCCATGCAAAATTACAAAAATATATGAACTGCCCACTATTACATGGGAAGAGCGATTTAGAAAATGACAAAGAATTGGCTCAACAAGAGTCCAAGCGGGAGGTCGAGAGTGGGACAAATGCGTATGCTGAAAGAATTTCGTAGTGGCTACGAAATTTTCTTCTTCTGCTCTTTCTGCTCCTCTCTTCTTCTGGTCTCTAAACTGCAGCTTTGAATTCAACTTGACTTCTTCGTGCTAGAGTTGACTTAATCAACTTGGCATGAATAGTTTGTGAAAACTAAAATTTGCCTGAATGTGATTAGTAGTAAAGCTAGGACAGCAATATGCGACCGGGTTAATTAGGGCGATTCTTGCACAAAGTGCTCAGCTTTTGTGTAATAAGGGTGTTAAAAACTGTTGGGTAGTAATCAACGGGTTGAAACCTAGAAATTTTCTAGATCTTAGATATTAAACGAGACAGATTGGATTGATCTCTTAAAATCTAGTTGCGAGGCAATTTGATTAGATTACAAGGGGATGGTCAGATTTTTCACAATTAAGGCGAAAAGGAACGAATGACTGGGTGACACATGGCATGATGCATGCATGCCATGTGGATGATACATGGCATGATGCATGCATGCCATGTGCATGACACAGCGGCATGATGCATGCATGCCCGTGGTGACTACACATGGCATGCATAGATGCTAAATGCCCGTGATTTGTCTAGTACGTAAAAACGGTAGGTGGAGGAAAAGAAAGAAAAGAAAGGGAGAGAGAAAGAAAGGGAGGAAGGAAGATCTGACATCTTCTTTCTCTGAATTTCAACATTCCGACAGTTGGAGTTCGTTAGGCCTAGAGTTAAAGTTGGCTACGGTCCAAGAGGTAGATATTTTCTACTTTGGTTAATTTCTACTTAAGTGTCATGTAGGGTCGTGTGTTAGAGTTCCCACCAAGGGTTTTCTGGCCGTATGGGAGCGTTTGGCCTTATGGCATTGTTTCCACCCCAAAGCCGTCTGGCCGTGTGGGATCGCTTGGCCATGTAGAGTCGTGTGTGTTTCCATAGTAAGGCCCAGTCTGGGGTCGTAATGGTCTTCGGTTGTGTGGTGCCATGTCCCAGCCATGCGTAGGTTGATGGAGTGTGAGGCTGTTTGGTATGTGGGGCTGGCGGTTGGTCGGTGTGGGCCGGCGTGTGTGTGTGGGGCCGGTTGGCCGTGTGGGGCTAGGTTGGCCAGTATGTGGCTCTGTCTGTGATATGGAGAGTTGTTTGGTACTCTAGGCGTGTGGAATGTTTCCACCTCGGGCCAGATTCGGCGGAGTGTGGGGCCGGTTGGCGGAGTGTACTGGGGCCAGCCAGTGTGTGGAACCATTTGGTCGTGTGGCTGTGTGGAACCATTTGGCCGTGTGGATGTGTTTCCACCTTAGGGTCGTTTGGTCGTGTGGGATCGGTTGGTCATTTGGTCTTCCGGTTGAGATGCGTGGTGCGACTCTTTGTCTGATGGGGAAAGGCTGTTGACAGGTTGGTCGGCCGGAGTTGGTTGTGCGGTTGGATGCGTGCTTCTACCGGCTGTTGTGCGACTAGGAAGTGGTCGGTAGATTTAGTGAAGTAGTGTCCTTGAGACTTGTTTAGTGATTCTAGCTGGTTTGTCTGCGATTGTTTGGAGTCGATTTCATGGCACAGTTGCGTTGATTGAGGCGTGCTTGGGACTATTATGGATTGATTGAAGTGTCATCCCTTAGTTAAGGGATGACATGATAAATGGCAATATGTATGCCTATACATATTGGATTGAGATTGAAGTGTTTGTGTTCCATTGCGTGGTGATTAAGTGGCATGTTGTTTGTGTATGAACAAGGCCATTGCATGGCTTGTTGTAGAGGCAGTTATGGAGCGTGTCATGTCACCATGACTGGGTTAATGTCGCGTTGCTACCTAAGTGGTAGTGACTTGTGATGTCAATGTATGCTTGTATTAATATGTTGGCATTGAAGTGTTTGCATTCCATTGCGTGGTGATTAAGTGGCACGTTGTTTGTGTATGAACAAGGCCATTGCATGGCTTGTTGTAGGCTGGTTGTGGACATCGTGTCTGCTAAGCTGGGGTTAATATGCGGTGCAACTCGAGTGGTAGTGACTTGTGATGTCAATGTATGCTTGTATTGATATGTTGGCATGAAATGTATAATGTATTTGGAATTTGTATGCTTTTGATATGAATGTCCAAATACTGCATGGATAATTATGCATGAGTAGGCATGCAGATATAGTTCTCATTATATATGTAGCATGGTATGAATAGGCAATGGCATGATTGCATTGCATTATGCACTAAGACATTGCATGGCATGGGTATGAGTGCAAGGTAAAAATCGACACTGTATTTGGTGTTCAATGGTGGACTTGGTAACAGGGCACAACGTCCAAAATGAGTCGCACGGTTTTGAAAATGAAAAATATGTGTGTTGGGAATAGAAAGTTGGGGTAGATCCCCCCCAGGGTGAAAGACCCGACATTCGCGGTTAGACATGATCATCGGTGGTGACAGACCGTAAAAATATTGGAAAGGGCGTGCAGTATCCTATGGTGTAAACCTGGAAATCCGTGGCCCACAAATGCATAAACACACAACTTGGGAAATGCAAGTTGATATTGGGAACCGTCTAATGGATTTGATTTATAAAACAAAAAGCTTTTGTTTTAGAAAAATGATCCGTTTATGGAATATAATGGCGATTTTGTTCCGCGCTCGGCATATGCATGTGTGAGGGTCGGTGAGGACTTCGAGACATGGGATAGGGTGAGTCACATTCTCATCCATGACATGTAGACATTTGAGTAGGAATGTGCATGTTTTTACTTGAATGTGTGGTGTGCCATTGCATGTGCACTTAAGTGGGGAGTAGCCCTTATAGGAATTATTCTCTGCTGGGCTTTGCTCACCTCGTTGTGGGACTCCCTTTCGGTGCGAGGGGTGTGGGAGAAACGACGGCCGACGAAGGAATTTTTGTGGGGTGTGAAGGAGCTGGAGCATGTCGCCTTAGAAACTTTTTGTAAAAAAGTGTTTTGTATAAAGAATTGTAAATTAAATTCTTTTGGACTATTGTATAAATAGTGGACATGTAATTGTGAGTAGAGAGGCTATGATCGGACTCTTGAATTTGTAGTCGTGTCTTATTTTCATATTTTAAGATTTAAATATATGAATTAATGGAGTCTGAATGAAGGGGATGTATCGAGAGTGGTCTTAGGAGTAACAAGTGTTCAAGTGGTGGTGTTGATTCGGTGCCAAGACTTAGTGCGAAATGGCTTAGATATAAGTCTGGGTTGTAGTTTGTCAACGGGACCCCGTGGGCATCACATATAGAGCGTTCGTGTGAGCACATTCTTGAAATCCTTCTCTATCACGTAGCGACCATTGACATCTGTGTCATAGCGATGGTCTATTTTCTTAACTTTGTTTTACTACTTTGTGCTTCGTTTTGATCTGATTTACTCGTTTGATTCAAAGTTTCCTAAGCCATAAAGCGAGAGAAACAAACATTAAAACCTTGGAAATCGTAAAAATATGTAGATGATAGGAGATTAATGACAATTAAAATAGGTATGAATTTTACCTATCAAATACCCCCAAATTTAAAGGTTTGCTTGTCCTCAAGCAAAGGAAAGAATCACACCCAAAAATAAATATGAGTGAGTTAGGCTTTAAGTGAATGCAAATTTGCCTCAATGATCTTGTCAAACTCATACCATGGAGAAAAATCAATGTTATATGAATTTTAAGAAAAATATTCAACCCCTAAGTTGAGATTGTTGAGGCCATAACTCTTATGCGTGTGTGTTTGAACAATCATTCTCAACTTAGCCAATTACAACCTAGATATTTTTATGCAAACACGAATGTGTGATGGATCTCTCTACATTAAATGTATTAAGACTCTATAAACTTGTTTTTCATATCTTTGTCCACTAATGTAGACAATACTCAACATCTAGAGATCAATAAGTCTTTATTAAGGCGTGTAATGTATGGCAGGTTTAAGAGTATGATGGATACTTTTAAGGCTCAAATTTATCCATAGACATGCATTTTTTTTCTTTAAGCTTCATTGAGCTTTCATTACCACTTCACATCACCCCCAAACTTGTTGGTTTCCATATTCCTCTTTAATCACCAACCTCATTTTATTCACATCTCTAACAAATAAGGTATAAGAGTAGTGCAATGTCTGATTCCCTTAAGCTTTCTACCTACCTTTAGCGAGCTTTGGGTCAGCTCCCATCCAGTGCTACAGGTGCGGTGTTGAACATATAAGAACTTACTTGCTTAAGGTAAAAGCGATGAAATCAAACACTCGACAGGTTTAATTTCATTTCATTTCTTTTCTTGTTTTTCTTTCTCTTTTATTTTTCATCACTTCAACCAATCACCCCATCCACATAGCTTCAAATAAGGCATTAACACACATGTGAGAAAATAGGGTTTTTAATTGAAAGGAAAACATAAGGGTTAAGGAGCTTTTTTTGTTCAAAGGAAAAGAAGCTTCTTTAGGCTTGAAAAGGTATTTGAGGATATCATCATGTACGGGATGGCTAGAAAGGCTCAAACGGTCCAATGACCTAAATCACTTCCTATTTCATGAGATGTCTAGGATTTTGCCTTGAGAGATAATTGAACCAATTCTAAAGTTCTTAGAGATCAGAATAATGGTGCTCACATAATTCTTCTCTAAGTCCAGCAAAAAGTGCTTAAGAGGGTGACTTGTGCTTTAAAGTGCTCAAAGAATGTAGCTAAACTTACACAACAAAAGGGGTGTATCATGCATTTTTGTGAAAAACACCTTTCAATCAACCCATGCTATTAGAGACTCGATCAGCTTTCATCATTGGCTTTTTTTAATAAACACTCGACCGAACAAGCTTGATTGCTTTGGCTTTTGAGGTTGGAAAGTGTTAAACAACGAGAATCCTCCCACTCCCACTAACCCAAACCGCATTGTCCTCAATGTATAGATATTAAGAGTAAAATAGAGGAATCCCTTTAATCATCTAAAAAATTAATCATTGGGGCATGTTGAAGTGGGCTTAATGAAACTCTCCAATTATGAATAAACTTCATTGACCAATTTGCTCTGGTATGCCCACAGTGCGAAGTACATAGAGAGAAGAACGGGTTTCACGAAAAATTAGGCAAATAAAACCTTTAAAAGAGATTGAAAAAACTAAACTAAACAAAAATGAAAACTAAAAGACTATAAAGTAAAAAGCTTAGGTTGCCTCCCAAGAAGCTACTCTATTTTTAGAGTCCAACTAGACTCTTTAGAGAACTCCAAGAGCTTCGAGTTGGCTTATCATTAAGTCGTGACGATACTCCTCATCATCTTCATTGTGCACAAGGATGAACTTCTTCACCTCTATAATCTGGGATATAAGCTCAAATGCCAACTCTTTGGTGGATGGAGAGTTGTGAGGTACAAATCCTTGAGAGGGTCTTCTTAAAGGAACATAGGTGCATACACTATTGAAGTAAGCTCTCTATCCTCATGCACATCCTCCTTTCCTCATCCGTAAGTGGCATGTTTTAGTGGAGGGTGAAATTTTAATTTTTCCTCACCAAGCAAGGTCATCTCCCCATGTTTGGTATCAATCCACACCTAACTTGTTGCAATGGAAGGTATTCCTATAGATGGGACATGACGGTCCTCTTCTATGGCCCAAGTCACAAAATCAATGGGAGAATTGAGTTTTGAGAACCCTGACCATAAGATTTCAATTCTTATTCAGGATTTTCTCTTGACTTGCATTAACTCATATCATGCTTGGAAGCTCATTCTCATTTCTCAACCAATGTCAAACCCGAAAGTTCCTCCTCAAAGCTCAAAGTCATCATGTTACACTCCCATATCTCATCATCCTCTATGTCTCACGGGAATGGTCTTGAAGATATTTTATTCATTTTATGGGCCAACTGCCCAGTTTGATTTTCGAATGTTTTCAAGATTGCATCCAAGTTCGTAGACGTGGTTTCCATGATGGACATCTGGATGTCTTGAGAGTCCATTTTCTCCCTAGACTCATTTATGAAAGCATTGATATTCTCCTCTAAGGAAAGGTGATGTCCTTCATCTTAAAACATTGAGCTTGAACTTCATTGGGTATAAAAAATCCAAAGACTCCTTGTATATAGTTCGGGTTCCCATAGAAAAAACTGCCTATATGCAATGAACTCGAATAGTTGAAAATCCCTTGCCCCATAGGTAGGCCATTTTGAACTTGGTGACTAACTAGAGTTGTAAGAGCTGCAAGTTGATTCTGCATGGTGGATAAGATCTCGTCTTTCATTGCATCATAAATTGGTGCTCAACATCTATAATAAAAAAAATACAAAACACAAAAAAAATAGAGTATACAACTACAAAGTATGTAAGTAAAATAGAAACTAAAAAGAAATAAAAGAAAAAAAAAACAATGCTTAAAGCAATAAAATTCTCTTTTGCTATAGTGTTGGTAAATCAAACTATTACCTTCTCTGACAATACTTGGCAACTTGTCATACACTTTTAAGTATACAATTCCTACGTAAGTATGGTTAACAAGTAGTAAAGTGGACTCTGAAGTTCGAATATCGATCCCTTGAGGGAAAACGTGTAATGCTAACTAACCAAGCATCATGCTAATTGATTCTTTTATTATCTAAGCTATCTAATTTGAGAGGTGATTGTATTAATTAAACTAAACTACTGATCCAAAGAATCGGATTCAGATTTAAACCATCAAAAGCTAAGTTAAACACACGATTAACCTAATGGAATGTAGTACTAGGGTCAATTGATGGTCCCTAATGCATTTGTTTCCCTTTTTAATAAGACCATGCTTCATTATAGTGTGTTGATGGTCACTACATGTAACACCCAGAAATATACCTAGCGTTTGAACTTGTTTAGGTATATTATAAGCTAAATAGGAACTTTCGAAATAAAGCGATGAACAGGAAGTACAATCATAAAGCCAAGGGGTAAATTAGTCATTTACCACTTGAGGGATATGAAAAGAGCATAAAACCATAAGTTTATATGTGCCAATATGGAATTTGAAAAATGAAATGTAAATAGAAAGAAGTTATGGGATTAAGGCAATTAGAGAAAAGATGGGATAGAAATAATAAAGAATGGAAGGGCCTAATTGCAAAAATGAGAAAAATGTTTAAAAATGCAAAGGCCAAACATGGCCTTAACTTTAAAATGGGATTTAAGACCAATTTGGTCTCATTTTGGAGAACCAAAAAAAAAAACGTGAATGAAGAGAGGAGAAGGGGAGAAGGAGAAGAAGAGGAAGAGGAAGAAAAGAAGAAGAGAAGAAGAAGATGGAGGAGAGAAGTTCAAGCAAGGCCAAAAAGGTATGGAACTTTGTATAGATTTGTATGGATACATGTTTGTGGGTTGTGGGTTGTGAGAAACTAACCTAAAATGAGTTCTTGTATCAAATCATCATAAATCCCTTTGTTTTTCTAGGGTTTCTTATGAGGGAAGATCTAGGGTCCCATTACAGGTGTTTAGGGGTTCTAAGTGTTATGTAGAGCATGGACATGTTTGTTCTTGTTCTAGGTTTTGATAAGAACCCTAGATTTCTTGAAGATGGGTTGAGTAAAACCTAGGCCTTGTATAAAAGATGAATAGAAAGCATGTTTGAGTTAAATGAGAGTTCATAAGGAGTGTATTGAAAGATAATTTAAGTAGAAAGATATTAAGATGAATTTGGTGTGGTTTTTTGACGTGTTTATGGAGTATTGGGTTGATTTTGGTATCAGCATAGCAAATGAAAAACACACATTAGCAAATTTTTCAGTGACTGTACCAGTACACCTTGAACATGTCTTGAGTGCATTATGAAGCGAAGATAAATACTTAGGTATAGGTGCGAAACGAGGTCTGATACCTAACTCTATTTTGACTAGTGTTCGTATTTTAGCCATAACTTGCTCATTTCCTATCTGATTTAAGTGATTCAAGTGGCTAATTAAAATAGACTTCAAGGAAAACCAAACATCCAGAAATAGGCATCGTCAAATTATGACTCTAAGTAGCCCATAAATTCACTCAAAGGAGTAGGTATGTGCAAATAATTCTGCATCAGTTTGATCATAGAGTAGTTCAAGTTAATTTTAGAACATAACTTCGGTTCGATAGTCGAATTGGGTGATTCCAGTTTGAGTAGAACCATAGCTATATATTTAAAGGAGTACAAATAAAAGTGTCAAATATGAGTCAAGACCTTTTGGAAAATGAGTATTACAAGCTGTCCCTCGGGTAAAATCCCGGTAAATTGACTAGTTTGGCATAGAAAATGTCATAACTTTTAGTTTGGATGATCCAATTGGAATGATTCAATTTCTAAGTAAAATAGATTCGTTGAGGACAAGAATACTACGAGAATGATGTGTAAATACATAAGCATCATACTGTACAAGTACATGGAATGCCATATATAATAAGCATGAAACAAGAAAAGTATAGGAAATGCAAAATGTATAGATGTGTTCATGAAACATGAATGTGATATGGAAAATGAAAACGAACTGAAACATGAATATGAACATGAAAGGCAATTTTTCATGAACACATACTGTGGTTAAGTTATATATGATTATTATCACATATAACCAGAAAATGATAACAAATGATAGGAAATATATGAATGAGTATACGTAAATGAGTATATGAACGAGTATACGTAAATGAGTATATGAATGGGTATACGTGAATGAATATATGAATGAGTATACATGAATGAATATATGAATAAGTATACATGAATGATTATATGAATGAGTATACGTAAATGAGTATATGAATGAGTACACGTGAATGAGTATACGTGAATGAATATATGAATAAGTATACGTGAATGAGTATATGAATGAGTATACATAAATGAGTATGTGAATGAGTATATGAATGAGTATACGTAAATGAGTATATGAATGAGTACACGTGAATGAGTATATGAAACGAGTACGTGAATGAGTATATGAAATAAGTACATAGATTGAGTATATCTTTGAAAGATATCTGAGAGTAAGTGGAATTGAAATGTGATATTTAGAGGCGAATGAATGTGAATGATGATAAAGGCGGAAAGGAGTTCATTAAGCGGAATCCGTCATAAATGTGAAGGTGGTTGATATATCAGACAAGCGATCGGCGGGATGCACCATGACATCGAGTCAAAAACACCAAGGAAATTATCCATGTCCACTTGGCGGGGATGCACTAAATCAGCCATCCATTAGTGATGGGCGTGGCATTGAAGAAATGTCGACTTGGCGGGATCTTGTGTCGGAATCCATCATGATGGCGTATGACATTTAATTGATACCACGTGTCGGGATGCACTAAACGGCATCCGGCATGATGGGAGACCGAATAATTGATACCACGTGTCGGAAGATGCACCCAAGCGATCGATCGTAGGAGGCCAGAATAATTGATACCACCAATAAGGGTGCACTAAACAACATTAGGTCATGATGGAGGCAGAATAAGTAATACCTCATGTCGAGGGTGCACCAAGCGGCTTGTCGGAGTCATGATTGGAGACCGAATAGTGATACCATATGTCGGGGTGTTCCAGCGGCGCTCCGTCATGATGGAAGGCCAAGATAATTGATACCACGTAATGGGTGCACTACGCAGGCATCCGTCATGATGGGAGGCCAAATTGTAAAATATTAGGCACATTGCAAATGATAATAGAGCGGAGTTCATTAAACGGAATCCGTCATAAATGAATTGAATAGTCAAAGTGAAATGACCCATTGACGAGTGTAAATGGGATTTTTATGTATATGCTTAAATCGTAAATTGAATTCTGAATTGAATTGTGCATTGAAAATGTATGTTGTGATATGATAAATGATTTGTAAAATGAAAGCATACGAAAATGAATACGCATGAGTATATGTGTGTATAAAGCATTATTTTGTAAATGCATTTTGTTAAATGTAGATATTATGGATCTTTTGAATTTGTAAGCGTTTATGGGATTGCTAAAATGAAGTACTTAGCATAACTAAAGTCTAAATGGAATAAGGCCAATAAAAAATGTTTTGAGAGAAGATAATTGAAAATGTCGGGTGCTTAGGGCTCCGGCTTAGATCATATTAACTTGGGTCAAGTCGAGTTCGGTGTAACACTTTGAAAATGAATTTAATAAGGCAAAACAAAAATGTTTGGAAGATAATTGAAAAATGTTAGATGGCAGAGATGACTTGGATCCCATGTAGGGTCGAGTGGGATGGGGATCGCGACACTTTTTAAGCGAATTTAATAAGACAAACAAAATGTTTAAGAAGACAGTGAAAATGTCGAGATGGCAAGACTCTGACTTGGATCCATGGCCGGGTGAAGTCGGGGTTAAGGTGTAGTACTTTTGAAAATGAAAATTTAAATAAAACGATAACTAAATGAATTAAACGGTGTATCAATCTAAATTGACCCTGTATGTATTTGATATGACTTTGATATATTCCTATTTGCCATTGTAGATGTATAAGCTTGTTTTGAATATGATCGACATGCCGTACATGTAGAATGAGTGAAACTTGTAAAGGAGACACTTGTTACATGAAAGTATCTGAGCGAGATAATGATATAGAATCTGAAAGGATAAAATCTACATGTATAATATGATATGAGTTAGAAGTCACATAAGAAGTGGACTTCGTTATATGCATAAGGAAAAGTAAATGTAAAAATATTGTGGTGATTATTGTTATTAATTAGTTCACGTACATGTTCCCCTTGGCGTAAAGGCTTGCGGGTGTCCAGGTGTAGATGCCCAAGAGAGAGGAGATAAAGAGGACGGGACATTCCACACAGCGATCTGAGGCCGTCTCGAGAGATAGGTGCTCTGCAGCCTTTGTTGCGATCGATGTTAATTATTAGATATGTATATGTATAAGTATTTAGTATAAGTGAATGGGACTTAGTATATGTGTATAGATTTTGATGGACACCACTCCGATGGTTGTTCTTTTGTGTATGCAATGATTTTTGGTTATTACAAAAATTGTTTGTATACCAGTATAAGTTCGACTCACGAGAAAAAAAAAAAACGGTAAAGTCCCAATATACGTCTGCTTTTGAAGCCGGGGATTCGGATCCGCCAATCGGGTCGGACTTGGAATCGGAGTGTGACACTACAACATAGCGTCACCCTATCTACTAACACCATAAAGGGTCCCAATGGATGATACATTTGGTATTTAAAAGTAGATTAATTGATACATTTGGAAGCGAACACTATTAAATTAATATATGAATATGGTGCCTTTTAGCATCCTCCCTCACTCCCTTGGTCACATACTTGTTCGCTGGAGAATTACGACAATCGAATAAGTCAGCCAGCTGGGCTTTGGAAAATAATTAAGTAAATTCAAATTGCAAAGGGTGGTGTATTATTAAACCACAGGACCTTCATATCAAGTTTTAATACTATGTTAAACTACCAACTCACCTCTTAGTTCAAGTTTGTAGGATTTGGATTAAATATGAATATCATGCCTTTAATACTTGTAAAAGTTATGGTTGATTAACTCATAAATATTCTAAAATTATAATAATAATCATTTATTCTAAAAATATTTAAACAAAATATATTATATTCTTGCTATAACTTTTTTGGAAAGTTTTAATTTGTAAGTATTTATAATATTACAACCTAAAAAATTTATTTCCTAAAAAATTGACCAATTAAACAAGAAATAATTATTATTTAAAGAAAAGTAAATCTTTATTCAAAATTATCTAGAACAAAATATAAGCTAAAATATGTTTCTCTATAAGTATATAGAAATTAATTATAAGATTATTATTTAAAATAATAATAAATCATTTTATTCAGTATTGAAAAAAATATATTAAAATCTCCAAAATTTATTTGAAATATTTTTTTTTAATTTTCAAATGAATTATAAATATTACAAACTAAAAAAATTATTTCTTAATCAATTGAACAATTAAGAAAGAAATATGATTATTATTTAAAAGAAAAATATAATAAATCCTTTATTCCAAAATTATCTAAACAAAATAAATTAAAATAATATTCTCTATAATTACTTATATAGAAATGAATGAGCTATAAATTATTTTATTATATAGAAAATTCTTACTTTATTTTTTTTTGATAAAAAATGAACTTATTTATTGAATAAATTAATTTGTCGAGATATCAGTAATTTTTTTATATATTATTTTTTGTGATTATACTTTATAAAAAAAATCATGAGGAATTGTGCTTGGTGGGCGCGAGTGCGTGGAAGCGCTTTTAAGGTATGTGCAGTACATTTAATGGAATGGACCAGCAGCGATAAAGTTATAAACCTTGTTGTTCGAATGCAGGCTTGAGACTTCCCGATTAAAATTTGGGAGACCTGCCGTTGTGACCCATGTTGTTGTTTTTTAGTCAATTGTTTTTTTATATATTTATTTTACTTTATACCATGTATGTACATGACCGGGTGTCGTATCTTGGATTCGGTTGTCAGCTCAAATTTTAAAAAGTAGGACATGCACGACGCTGTTTGATAATTATTTTTTTATTTTTTATAATAAAAAATTAGAACAATATATTGGACACCTCAAAATGTTTTTGGGTTTTGTTTGATGATTTAAAGCATCTTTTGATTCTTTATAATAGCTAGAAAAATATAGTGGGCACCTAAAAATATTTTTAAATTGTGTTTTGCTTTGTGTTTTTCTTAAACAGCAATAATTTTTTATTGTTTTATTTGTTTTTGAGTATTATTTTAAAAAAAATAATTCAAAAATTATTGAATAATTAAAATAAAACATTAAATAAAATTATTTTTAAAACATGTTTAAAAAAATGGTTAAAATATGTAAATTTCTAAGTGAATTTTAATTATTAAATAGTTTTCGAAAGAATTGTTTTAAAATAGAGTTACCATATAGACCATAAGTTTTTTTTTTAAATTGAATACTAGACCATAAGTTCTTTAAAAAAACATTGTTGTATGTCTTTTTCTTCTAGAAATTTAGCTTTATTCAGTTTTCTTACAAAAACAAAATCGTTTCAGATCTTAGAGATGTTCACATTCTCGCTTGTCAGACCGTGGGGTGTATTGAGTGGGCTCGTGTCTGTGCGAAATGCGTTTAAAGTCATACTACCTTTGATTAATACTGTCTGGCCAAGGAAAGGGTAATAAGGATGGTAAAATTCGATCACAGAATATAAGTGTATTATTAGGACTCGAATTCGATTCGAATGCATTTGGTTATGTGGGAGGCACTGTCATTTATCACGTGTTCGGCGATTCTTCATTTCCTCTTTAAGATTATACTTATATTTTTATTTATAGAAAATTTATATATTAATGGACTATCTATAATTTAATTGTAAATCCATTTAATAATGATAGTATTGGAAATTATTTATCTATAATAGATTCACTAGGCATTCAATGAAAAAAAAAAATTGTATTGAGTGTTCAATTATGTCTTATAAATTAATTTTTAAATTCATATTTTATGTTGTTTAAAAATAAATAAACGAATGCTATTTTCTTGCATTAGAA
The DNA here is from genome assembly GCA_016808115.1 of Tetrastigma voinierianum. Lineage (NCBI taxonomy): Eukaryota > Viridiplantae > Streptophyta > Magnoliopsida > Vitales > Vitaceae > Tetrastigma > Tetrastigma voinierianum. The sequence goes on from JAEQBH010000124.1 coordinate 240,033, forward strand.
AATATTTAAAATATGTCGAAATAAAATAAAAATTAAAGGCTCTGTTTAGTTTTTCCTAGAAAGAAAAATAGGAAGAAAATAATTTATTCAATGTTTAGTTTGTTCTAAAATCCAAGAAAATCAAATATAGTTAAAAATGACAATTTTAAATTATGCAATCTTTGTACTGAATAAATTAAATAAGTTTAAAACAATTTATCCACTTTAACTCTTTTTTCTTTTCTTTTTTTGCTTTTGCTTTACTTTTTCTTTAATTATAATGTGTTACATTTTATTTTCTTATCTTTCCTCATTTTTAAAACCGTTTAGCGTTAAATAATTAATTATTAATCAATTGTACTTTTTGAAACAAGAGTGGTCCAAAAAATTTTAAAATCTAACTTAAGAAATAATCCTTTACTTGTTGCTTTATTATTTTTTTGAAAATTTTTAACTCTCGAAATAGTTACATAATAGTTTCATGTGTCATCTTTTGGGATAATCTCATCAAACATTATTTTTCACAAAGTATGAATATAGAAGAGTCACAAAAACATTGGTTTTTATTTCTCATTATCAACCCAAAGAAAACAAGAAAGGAAAAATAATAATAATAAAGAAAAAATGAAAGAAAAAAATCGATAAGAAATTACATATCACCATTTAGAAAATAAAATATGAAGAATGGAAATATATTATTTTAAGCATGTAAGAAAAAATAATTGGTTTAATAAAGATATTATGTAGCTAATTAAAGGTGCTATAATTTATTTAAGATCTTATCTTAAATAATAAACTTAGCTACGTTAAACTAACGATTATTTAGGTATTCATATAATTAGTTAAAGTAATAGCTATAACAACAGGTATTTTTTAGCATGTTTATCGTGTATTTTCCATTATTCGTATATTATCTTATATCTTTTTCTATACATTTTTTAAATGAGTAGCTCATAAAATGCGATACAGAATGAAGATGAAACCAGAATTAAATAATCTTTATTAGATATCTTATCTTATATTTTTTACCTTGCTTTTCTGAACTATCGTGATGACGTCTTTTGGTTTCATACATTACTGACGGTAGCGCCGTCAATGTATTCGCGAGATAGAAAGATAGAAATACAGCATTCCTTACATACCATCGATATCTTATAGTATTATGTTTTGCCTTATGACTTTTATAGCGTGACGACGTAACTTGGTTTAACTGCATCTGTTTTCGAGCGTGTAGCCTCGTCAATCGCATTCCCGAATAGAAAGATGAAACCCAGCGTTAAACTGTAAGTCGATGTCTTTATCTTTATGTTTTTACCTTGTAACAAGCTTTTACGAACTGTGGTAACTGGCCCATCTTTTAGTTACACTCACATATTTTGAACAGGTAGCCTCATGCATCTTATTCGAATAGAAAGATAGAAACCAGCGTTCCTTTCGTCACATTGATATCTGCTCTTTATGTTTTCTGTTGCTGACTTTCTACGAGCGTAAATGACGTACTTTTAGTTTTCACTATACATTTAAAACGGTGTATCGCCAATCTTTTATTTACGAATGAAAGATAGAAACGACATTATTTGTCGATATCTTATCTTGTATATTTTTCTGTTCTGTTTTAATGGCCGTCTTTTAGTTCTGCTCGTATTTTGAAAAGCCCGGTGGCGCCATCCAGCGTCTTCATTAAGATAGAAAGATAGAAGATTCGCTGTCTGGTGATATCTTTATCTTTATATTTTTCTGTAACAAACTTGAACTGTAAATGACGGCCGTCTTTTAGTTTCATCTATTCCGGCAGTTGGCGCCATGTCTGATAGAATAGAAAGATAGAAGCAAGCATTAAACAATACAGTGATATCTTTATCATATTTTATTAATATGACTTTTACGAGGCTGTCGGCAGGTGATCAGTACTTTTAGTTTCCTCATATTTGACGGTGAAACTTTGTCAATCTTATTAAGATAGAAGATGAGAAGCATTCCTTTCATACCATCGATATCTTATCTTATATTTTGACACTAACAACCTTTTTTGAACTGTCGACAACGACCCATACTTTTAGCTTCCTACAACAACTGTCTATATAAACGACACCCCTCAATAAGAAAACCAAACAAGATAAAGAAAAAAAAAGGAAAATCAAGCTCAAAAGATTAGGAAGAATCGATGATTTTTATCATTTCTTTCTCCTCCAACCTCTTGTTCTTTATCCATGATCTTTCCCTTAGCAACCAGTTGTTGCACCAAGCTCATAGATGACACCTGCAAGAACGCTGCACAGTCAAATTTCAGTTTCAGGTTCTATAAGACCTCCCTCCAGGCCATCGGCATGCGCTGTGTCAATCTCTCTGGGGATAGGGCTGATCGCCGTCCAGGTTACTCCGGGATAGCAATGAGCACGGTGTTACATCAGACAACTGCTCGGAAAGAAGGGGTTGGACCCAGCTGTAAAGATGCGGCTGGAAGATTGTTTGGATATGTATACAGATGGAGTTGAGTATGTGAAACCCCGGAAAAAAAAAATTTTAATTTTTCGGAAAATGGCAAAATAATAAGAAATTATACAAAAATGAGCAGGAAGCAAAAATGCTGAATCTCAGATGATGAAACGGTTGTGTTGTTGGATTTCGTCTGCGTGGGGAATTTAGTGAGTCGGAAAGTTTAATGGTCGGCGTAGTGCGAGATTTTGCAAATTTTTTTGGGTGGTAGATTATTGGCTGGGATGAGTTTTGTAAAATCTTGGAGTGAAATAGACGGCAGAATTCATTAATGAATTGATTGAAAAATAATAAATAGTTTTGGGATAGAAATGGCTGGGATGAGGTGGACAGTGGTAAGTGAGACTAGCATGTGGCTAGCAATTAAGTTAAGTTAGAAAGGAAAATAAAGAGAAGGAAAGAAGGAAAAAAGCAATGAAGAGAGAGAGCATGAGAAGAGAGAGAGAAAGAGAGCTGCTCTTACTGCTCTTGTCTGTGGAGTTCGGGTTAAATCTCGGAATTCGTCAGTAAAACGGAAGTTAAATACTTTCGCCAGGCTACAGCATGGGTACTACAAATCGCGGGATTTGTAGAAGATTCAAAAGCAGAGGTTCGGAAATCGGGTTTCGGGTTTAGGAAGTATGGCGGGAGTTCGCAGATTTTCTTCTACGTTAGGGGTAGGGATTAACGCCCTTTGTTTATTTTCTGATACAGGGCCTGTTTGGTTGAGTTTCAATGCCATAAGGGGCTGTTTGGAAAATTAATGGGTTATGGGAATAGTGTCCTGTTTTGACCCTATATGATGTCCAGTTTTTGGGGTTGATTTTCGGTTAGAAAAATTGAGAATTTGGACTAATAACTTTAAGGAAATTGTAGCCATATTTGAGAACTTGATGTTAGGATTTTTGAATCACCAAAATCGGACTTCTAGAACTCAAGTATGGTCAGTTTCTGGGATGGTCCAAGGCTATACTGTTTTGGTCGAGCCTCTTGTCGGGTTTTGGAGCGATTTTATTTGGGAAAAGTGAGAATTTGAATTTATCTCGTCGCCCGAAGAACATGTAATTCTGTCGAGAAGCTTGATGTTAGAACTTGAATCGCGAATCGAGCCGATATAACTGATTTATGGTGAATTTAAAGATTCTGCTGCGACAATTTGTTTTAATGATTGTGTGTCAGGATTTTGCTAAATTGCTTAGTATGTCATTCTTGAATTGAGTGATATATACTTAGTTGAAACTCATATTGGAAGTCAAATTGTGTTCTAATGGTTTGGCTTGTAATGTTAACCACTCGATGAGCCATTATGACTATTATGTAGGCTAGTTGTGGAGCGTGTCTTGTCACGATTTGGCACAAGGTTGATGGATGTCGTTACCCTAGTGGTGGTGACTTGTGATGCCAACCTATGCGTGTATTGATATGTTGGCATGTGTTTATGATTTATTTGGAATTTGTATACTTGTGGAACAAATGTCAATTGTCGTGGATAATTATGTATGAGTGGCGTGCGCGGCATGGTACCTCGCTGTATATGTAGCATAATATGAATAGGTAATGGCATGATTGCATTGCATTATGCACTAGTACGTCTAATGACATGGGTGTGAGTGCATCTTAAAGATCGACACTGTGTTTAGTGTTGATGGCGGGCTCAGTAACATGGGACGACTTCTAAAATGAGTTGCACAATTTTGAGGTTATTAGGTATCCGGTCTTTTGAAATCACATCGGTTTATCGGGTTGTCCACGCTTGTGAATAAAGTACATTTATGAACTGTCCATATCTTTAAAATAAAGTTGTTGCTTGGAGGCTGTCCAGGTGGGGTGTCGGAAGGATCGATTGTTCGAGTTCGGGTAATCCGGGTCGGAGATTATCCATTGTCGGAGGCCCATTCACGGTCGGGAGACTATCGAAGGCTTTGATTCGCATCGGAGGTTATCGAAAAGTTTGATTTAAAACAAAAGCCTTTGTTTGGATACAAAGAGAGATCATTGGTGAAACACGATGACAAGTTTACTTATTTAGTATGTATGCATGTGTGAGGGAGTTGGTGAGGGCTTGGGAGGGTATGGGATAGGGTGGTCGCATTCTCATCATGACATGTACATTTGAGTGGAACGTGCAAGTTTTACTTGAATGTGTGGTGTGCGGTGCGTATGCGCAGCAGAAGCCCTTATAGAATATTTCTGCTTGGGCATTGCTTTCGGCCGTCGAGACCTCCTTTTAATTCACGGGAGTTTTGCCAAGGAGCGGCGTCAGATGGTCGTGATTGTGAAGAGGTGACATGTGGCGCGGCCGTGACTTCCCAGTGTCTGACCTTTATAAATAAACGTCTTCTTTTGAGGGTGTGTGTTATACTCAGTTCCTGTTTTCCTTTCTACCTTCGCCAGCTTTGGAGTTCGGACATGATGGGCTTCAGGTTTGCAGCCTTTGTCTGAAGTCTGTTTGGTAGTCATAGAACGCGTTTGGTTTCATTGTTACGCCATTTGTTGGGATGCGTGTTGTTTAGATCCGACCATTTGTGGGAGTTGTGTTGTTCCCTAGTCCTGCCACTTGATGGAGTTGGGTCATGGAACACCTTCGGAGGGGGTGGCATGTTGAATGCTTCAAGTCCCGTTTCTTATGCTATACCTCTCCTCCCCTCTTTTCTCCTTTTTTTTTTTTTTTTTTTTTGGTTTTGAGTAGGCACATTACCAGTTCTAATTTTGAGATGAAAACGATTTCTTGATTGTAATTTAGAGGAATGTAGAGAACGGTTTTGCTTATTGCAATAAAAGTACAATCTTTTTTAAATACGTATACTTGTTTGATGTTTCATGTAACCCTCTTGGGCCTTTCCGAGCCCCGTGGATCTCTGATAAACCGAGCTCCCTAGTTCTTTCTTTATGATTTGTGAGAGTAGGCAGGTCGAAAACATAAAAACTGTTATTCAAACAAGAGTAAAACTACTGCGCTTTATTAATAAATACAATATGAGGTTTATGGTGATGCAAGGTCTTTCCCTCTTCCGTTTGAAGTTTATAGCTGCTGGTGCCTGACATCCTTGATAAGGATATAAGGTCCCTCCTGGGCTTGGGTCTCGCTTCGTGAGCGGGTCTTTCTTTGCTAGTAGGAGTTCTTCTTGAAGACTAGGGTAGCTAGGCTTAAAACTATTAAGCCCGAATCTTCGATCATAGTAACTTGTCAGTTACTATAAATCTCGCCGCTGCTTGCCCGCTCTCGCTGTCTCCTCCAAGAGATCTAAGTTTAAGAGGAGAGACTCCTCATTGTGCTTGGCGTTTGCGAACTCGACCCTAGGTGACTTGAGCCCAACCTCGACAAAGTGGCTATTTCTGCTAAATGCCAAGGCGAACGGAGTTTCTCAAGTTGCACCTGCATTAGCTCAGACACCCATAGTACCTCAGGGAGCTATTCTACCCATTTTCCCTTTAGGTTTTCCAGCTTAGTCTTTAGTGTTGCCTTGAGGGTCCTTATAGTGACTTCTTCTTATCCGTTGGATTGCAGATGAGCTGGGGATGAATAGTAGTTCTTGAATTTCAGGTTGTCGAACTTATTTCCATTATCAGATACCAATGCTTTTGGGATTCCGAATCTGTATATTATGGAACGTAAAACGAAGTTGCGTACTTTTTGCTCGGTGATTGTTGCTAATGGTTCGGCCTCTGCCTACTTGGTGAAGTAGTCGACCCCTATAATGACAAATTTGCACTAACCTCTTCCCATGGGCAAGGGCCCTAGTATATCTAATCCCCACTGTTGAAAAGGCCAAGGGCTTATGATCTGGGCTGGTGGTTCCTGATGGGAGGCGTGGAGATTCGCATGCTCGACAGATTTTGCATTTTCTCGAATTAGTTCTGCGGGCGTCTTGAAAGCATCAAAATAATAGTATCCTCGTCTCGTGGTTTTTCCTACTTCAAGGCCTCGAGTCTGACATGGTTTCACAAATGCCTTCATGCACCTCTCTAAGTACGTAGTTGGCATCTTCCTTTCCTATGCATTTGAGGAGGGGTGCAGAGAAACCACGTTTATAAAGGGTCCCTCGCAAAAGAGTGAATCTAGCTGACCTTGCTCTTAGTTTAGATGCCTCCTTCGGATCGCTTGACAATGTCCCGTTCAACAGATAGTCCCAGATGGGGTCCATCCAGCTCAGGGCTGTCATTATTAGGAGGACCTTTTCACCGCTGACGCTTATCAGTTCCATGAGGTACTAATCGATGCGCCCGTCTGTCTTCTTGCAACGCCGCGGCTAGCTTAGCCGTAAGGCCGGGCCGCTGAATTTCCTCCGTTTTCAACATGTCCGACCTGCACCCGTACGAAATTCGAGCAACCAGATACATTTTGAGATGAGGATCATCTTTTCGCCTTCGTCAGAGGAATTCCTATATGCTTCACCATAAACGGGAAACCGCTGCATACCTATAGTTGGTCAGCCTCCATGGAGTGGGTGAGGTTAAGTCTAGCAATGATAGCTTCGTATTCGACTTCGTTATTAGAGGCCTAAAACCCGAATTTGAGTGCATATTCCATGTCAATCCCATTAGGGGAGGTCATCAGATCAACCCCGCACCGTCTCGAAGATCACGACCCCATCTACGTGACAAACCCTGTATCGGGAGGTCGATAATGAATGGGTGGTTTCGTGAGGCTTTGTCGAGGAATCGGCGAGAGTAAATTTGTCAAAACTTGTCCTTTGATCGTTGTTCTTGGCATATAACTAATGTCGAACTCACTTAACTCTATGGCCCATTTTACCAGTCTTTCTGAGGTATCTGGTTTATGAAATATTTGCTTCATTTGGTGTTCTGTCCGAACCTCAATGGTGTGGGCTTGGAAGTATGGTTGAAGTCTTCTAGTTGTGGTCACCAATGCTAGAACCAACTTTTCCATCTTCGAATACCTTTCCTCTACTCCTCTTAGAGCTCCTGGGCTGGGTGCAATGCATGTGCTGTCGCACCCATCATGTTCTTCGACCTGTGGCTGCATCTAGCCGAGAAATCGGAAACGGCTAAGTAGAGCGTAAGGAGTTCTCCCTCGGAGGGGCTTACCAAAATAGGGGGGGAGCTTAAGTAGGTTTTTAGCGATGCGAACGCCTCTTCACAATGGGCATCCATGGAATCTTCCAAAACTTCAGCATGGCCGACACTCATTACCAGATCTGGACACGAAGCGACTCAACGCAACTATTCTCCCGGTCAAGCGCTGAATTTCTTTAGTGTTTGAGGATGGTCTCACTGTTACGCCTTTATCTTGTCCGGATTTTGTCTCTATTCCCGTGGTCAAGTGACTGCGAAACCCAAGAATTTCCTACAGCGACCCAAAAGCACACTGTCTTGCGAACTTCATCTTGTAGTCCTTCAGGACTTGGAATGATTCAGCTAGGTGGTCCACGTGGAGCTTGGCCTTGGCTAACTTTACTAGCATGTCGTCTATGTATACTTCCATGGATGCTCCAATATGTTTTAGTAACATTCTGTTTTCCAATCTCTGATAGGTAGCCTCGCTCTTCAACCTAAAAAGGAATTAATTGATAATGCACGCTCCTTATCTCTACACAAATGAGGTCTTCGGGTTGTTGGGTCCATCCTCGATCCGATTATAGCCTGCGAGAAAGGCCCATGAAACCGAGGGAGCTCGTGGGCCTAGTTGGACGCCTATTATGAGGTTGATTCGGGGCAAGGGAAAGTTATCTTTTCCGCAGCTCCGCCTGACACTCCAGAAATCACCCAGAGTCGCATTTTCCATTTGCCTTCTCGACGAGAACCACATTAGCCAACCGGTCAGGATAATCTACTTCTCGGATAGCTCGAGCTTGGAGGAGTTTATTGACCTCTTCGTTGATCGCCTTCTGCCTTTCTGGGGCAAAGCTTCTTCTTTTCTGTTTGACGAGTTTGAAGAAGGGAATGACATTCAACTTGTGGGTGATAACTGCTGGGTCAATTCCTCCCATGTCCTCTTGCTTCTAAGCGAATACTTCCACATTTTGCTTTAAAAAGCGGATGAGGAGGTCTGACGTCCTCGACCAATTGGATCCGATACCCAGTGTTCCGCCGGGTCATCGTTATACTAATTCAAGTTCCTCTCAAGGCATAGGGTCGGGTGTTTAATTCATCTCTCATGTCGAGCCTATCCATGGATGTCACACTGCTTTGTTGTTTCATTGACATCAAGTAACACTCTCTGGCTACCCATTGGTCTCCTCGAACCATTCCTACTCCATTCTCCATAGGGAATTTGACAACCATATGATAGGCGGAAGGGGTGACCCTTATGGCATTGAGAGAGGGCTTACCTAGTAACATGTTATACGCCGATGGGGCATCTACTATAAGGAATTTGATCGTCATTGTGGCCTGGCATGGGGGTCTCCCAAAGTGGAGCACTAACCGGTATCCCCACCCTGTGGGCAAGACTTTGTCTTCGAAGAGTCCCAAAGAAGCGAGTGTGTACCGATTCCAAATTTTCTCCCTCCCATGCTCATTTTGTCAAATGCTAATGCAATATGATGTCGACCGAACCCTGTCGATCAGACTTCAGAACCGGCTTTTGTTGGCTACGACAACCTTATTACCAACTGTCATCATAGTGGATGTCAAGTGCCTTCCATGTCGAGTCCAAGAAGGCTGTTGCGGTATCCAACCGAGGGATCCGGGACACGGCCCGTACCTCCGTGGTCTCCTTGATCCGATGCCGCTGGGAGGTGGGCCTTCCCGGCCGAATAACTGGATCAGAATCGCCCCGCCCCGAGAGGGTGTACAAGATGTGTAAATCAGAGTGTGTACCTAAGGGCTTCCTTAATTATTTTAGTGTCATAATAGAATTTTTGAAAGTTGTTTTAAGGGTGAAATTATAAAGTTTTCAAAGAATTGTGGCACTTTTGCAATTAAGGACAAGAATGGGGTGAAATTCCAATTATGGAATTTTAAAGGATAATAATGATAAAAATTACCAAAATGGTTCAGAAGCCTAAAATTCTAGATCTCGATGACCTAAACCTGACCGCTCCGTTAAATTCGTCTCACAAATCTAGGGACCTAGAAAGCTTCGCCAAATTTTGAGACAATAATATTTTACGATTTCGTGATAAGTCGTCGGGAGACTTCGTGGATGATTATACAAAATCTGGAAAATCGCAAAATGGCTTGAGTTAAAGTTCATTTAAAATAATTGAACTCAAAAGAAATAAAAATTTTGGAAGTAAATGGACCAATGAGTAATAGAAATCGTTTATCCAAATAATAATAAGAAGAAGAATAATACTGTAGAAAAACGAAAATAAAAAAGAATAAAAGGCAAATGGTAGGGGGCGGACGGACACTGGGAGAACGAAGTGGAGAGAGGTTTTTAATTAATTTATTTTTTCTTATCTTCGTTTCTTTCTTGACGACGGAAATCGGACTCGTAGATTTTTGTCTGAAAGTGTATGCAAAGTCGGGTCTACGCGACGAGCCACAGAGGTACCCAAAAAGCCTAGCATTTCGTCACACTTCAAGAGGTAGGAAATTTTCCTATTTTTGTTATTTCGAGCCTGTGTCGTTATGTAATGGCTTGAAATTTTTAAAGCCGTAAAGTCGTGAAACTCAGTCCCAAAATTTTTAAACTGAAGCTTAGAATTTTTAGAATTTTGGATCAGGTTCTGACAGCTTCAGCTTTTCGAATTTCGGACTGCTTTTTGGCGCTTCTCGTTGATTTCAGGAGTGTAGTCAAAAGTAGGATGCACTTTGAGAAATGTTTTCGGGTTTTTTTAAACTCTATGGAAAGTCCCTTGAGTCAAAAGTTTGCTAAAATAGAAAGTTTTTATGGGGCATTTAATGTGTAGAGACATTTTAGTCAATTTCTGATTAGTGCCCAAAAAGTACAATTTTGAACCCTATATTAGATAGGTTTTGAGTGCTTTTTGTGCACTAATCATGTCATTAATGCCAATTGAAGTGTTCGTTCTTTAGTATCACTTATGCCGCTTGTAGGTTATTTTCGGGTCAAGCTTGTGTTTCGCGCACTTCGGGAGTTCAATATCGAGATGTATGACGAATCATGAAGTGAACTCAAGTGTCGCCCATCAACCACCCAAGAATCAATGAAAACTCGAAGGCAAAGTGAAGAAAATTGATGCGCTTTGAAGACAGGATGAAATGCATGGAGATCAACAGAAAGCCCCACTAGAGTTGCGAAATTTTCGCTAGGATCGCGAAAATTCCTCGCAAATCTTAGCTTAAAAATTTCGCAACCTTAGCGAAATTGCTAATTCCCGCTAGATCCAACATGCATTGTGGCATTGTCTCAGCTTAAATTTTGTATTCGCTATCACTTTGTACCTCGCTTGCTTTACGAAATTCCTCTCGCTTAGCTAGCTTAAATTACCGTGCCTTAGCGAATTTTCTTCTCTGCTTTCGTTATGTTCTGCATTTCGCTTACCCAACAATTCCTTCACCCTAGCTAAATTCACGCCCTCATGCTTTTGTATTTAATGCTAACCGACTTCAAATTTGGTGTATTACTCCTCATTCTTAACTTAGCCAAATTTGTAGGTTTTTTGGTGGCTTTCATGTATCGAGGTGGCCTATATAAACTCCTTTTGTAATCAATATAGAGAATTTTAGGGAAGCAAGAATTGGGGGGAGAGAAGAATTTGTAAGTTTTCATTTTTGTAAATAAAGTCTCGATTTTTAGTTAGGGTTTTGCTTTTCTCTCTCTCTCTCCCTCTCTTCTCTATTTTCTGCGCCAAACACCCTCTCGAGGACGATAACCGTTAGACAAGTCATGCTCCTCCTTTCTTGAAGAGGAAGGAAGCTAGTTTAAGGTGGGGTATACGCAGTTGTCCTCTTGTATTAAAAGCCATAGGTACTCGTGTTTATGACCCCCATCTTCTCTCAAATTAGGTCAATAGCATCAATGTTATTGATTCGCCAATACTCTCCATGTTCAGATATGCCGCATACTTAATGCTGGGGATGACCGTTGTTCTTTAGATGGTCTTTACGAGCCTTCGAAATGATATTTAAATGTTAGGTTTCAAAACATCAAAGAAGGCCAGATGCATGCTAATGTGCCGACTCAAATAGGAGTTGATTTCAAAGGTGAGGTTTCATAGTTAAACATAGATCCCGTTATGCCTGGACTATAGGTCGTGTGATGTCATAATCGAGGATAAACCCGAGGACACTTGTTTGCCCTAACTTACCAAGTTAGTGACCTAAATCTTCAAAGTTAACTTTCACACTTCATTTTCAGCTTACACTTCTCGCTTCAACCTACTTCCACTGCTGAAGCAAATCCAAAGAGTCCAAATAGAAAGCCTTAACCTTCACAAGACTTATGCAAATCATTTGTGATGAAAACCCATCCCCGTGTTCGACCAGACCACTATACCGGCAAAGAGTTTGACTACAAAGAGCAGGAACTTAGGTGTATATAAATTTTGTTGATTTTAGCTCAGTCATCGTGGCACGAATCAATTTCACATCATATTATCGATGTCCCAACGAATGGGACTAACACGTAAAGCTTAATCAAGCTCGCTCGATATACCACTTTCTGAAAGCCCCGTATGTTTTATGGTTAAAACATTAACCGAGGCATTTTCAAAATTTTATATGGATTGTGTAGGCGATTTAGAGCATCTACGAGAATCTAGAGTGCTTGGACAAGATCAAAGAAATTAGTCGAGAAAAAGGGGTGAGTACTCAAAATCATTTTCTAAAAGAAAGTGTTTAAATTACAAGTTTGTAAAGTGCTTTGAAAATATAAAATATAAAGATTTTTTTACCTCCCACTTGTTATACTCGCCAGAAAAGTTCGATTGTAAGATTTAAGAAACAACTTTGGCCCGGTTTAGCAAACCCCTAGATGGCACACTGCTTTCCGCTAGATGTATTCTTTGATTGCGCATGGCAAGGTTACGGATATTACGACAACTATATTGCCTGGTTAGCAATTGGGGGTTAGATCTAGCATATATTTATATAGTGAGTCGCCCTATGCACATTTGGGGTATATAGTTAGCGCGCTGACTTAGTACATGGCGATGAGGTGTTGGTTCCGAGGTTCTATCACCTAGCATTTCTGCTCCGAGGTTCCATTATGTTTATAGAGATCCCGCTGTGTTTACTGCACCATCTTAGCTCTAGTAGTGTTCGGTAGCTCACTACCATGCCAGGTTCCGTGTTCCATGGCATCACGCTCTAGAGCTTTTAAATGTACACAAAGTGGTTGGTACTTGATTTCCAAGATAGCACTTTCGTAGATATTAACCACCACCGAAACAAATGTAAGAAGGTAAATAAGTTTTAACAAAGAATAGTTTTTGCACGTCATGTTAAAGATAAATAGTTTTCTTAACAATTTTCAACAAAAGAGAAATAGTTTTCAAGACAGCTTTAAATGGTTTTCTCATAGCAAAACTCGCTTTTCTCATAAATAGTGTTACAACCATTTCGTACATATTTTCTGCTATCACATACGCAGACAACAACATTTAGAAACTTATAGCACTCACAGAGTCCGTTTGGCCTACAGCTTTCTATTTTTAAATAATTTTTTCAGTGTGTGCTAAAGCCAAATGACCTTCCAGATCCTCATTCTAGACGATGTGTTGTGATTATATATAAGATAAGGTAAAGTAAAAGTAGTAAAAGCTAAAATGTGACATTTTGTATATGTAAATATCTTTGTAAAATATGCATGCATGGTTTTGAGAAAAATAGGTTGCAAATGAAATTATGTTGGATTGATCCTATCTTATATTTTGATGAGGACCAAAGAGGTCCTTATGGTTGTAGTTGGATATTTGGAAACATCGAGTGTATTTTTTATACAGTGATTTTTGTATTTCGCTCGTACCACCGTGGTAATCGTTATGTCGCCTGATTAAGTAAATCTAAAGGTGTGATTGGAGAAAGTGAAAATTTTTATAACCCACGTTTTCCAAAGACAGTTTCCAGTAGTTTTAACGACTTAGCTTCATGGTAACTTGTCAATCGAGCGAGTCGCTAATGTTACTATGGAGCGTTTAAGATTTCCGCCACTGTGAAGAGGGTCCGCAAGTTGGTATTAGACAGCTTTTTAGTAAATAGTTCGCCTGCTTTTTCGTGCTTTTTCCACAAAGATTTCATACAATTGTTTTTTTTTATAATGATTTTCCTATTGCAACCTACATTGTTTTGCTAATCCTTGCATGCATCAAATATTGAAAAGTGTCACTGAATCTTTTAACCTTGAAATTCACAGCATTATGTTTGGACGAGGTCGTAGAGGTCGATCTAGGACTTCCGCACCGGAGGCACCACTAGAGAGAAATGTTGAGCACACCCCTAGATCGAAAGATGCCTCAATGAATCAGCCCCCGCCATAATTCATCGAGGGTCGTGACCCGTGAAAGCCGGTGCACTCTACGATGGATCAGTTATACAAATTGTTACAAAGAATACCGCCGTATTGCACTGAGCCTCCGTAAGAGTAAAGTGGGCATGATAGAACGCGCCTGTACCAGGGGCTAAACCATGATGGTACCGCGACCCGCACGCAAAGATACTTATTGCTAGACAGGTTAGTGAAATCAACTGGTGCAAGACGGCTGCTCAAGATGAGCGGAAAGTCTTCTTTGCGCTGATGGCACTGCAATAAGGACCTGTGGGAGGCCATTAAGAGGAGACACCCCACAGAGTCACTTGGAACCGCCGATTGTGCATTTACTGCATATATTTTATCCGCAGAAGACAAGATGTTTCATCAGGCGTGAAGGTCACTTTATTCGAGACTGTCTAATACCAGTAGCCGTAGTAGACCTCCGGTAGGTACGTAGCATTTACCCCGTGCACTAGCGTCCCAAATGTGCTGGTAGGGGTGGTTCAGGTAGAGGTGGCAGTACAACACCTGGTAGAGGTCGCGGTAGGGGTGCAGGAGGCGAGGCATAATTCCCACTAATAAATTCAGAGTGGTACTCAGACTGTGCTCGTGCATTTACAAATACACAAAGAGGAGGCAATGCATCATCGAACGTGATTACTGGTATGATTTCAGTTTTCGATCATGATGCATATGCATTGGTGGGCCCAGGAGCCACTCATTCATTTATTTCAGTACCATTCACTGAGAGGCACCAGATAAAGTCCCAACCTATAGATGGTCGTATGGTGGTTTCCGTACCCAATGGGGATACTATGATATACGAAAGGATAATTCTAGGTAGTAGATTAGTGATCCAGAATAAGGATTTTCAAGCGGACTTGATAGTGCTAGGTATCCATGATTTCGATATAATTGGTATGGATCGTTATCCGCATGTGAGCCACCTTAGATTGCTATAAGAAAGAAGTAATATCGTCTCGCTGTATAACCAGCGTGATATTTCGAGGAATCAGAAGAGAGATCGCCCCTAGTCTCATTAATGCCATGACCGCCTCAAAAATGCTTCGGAAAGGTTGCCAAGGTTATTTGGCATTTGTAGTGGATAGGAGACAAGAGGGGACACGGTTGGAAGACATCGCCATAGTCAAAGAGTTTCAGATGTCTTTCTAGATGATATTTCAGGTTTACCCCCGGATAGAGCAATTGAGTTTGTTATTGAATTGATTCCAAGGATCGAGCCAATATCCATTCCTCCATAAAGAATGGCGCCAACAGAGTTGAAAGAATTGAAGGCACAATTGGAGGAATTGCTAAGCAAGGGCTTCATCCGACCTAGTACCTCACCGTGGGGAGCTCCAGTTCTCTTCGTAAAGAAGAAAGATGAAGCCATCATTGTATAGACTATGTGAGCACCGACCTAAGCATACAACTGCAGATTCCGTTTCCTCAGATAGATGAGTTATTTGACCAATTGCATGGATCTCTGCAGTTCTAAGATAGACCTGGCAGTTCACTCACAGGGTCCGAGAATGATGTTTCTAAGACTGCCTTCAGGACGAGATATGGTCACTACGAGTTCCTAGTGATGCCATTCGGATTGCGTTCATGGATTTGATGAATAGGGTATTCAGTCCGTATTTAGATAAGTTTGTGATCGTATTCATTGATGACATTCTAGTGTACTCAGTAATCCGCAGGAACATGCGTGAGCATCCTGACGTATTTGCTAGATTCTTAGAGAGCCGCTTATACGCTAAGTTTAGTAAGTGCGCTTTATTGACAGCAGCTTTCTAGTCATGTCATTTCGGCAGAAGGTATTAGTGTGGATCCTCAGAAGATCGAAGCTATAGTGAACTAGAAGCCGCCCAATTATGTTTCTAAAGTCCACAGTTTCCTTGGATTGGCAGGTTATTACAGGAAATTTGTTAAGGAATTTTCGAAGATAGCAACCCCGTTGACCAATCTATTGAAAAAGGATCAGAAATTCGAGTGGTCGATAATTCGCCAAAGATAGTTTTCAGGAGCCGAGGCAAGGATTGATGACAAACCCAAATATAGAACTACCGCCGTGAAAGGGACGGTTACGTGGTATACAAAGTGATGCTTCTGCACAAGGGTTAGGTGTGTTTTTGGCGTGCACGGTAGAGTGATAGCTTATGCTTCCCGTCAGTTAAAGAAGCACGAGTAGAACTACCCGACCCATGATTTAGAACTAGCAGCAGTGGTTTTTGCTCTAAAGATCTGGAGACATTATCTATTTCCCTGTCAAATATTCACCGATCATAAGAGCCTACAATATATCTTTACTCAGAAAGAGCTTAACTTAAGGCAAATACGGTGGGTCGAGTTGATTAAGGATTATGATTGCACGATAGAGTACCATCCGGGAAGGCCATGGTGGCCGATGACTTAAGCCGAAACCGGAGGGTTCCTATGCTTATCCGCTACGATATCTCCCATTGTTGATAGAGTTGAGGATCTTTGGGAGTTCAAATACAGTAAATGATAGCAGGACACCGTCAAGACGGCTTTATGTTCGTCCCTTCTCAGATCGATCAAGAAAGGTCAAGCAAACAAAAGATGATTAAGTTGAGGGCGATTGAGGTGGTAGGAAACCAGAGTTCCAGATCAGAGATGATGGTGTAATAGTTAGAAGGAGTCGAATGTGTGTACCGACATACTAAAAAGGGAATCATGGAAGAGGTCACTCTTCAAAGATATGACATGCACCCGTAGCACTAAGATGTATCATACTCAGGGAGCATTATTGGTGGAAGGGCATGAAAGGAAATTGCAGATTAGATCCAGATGCCTAACCTCAAGAAGGTGTAAAGGCAGAAAGCACCGGCCCGTAGAAAGATACGTTCCCTTCCGATTCCCCGATGGAAGTGATAAAGACATTTACGGATTTTGTTATTGGGCTTCCGAGAACTCGGAGACAACACGATGCCATATGGGTGATAGTGGATAGACTAACGAAATCAGCGCATTTTCTCCCAGTTAGTAATGATGACCCGTTGGACAAGTTGGCCCAATTATAAGTGGAGGAGATAGTTAGATTACATGGTGTTCCTATATTGATAGTCTCAAATAGAGACCCCAGATTCACATCCAGATTTTGGTCCAGTTTACAGGATGCCATGGGGACTTGATTTCACTTTAGCACAGCTTTCCATCCTTAGACCGATGGTCAGTCAGAGAGAACTATTCAGACGCTAGAGGATATGCTTAGAGCATGCGTGATAGAGTTTAAGGAAGTCAATACGTATTTATCTCCCTCGGAAGTGAAGTTCGCCTACAACAAATGCTATCAATCCGTGATAGACATGGCTCCATTTGAAGCATTGTATGGCCGGAAGTGTCATACTCCCGTATGTCGATGAAGAGAGAGAGGAGACTCGATAGCCCAAGAGTTAGTACATATTACATTAGATAAGATCCATCGTCCGAGACACTCCTAAAATAGCCAGGACAAACATAAAAGCTATGCGGACAAACGAGGATCTATAGTTTGTTGTGGCGATGTGGTCTTCCTCAAAGTTTCCCCTTGAAAGGTGTCTCGCATTTGGAAGACGAGCTAAGGCCCAGATGGCTAGGGCCATATGAGACACGCGCAGGGGACCAAGAGTATGACATTCGGGACCTTCCCTCCGCAGTTGTCTAAGGTTCATAATGTGTTTCATGTATCCATGCTCCGCAAGTACATTCCAGATCCCTCCCATGTACTCGTAGACCGCCAAGAGAACTAAAGAACAATTCACCCATAAGGAGCAACCAATGCATAAGATCTAGAGAGCGCATTTTGCACAAGGTCATTTCGCTAGTCAAAGTTTGCATGGGAAATCATGGGATTGGGCGAGGCTACGTGGTAGTTAGAGGCCTCGATGCAATACCATCCCCGCCTGTTTCTCGTGATTAAGGTATCCCCTTTATATTATTTGGTTCATTTCGAGGACGAAATGTTCTAGCTGAGGGAGGATTTATAACGCTCATTCCGAGAGGGTGTACAAAGACGTAAACCGTATAAAAGACTAAGGTTTTTAATTATTTTAAAGGCCATAATAAAAATTTTTGAAAGTTTAAGGGTGAAATTATAAAGTTTTCAAAGAATTGTGACATCCCAATTAAGGAAAGTGGAGGTGAAATTCCAATTATGGAATTTTAAAAGAATATAATAATAATAATAAATTACCAAAATGGTTCAGGGAAGCCTTGGAAATTCTCTAGATCTCTGATGATCAAACGGATCACAACGAATTGCCTCGCTGAATCTAGTGACCCATAAAAGTTTCACAATTCCTCGCGACAATAAGATATTTTACGATTTTTCCGGGTGATAAGTCGCTGGACTGTGACGTGATTTATACAAAATCTCAAAATCGAAATGCAATAGTTAAAGTTCATTTAAAATAATTGAAAAATTTTTCGGGGTAGAAATGGACCCGAATGGAGCAATAGAAATCGTTTATCCAAATAATAATAATAATAATAAGAATAATAATTAGAAAAAAAAATGAAAATCAAAAAGAATAAAAGACAAATGACAGGGGGCGGACGGACACTGGGAGAACGAAGTGGAGAGAGGTTTTTAATTATTTTTTTCTTATTTTCAATTTTTTCGTATTTACTGAAATCGACCGTAGATTTCGATGTATAAAGTTGGTCTACTACGAGCTACACATAGGTACCAAAGCCTAGCATTTCGTCACACTTCAAGAGGTAGGAAATTTTCTCTATTTGTGTTATTTTCGGTGTCTGTTGTTATGTAATGGGCTTGAAATTTTCTGGGATGCCGTGGAAAGTTCGAAACTTCAAATCGAAAATTTTTAGACTAGTTTAGGAATATTTAGGAATTTTAAATTGTTCTGGACAAATCATTTAATTTCGACTGCTGACAGTCATTTGAAAGTTCAGAACAGAATAAAAGTCGGACATAATTTTCAAAAATGTTTTCGAGTTTTAGACTCAGAAAGTCCTCGAGTCAAAAGTTTGCTAAAAATGTATAGTTTTATGGGGCATTTAATGTAAAGGACATTTCGCCAATTTCACATCATATTATCGATGTCCTTATCGAATGGGACTAGCACGTAGTTTTGTTAGAATCAAGTCTGCTCGATATAGTCGCTTGAAAGCCCCCGCCAGATGCTTTTTTACTAAAACGCTGAACCGAGGCATTTTCGCACTTCTCAGATGGATTGTGTAGGCGATTTGAGCATCCGACGAGAATCTAGAGTGTGCTTCGACAAGACTTGAAAGAAATTAGTCGAGAAAAAGGTGAGTACTCAAAATCATTTTCTAAAACGAAAGTGTTTAAATTACAAGTTTGTAAAGTGCTTTGAAAATATAAATTTATAAAGCATTTTTTTTTACCTCCCACTTGTTATACTCAGCAGAAAAGTTCGATTTCAATATTTAAGAAACAGTTTGGCCTGGTTTAGCAAAACCCCTGATGCACAAATTTCGCTCCGATGTATTTCTGATCAGGTATGGCAAGGTTATGGGATATTATGACTAATTATATTGCATGGTAGGCAATCGGGGTTAGATCTAGCATATATTTATATAGTGAGCGCTCTTCGCATCTCGGTATAGTTAGCTAAATAGACTTAGCATGGCGAAGGAGGTGTTGGTTCGAGGTTCCATCAATGATGCTTGACTGAGGCTGATATTATGTTTATAGAGATCCCGTCGTGTTCACCGGACCATCTTAGCCGGGTAGTGTTCCGAGGTTCACTACCGATGCCAGGTTCCGAGGTTCCGTGGCATCACGTCTAGGGTATTTCATAAATGGGCCACAGTGGTTGGTACTTGATTTCCAGTATAGCACTTTCAGATATTAACCACCACTGAAACAATTTTCAAAGCAGCATAAATAGTTTTCGTAACGCTTTCAATGTACAGAATAGTTTTCGTATCAAAGCAAGAAAGAAATAGTTTTCAGAAATGGTTTTCATAGTAAAAACTCAGTTTCTCATAAATAGTGTTACAAACCATTTCCTCGTATGCGATTTTCATATCGAGGTACATACGCACAACATTTAGAACTTATAGTACCACAAGAGCCCATTCGCCTACGCTTCTGCTTTAAAATAATTTTTAAAAAGTGTGGTGCTAAAGCCAAATGACCTTTCCAGGATCCTCAGTCATAGACGCTGTGTTGTGATTATATATAAGATAAGGTGTAAAGTAAAAGTAGTAAAAGTTAAAATGTGACATTTTGTATAGGTAAATATTTTTTGTAAAATATGCATGCATGGTTTTGAGAAAAACAGGTTGCGATGAAATTATGTTGGATTGATCCTTATCTTATATTTTGATGAGGACCGAGGTCCTTATGGTCAGAGTTGGATATTTGGAAAACATCGGGAGTGTATTTTTTATACAGTGATTTTATTCTCGAGTTTCGACCACCGTGCGTCGTTATGCTGCCCGGATTTTCAATCTAAAGGTGTGACCTCTCTCTTTTTTTTTTTTGAGGTAGAAAGTGAAAATTTTATAACTCACGCTTCAAAGACAGCTTCAGCGCTGAATCGCTTAGGGGCTTCATGGTAACTGGCTGCTTGAGCGAGCTTGGCCGGGAGGGTTACTATGCCGTCAGATTCGGCCACTTAGGAAGTGGGTCTCACATGGACTCTCCACCACCGTAACCCCATAAATCACTGATCTCCCTGCTGGTCAGCTGAAGGCCAGCTGTGGCCGGGCCGACGAGGTGGTGCGGAGGCGCCAGTTCCGATCTTCTGTAGCCCACGTAACGCCGAGACGCCCATGGGATTAGGAATCTGACATTTCTTCTTCAACTGAATACAAATATCTGTCCGTGTCCATGACCTCGTGGAACTCGCAGATTTAAGCATGCCTTACTGGTCCGTCCTCATCTGAGACGACCCTCTTACAAACTTCTCATGATGTACCTCGTGTAGGACTTAAGACACCGAGGCCGTCGTGTGGGGTGGAATTGCTTGAGGTGGGTACCAAGGGTCAGCAGCCAATGGTGGACCCAAGCGGTCCCTAACGTCCTCTCTCGGGATCGATTCTTTCTTCTCTCAAAGTTCCAGGGAGATCATCCTGCCTCTTTCAAGGTTTCTGTGGCTTCGATCATGTTTCTTTTTCATCCCATTTTCTCCTTTGCGCGGAAGAGCTTCCCCGCTTAGACATAAGGGCCTTCTCTCCGTTGATGTATTTTTCACTTTACGAGCACCCTACCATGCTTGCCTCGAGGATTCTTCGAGACGGAGAACATTATAAGCCCGAACTCCGTATGCCTAATCCAAGATAGTTGTGGTGATGATGATCCTTTCTATCCGGGATGTCTACTCCTTAATGACTCCTAACAACCTCTAGACTTAGACCTTAGGTTTTCTTAGAAATTGTTTACCAGCCGTAGGCAGTAGCTCGGCTTCCGATCATCCTGCCCGAAGGAAGTGGACATGAGCAATGGAAAAGCCTTTAGCGACAGATCGAGTCCGATAGGAGCCTGTTGAACCATGCCAAGGTCGAGCCTTTAAGGGTGATGGCAAAGGCTCTGCATCTCACGGGGTCTTGATATCTATGTAGCTCCATCTGATTCTTTTAGGTGTTGAGGTGGTCTACGGGGTCTTTCGTTCTATCGAAAGCTTCGATCTGCGGCATTTTGAACTTTGTTGGGAGAGGGAAGTGTAATAATTTAATCAGTGAACGGATTTTGTTTGTTGTACCAAGGTCGCACGGAGACTAAGGCCGACTTTTATGTTCTTCATGTGGTCAGCTCTACTGATGTCCCGAACCGCCTCGTCCCAAGATTATTCCCCCTTCCCCTACTAATAAGGGGTTGGCTCATCACCTCCGTCGTTCCCGCTGTGCACCCCCTTCACAATGACCATCTCGTGGGCTAAGGGGAGAATCACGCCCCTAGTTCGGGACTACTATCTCCCTCCGCCAACGCCCTGGGCGGTGTACCGACAAAGTTAGTCGTTCATCTCAGGATTGGTAGCCGCGCCTTTCCAAATTCCGTGTGCTTCCTATGGCGCGGTAATCGCTTGGTGAGTTCCGCTAACCTCCCCAGCGTCGCCGACACAAGACTGAGTGCCCCATCCGCCGCTAGCGCATTAGCGTTCCAAGAGCATCTGTCAGCTCACCGTCAACGCCGCCCCATCGGGTCTTTCATCCTCGGGGCGGTTGACTTCCGCCATATTTTGAACGATAACATCAATACCGGAAATTAGTTGATTTGTGGGGCGAACGTTTGTTCTGCATAAGGCGCCAAATTTGACATGCTTATCGAAACCGCTGAGCCATCGATCAGCCGGGTCGCCGCCGGGCTGCATCACTGTACAACCCGTATAAAAAGGGTGGTTCGATAAGCCACCGTCCATGGCTAAGTCGCTTTCTTACTAAAAAAGAAAGATCAATCAAGGCGGTTTTGTGATTGCATTTCTTCAGCGCGCGGAGTCATTCGATATTTATCATGGGTGATCATGATGACTTTCCTTGTTAGACGGTGATATGGTTACTTCCCGATTGGGTAGGGAATCCCTATTTTCTTATCGTCAACTGAATATTAGAGAATAATTAGGAGCCGTGACCGTGAGAGATCCTTCCTCCCTTACTGAGCGGAGAGCCATAATAGTGGGGGATCCTTCTTCACTTAATGAGTAGATATCGGATTATGGAGATGGGTACTTCCCTTTTATACATCCTGTCTGGTGGATAGTGGGTCGTCCCTGTGATTAGTACCCAAAAAGCGCTATTTTGAGTCCTACTTAAGATAGGTTTTGAGTGCTTTTTGGTACTCAATTCATATGAATTGCCAATTGGTACGCGTCCATTTAGTACTATTGATTTCAAGCTTCGTCAAGTTTTTGATAATTTTGCAGGTTTTGGGAACCTCAGCCATCGTTCCAATCATGGCTTCGTATTGGTGCTGAATGTTGTGAATTCTCGATGATTTCATTAAGTCGAAATGAAGAAATGTCAAGTGGAATTGATGAAATGGAGGCTGAAATGGATGCAGGAGGCAATGCAGAAGGCAAGGCAGGGTTGTAGGATTTTCGCGTATTGCTTAAAATTTCGCAAGGATTGCAAAATTTCGTTAACCATAGCGAAAATTTCGCATCCCACGTGGCCCTTGTTATACGCTTCGCTTAAGCTAGCTAAACAGTATTATACGAAAATTCGCTATCATACGGTAATTATCGTGCATACGAAATTAATTCTCGCTATGCCTTGTATTTTCGCTATGATAGCGAAATTTCGCTATCATAGCGAAATTTTCGCTATGATAGCGAAATTCACTGCATAGCGAAAATCCTCCCTTTGTGTTTTGGTTCCAAACGACCTCGTTTTGTATAATTCCCATTTTGTCCCTATTGTAATCATGTATTTTAGGTATTTTTGGTATTTCACATATTTTGGCTGGGCTATAAGCCACCTATAGCTTTTGTAACCTTAACTTTTATTCATTCAAGCTTTCAAATTTCAAGTAAATTTTTATTTTAGCCTCGCGCTTTTCTTCTTCTCTTTCTCTCATTTTCTTGACACAAACACAACCCTCGAGGATGACAACCAAGGATGCTTACAAGCCTTAAAGCCTCAAGAGTGAGGGTTGCTAACTTGGTTATTGGTGGTTTGGCAAGGTCCTCATGTTTTAAATGGAACAAAAATCGCATTTATGGTTCCAAA
The DNA here is from genome assembly GCA_016808115.1 of Tetrastigma voinierianum. Lineage (NCBI taxonomy): Eukaryota > Viridiplantae > Streptophyta > Magnoliopsida > Vitales > Vitaceae > Tetrastigma > Tetrastigma voinierianum. Next base: position 263,491 of record JAEQBH010000124.1, read on the forward strand.
ACTTTCCAAACTGTGTGGTTTAATGCTATTTAATGTCTTTCCTTTCGTTAATACTGGTCATGCTTTTGTGGTTCAATGCATTCCCATGCCAGATGCACCGACATTCTGATGTCATTTACGAGCCACTCGAAATGAGGTTAAATGCTAGGTTTTCAAACCGCTGGAGCATTAAATGCTCGCATTTGTTTTAACTCAAATAGGAGTGTTTATGGTTAGTTTTAAGGCTAAACAAAGATCCGGTTTTGGTTGGTGACAATATGTCATTCTCGCCTCTAATGCGAGGAAATGACCCGAGGACACCTTAATAACCCCGTTTTACCAAGCTAGTGACCCAAGCCTTCAAGGTCACCATTTCACACTTCATTTTAAGCTATTTCAGTTAGCTTAGTGACACCAACTCCAACACTTTTTTAATGCAAACCAAAACTAAACAAAAGTCTCACCATTTTGAATCATGATACGAATCATTTGTGGGATGAAAACCCATCCCCGTGTTCGACCCTAGACCGCTATACTACAATAGCTTGACTACGGCAGTAGGAGGAATATAGGAAACAAATCTTGTTGATTCCAGATCACCCTACCGTGGCATGAATCAAATGGCACCGTTGCCGGGGATGGTGCCAAACTACGGATGATGAGTTGATATGTTCTTGTAATCCACATTACAAGTTTCGTGACCTTAACCCTTTTGAATTTCGCTTGTAAGAATTACAAGTTTTCTTTACTTAAGAAGCATCGTATTGTTTTATTTTTACAAATGTTTTTGTTTAGCTAACACCGATCCTTTTAAGTTTCCTTTGTTGTTCTGTGTTTTATCTCATTTTGTGTTACTGTGTGTTTACGCAAAGATTGGATAGAGGGATATCAAGTGGGGACAGAAGAGTTGAGTGCACCCACTGGAGCAAGGCTGTGAAACTGCAGCATGCGGACCAAATGGATCCCCACCGAGGAACAAAGAAGTCGCAAGTCACTCCAAAGGAATCCAACAAAGATAATAAGATCAATGAGGGACCACATACACCCCTAGAGGAGTGCTCCTCCTCGCATCATACCACCCGGCTCAGATGTGGTGAGCAGACCTTATTTGCGCCCCCGCTTCCTACATTTCATGGTATGGAGAATGAAAATCCATACACCCATATAAGGGATTTTGAGGAGGTGTGCACAACCTTTAAGGAGGGTGAAATTGACATGGATTTGTCGGGTTGAAGGCATTTCCATTAACCTCAAAGACAAAGCCAAAATACGTGGCGACCCACCGAGACCAAGAACCATCGGAAGTCAAGTGCAGCCGCAGTGCACTTAAAAATTCTTCGCTCACAAGACCAACAATTAAGACGTATCTATACTTTGCTGCCCAATTTACAATGAGAGGTTCTATCGCGCCGAAGGTTCACGGAAACCACGCTTGTCCACATCTTGGTTTCGACACTCGATGCTTGTAAACCGATGAGTGCAAACTCATCTCCATGTTTTTGAAGTTCATTTCACATGCTATTTTGTGCATTTTATATCCATATTCATGTAAACTCATAAAATTTCCTCTAAACTTGGTTTTGTACGATTATTGATGTAAAGCAAGTGATTCGCAAGAAATGAGCAATATATCAAAAGAAGAGTCTGGTTATCTCATAGCGCACCACTGGAAAGATGAATTTTCTGTACCATCTGGAACATCAATGGTCTAAATTCCTCATGGCTGTATTCCTACATTCAAAGATCTTTCCAACGAAAGACTCACACGCCTAAATCCGAGTTCAAACAAGCATACTTCGACAAGTTGGGAGAAGTTAAAAACCAAATACGGCCCAAAATTAGTCGCGACAGAGGGCACGGTGTCGCGACAGAAATACCGTCGCTTATTGTAAATGGTGTCACGATTTAAAACCTATGTCGCGACCAGAATGCCGCAGAACCTAAAAAAGGCCTAAAATTGAGTTCACCTAATTTCAAGCCCATTTCACCCTAGACTATATATACTCGTTTTAGGTAAAGAGGCAAAGGAACATTTGGTGGACCTTCACGAGGTTTCTCTCTAAACTCCGCCCATTTTTCCGCCTGTAGATTTTGATTTTTTTTAGATCTTAGAGTAGTTTTAGAGCAGATTTTAATTTCTATTGAAGAGATTTCGGTGCTCTACTCAAATATTCAATTTATTTACTGTTAAGGCAAAGATTTAAGCTCAAATTTGGATTTTTCTCTTCTCGTGTCTTGATTTCTTTCTTCATTGTCTTACTTTTTGTTTGATTGGTGATGATTGGAATCAGCTATGGAACATTAAACACCCTCTATGGTCGGGGTTTAATTGTCGAACATTCGTACTAAGTAGCTTTTCGCTATTTTATAGTTTGAATACCAATTTCATAATTGGTACCGTTCATATAATGAATTGTCTGAATAATAGTACTATACCCAAAAAGAATTGTATCTCTTTGCTCCGATTTCCAGGAGGCCCTCCGAGTGACAATGTGAGATGGAGATTCCCTAGAGTAAAGAGCTATGAATCTCAGGGTATGTTAGACTAATATCTTGGAACTAATGAACTCGAAAATTTTGATAGATCACTAATTTACCCATGGTGTGAGGATTAATTAGATAATGTATCAATTCCTAGTTGGATCGTAGGTTTCTCCTTAGTCCGATGAAAGGATCTTGATCCCGCAGTTAGCAAAAGATCTAATCAAGGAGAGAGAAAATTTTATTAGATTTGAAGGACGGTGATACCACCATAGCTTGGAGAAGGCTTGCATTATCCCTGTTTATGGGCAAGAATTCTTCACCCCAGAAATGGTTAGAAGTATCGGGAAAAGAAAACAATCAAATCTTAAAGAGTGCCAAATTTTACAAGTAGCTATTTAGACCCATTTGTCCTGAAAAGGAATATGGTGTGTTAGATAGTGAAATGTATGGTGTATGGAGAAATCCAAGCTATACTACATTGCTCTTGGACAAATTCAGCATTCAACTCACAAATGTTGCACTTTCAAGGAAATGCAAACTGTTTTGTAAATAATTATCCCCATCCCTAGTGACTCTCTTCATAGCTTTAGAATTAAGTAGTTGTTTATTTGGTAGATTTTTAGGATTAGTTTTAAATCAGTTTTTGTTTCAATTTAATTGATTTTATTCCACATCCTATTTAATCGCCTAAATAGTGAAGAGCACTTGTGACCGGGTGATCAAACTCCACTAGAGAGAACCCCCAACTCGTGGCATGAAGAACTGACTCCTGTAGTCCACTTTATTACTCAGATGACCCGCACTTGTGGAAAGGTTGAGTATTGTAATACTTTTCATTTCAGTTTTGAGTACACTTACTTTTTGTTTCAAATCAGTTTTGAGTATTTACCATTCACTCCCATGACCATATTTTCTACATATACATCAAATCGGTGGTCTCCTTACAGTTTTTGGCGTCGTCACGGATCGCACGATTCACTTTCTCTCATCGAAGCTGGGAGGTTTTGAAGAACGGTAATTTGCCAATTTTAGGCAATTTTTTATTTTTATTTTTATCTTTTGGTTGTGATATGTTTCTTAGTTAATTTTTTTATTAGTATTTTGTGAAGCTATTCTTTGTTTTTCTTCTTATTTGTTGGTACTTATGGAGGAACATTCAATAGAAGATAGATTTGCCTCCATAGAAGCCAAGCTTGAACTACTTCTTCATCAATTGGATCAAAGAATTCACAATGACTCACTCATGGAACAAGGAGTATTGCCTTATCAAGGGAGTTCAAATCCCACATTTCAAGAGCAAGAGTCAGTTCTCGTTAAGGAGCAGATTTTTATCTACACGGAAGGGAACAAGAAGATGATTAACTCTTCATGAGCAGAATTTCTGTATTTAGATGCCTTCCAAGTCAACACTAGTGCTAGATTGAAAATGTAGAAGCTCAATAGGATTAATTTGGTCCAAGCATTTCAAGGAAAATTCTCTAGGACCTCCTAGTAACACTTTCGCAACCTAATGAATGCATTGATACTCCTTCAGCATAGAAATTTCCTATCCCGAAACTGCAGGGAAGAAGGTGAAATGAGTTGAAATCGAGAACAAGGCACCCTAAACAACTTAGATGATGAAGAGTCATTATTGGATAAACTCGAAATTTGAAGAAGTAAAGTCAAGTAATGGCTATTGAAAACATTTTTGTGAAGATTGACACATTTACCTTCCCATGGATTTTGGTGACTTAGTGGCATTGAAGGGATCTACAAAAATTCATATACTAAGAAGACCACTTCTTTCCTCAAGCCAAGCATGGATTGACATCAACAAGGGGGAGCTCACTGGTGAGGAGAAAGCAAAGTTCAATCTTCACCAACCATTACCTTTGATGGAGCAAGAAAGAGCCAGGTGCAGAAAATTCTGCAGCTGGGCTTCAATCGCAAGATATGTTTGAACAAATTCTTAAGCATAACTGCTTACATCTACTTCACATAGAGGGGATCGCTTTTGAAGAAATTGTGGTTGAACCACCAGCCATAATTAAAGGGGATTTCTTTCCCCTCTCTTCAAAGTCCGAAAGAAAACATCCTTGAGCTGAATGGTTATGAAGAGGAAGTGCTTCCAAGATGAATGATTGGTCAAATGGAAGCACTAGTACTTCTTCCAATGAGTCTAGCCGACTCTAAAACTGAGTAGTCACTGGGAGGCAACCTAAGCTAAGTAATAAGGATTCTATCCATCTCTCTTTTCTTTTTCTATTTTTTTAGTTATTTTATTTGTTGCTATTTTTTTATTTGCTGATGAAAATTCCAGCAAAGTTGTTTTAAACTTTGTTGTTAGTTTTTAATAAGATAAGTTTGAAGCTCAACATGTTGTCATGACTAGTTTGAAAGAGCGAAGGCAAGAAGTTGGAAAGTGGTTGATGTAATTATAGTGCTTGAAGTGTGAAAAAAAAATGGAGTGGAGATGTTCACCAAATTTTAGGTTTTTGAGATGAAAAGAACCAAATTGAACTGAAATATAAAGTTGAAAGGTTCATGATCATGCTTGAGGAGAATTGAAGACAAGAGATGAGTTTAAGCATGAATGAAAGCATTAAGGGTTTCTATTGGGGACTTTTGAGAGACTATATAAGCATGAAGGACTTTGAAGGATAGCAAGTGATATGCGGCAAGAGACAAAGCAAGGAGGAACCTAAGGGAGTCAAGAAATCATCACAATCGGGACAGCATTGAACATTCTGGATTTTTCTTATTGATTGAGGTCTAAATGGTTCACTCAGCCCATGAGCACATTCTACATTGAAAGAGCTTTCCAACTAGTCCTTACACATCCAATTCGAAGCAAATGAAGGAGATATGAGTATAACAAGTTGATAAAAAACAAGGTGTCGAAAGCAGAATTGGCTGACGTGACCAAGACCACAGCCATGAAAATGCAGGCTTTTTAACCCTCTTTAAAACCCATTTTTCTTCTTCCTACTTTAGTACTCGATTCCTGCCATACTCTTTCCTCCAACCTCCTTGTAACTTCAAACCACTTTCAAATTCATCTCTCATCCACTCAAATCCTAAACTCACATTCCTCCCCAATCCATCTCCATCATCTTCTAAGCTTCAAAACTCCATCACAAACCTTAAACTTGCCTCGTTGAACCCCAATTTTCCATCCATCATTCCAAGCATCAAAGAGGAGTTACAATGGAAGAAAATTTTTGTGCTTGGTTGTTTGTTTTTGGGTTCTTTGTGGATCATTGTTGATTATGGAGTGATTTAATGTATTGAAGGAGGTTTTGAAGAATCAAAACCTACTCATTCGAGGTGAAGGAAGCCAGGCACACCAAGTGTTTCAGAAATGCCAAAGCCACTTTCATGGCTCCAAAGAAGAGTATATCAAGGGGTAGTACACCAAATGTCACTGTCCGAAAATCATCAAGTTTCCTACTCAAAGTGGCCAAGACTACAAAGGGAGTTCACTTTTCCAACTCTCTTTATTACTCTTTTACTTTATCATTTCTTTCGCTCATTGTTGTGACATTTAGGACAATGTTCATCTCAAAGTTTGGGGGTGTTTATTTTTGGTTAGTTTATCATGTCACACCCCACATGTTGCAAATGACAACTTTGAGGATGAAATTTTCTGGGTGTTTTTCTGGATAATGACTTTGTTTGATGCTTCCTAACTTACATCTTAGTTTGGTATATGTTTTTTTAGTTGTATTTATTGAGTTAATCGAAGCCTGGGCTGAGTTGTCATGATGTCACAAGGACCATAAATGAACCCCTTGGCATAGTGACAATATTAGAGACATTAGGACTTAATGCTTAATGAGTTATCTCTTTAATAGGCTATTTAGTCATTGGTTTCTCAAAATCCATGCACGTGGTCACTATACCTTTGAAAAGCAGCTATTGTTGTGAGAAGGCTTATGAGAATCCATCTAATTTTGATCTCCATAGGTTCTAGAACTTGTTTAATTATCACTTGAGGCGAAATCCTAGGCAAATACAACAATTGAGAAATGATATAGGCCATCCTTGGAAAGATTGTGCCTTTCGTTAACCCTATTAATACGCATATGCATATTCCCAAGCATCAAGATGTTGAGCCTTAAAGAGCCAAAATTCTGTTTATAAAAACCAAGTTTGAAGCCAATGACCTTCCTATACATCACTATCCCTCAATAAAGAACCAAACTCACCCATAACATGAGGATTTGAAACATAATTGAGAAATGTGCATGAGGAGCTAGGGGAGTTATTCTTCCATAGGAAAAATAACTCCAAATCGCTGAAATGGAGTTAAGTTGAAAAATCAAAAGAGGCTATCAAAAAAAAAAAAAAAAAAAAAAAAAAAAAAAAAAAAAGAACAGAAAAAGATCAAGTGTAAAAGAAGCAAAAATACAATAAAAAGTCAAGGAGGAGTGAGTCTAGCCTCGTAGCCTCCTCCTGCAGCAAGCAACCAAGGTGTCTCAACACCTAGTACCCTAAGGCCACTAGTCCGGGAGCCATTGGATTTAAAGCTCGCTAAGGGTTGGTAGAAAGCTTAAGGGGGGTTTTTGACATTGCACCACTGGATAACCTTGTCTTAAAGAAAAAGGTTTCCTTGGTGTTTGTTGAAAGAATGCACTTGTGCGTAAAAGTGATAAGGAGTGAGTATGGCCGATGCACCTAAACGCATTTTCGTGGTGTCAGAGTGTCACTGGCGCCGATGGTAAAACCAGATGGAGTAGGAGTCACATCGTTAAAAAATATATGCTCGTGTTTTAGCCTAAAATGACTACTCAACTACCCCTACCCAAGCCTTACATTACAAGCTATAAAGACCTACTTGATTCAGAGTCAGGTAGCCTACATTGCTGGAGAGGATAAGAACAAAAGCCTATGGAACCTAAATAAATTTATCTTAGGAGATCCGCGCACTTATCTCAATTCCCTCTCAACTCATCTAGCTTGCAATTGTTTGGATAGGGGAAGACCACACACACACACTAGTGAGAACCATGATCTAAAATTTTCTATTATGAGATTAATTCACTATTAAAATGAATAAATTATCTTGATCATATTCCCTATACTCCTTATAAGGGTAATTCTGAGACACATATCACATACCCTTGCAAAGCTTGATTACTTGGTTTTGCTAAATAAAAAGTAAGTGAAATGAACTCTTCTCTTTCATTTGCTTGGGGACAAGCAGCTTCTTTCTTTTCTTTGATTGAGGACAAGCAAAACTTCAAGTTTGGGGGTGTTTGATGCAAAACTCATCTATGTTTTGAGTTCATTTCACATGCTATTTTGTGCATTTTATATCCATATTTATGTAAAAATCATAACATTATCTCTAAACTTGGTTTTTTATGATTCTTGATGGAAAGCAAGTGACGGGCAAGAAATGAGCAATATATTTCAAAAGAAGAGTCGCCCAAGAGTCTCATAGCGCACCACTGAAAGATGAATTTTTCTGTACCATCTGGAACATCAAATGGTTCCCAAAATTCCCTGCCATTGGTATCTACATTCAAAGAGCTTTCCAACGAGTACTACACGCCAAACTGGTTAAAACGAAGAAGTTATGGCCCCGACAGTTGGGAAGAAAACCAGCTTGTCGTTCGTAAATTAGTCGCGACAGAAATGGAAACGATGAAAACTTCAGGTCGCGACCAAAATGCCTAGAACCAAAAGGCCGAAATTGGAGTTTTTGACCTAATTTCAAGCCCATTTCACCCTAGACCATATATATATACTGCTTTTAGGTAAAGAGGTATGGAACATTGTGGACCTCTCTCACTACTTTCTAAATTGCCCATTTTTCCGCTTTTCTATAGATTTTGATTTTTTTAGATCTCGTAGTAGTTTTAGAGCGTATTTTAATTCTATTGAAGAGATTTCTGCCGTACTAAATATTCAATTTATTTCACTCATTGAGGCAAAGATTTAAGCTCAAATTTGGATTTTTCTCTCTTCTTGTCTCTTGATTTTCTTCATTTTCTTACTTTTTGTTTGATTGGTGATGATTGGAATCTCAGCAATGGAACATTAAACACCCTAGGGTTGGGGTTTAATTGAACATTCAGCATTTGGAAAATTTTTCAGTTATTTATGGGTTTGAATAATCGAATTTATATAATTGGTACTGTTCATATAATGAATTGTCTGGAATATTAGTAGCTTATACCCAAAAGAGTCGTATCTTTGCTTTGATTTCTGTGAGGCCCTCGAGTGCACAGATGAGATTCCCGAGAGTAAAGAGCTGCAACTTAGGTATGTTAGACTAATATCTGGAAACTAATGAACTCGAAAATTACTATAGATCACCACTTCATTTCATGGTGTGAGGATTTAATTAGATGATGTGAATTTAGTCGACGAGGTTTCTCCTTAGTTTGATGAAAGGATCTTGATCCCGTTAGCAAAAAATCTAACTGAAGGAGATAGAAAATTTATTAGATTTGAAGGACTTAGATACCAATTACATTGGAGAAGACTTGCATTATCCTCGTCAGGGCAAGAATTCCTTCGCCCCGAAATGCCAGAAGTATTGAAAAAGAAAAACAATCAAATCTTAAAGAGTGCCAAATTTACAAGTAGCTATTGTACCCATTTGTCTTAAAGTGAATATGGTGTGTTAGATAGTGAAATGTATGGTGTATGGAGAAATCCAAGCTATACTACATTGCTCTTGGACAAATTCTTATTCAATCCACAAATGTCAGACTTTCATGAAAGGTAAACTGTTTGTAAATAATTATCCTATCCCTAGTGACTCTCTTCACAGCTTTTGTATCAAGTGAATGCTTTTATTTTGACAGATTTTTAGGATTAGTTTTAAATCATTTTTTGTTTCAATTTAATTGATTTTTATTCCACATCCTATTTGATCGCCTGGGGCCAGCGAAGAGCCCTGTAACTGTGGTGATCAAATTCCACTAGAGAGAACCCAGCCAACTCGTGGATACGACATCCCACTCCTGTAGTCCACTTTTATTACTCAGATGACCCGTGGCACTCGCGGAAAGGTCGAAAAGCTGGTTATACTTTTCATTTCGCTTGAGTACACTTACTTTTGTTTCAAATCAGTTTTTTGAAAGTATTTACTTACATTCACTCCCCGTGGACCATATTTTCACATATACATCAAATCACATCTCCTACATAAACCACTTCTACTATGGCACGTCCCCAAACCATGAAGCAACTTTTGGAAACAATGTGTGGAGGGGACTTCCTGAGCAAGCATCCAGATGAAGCCATGGATTTTTTGAATTATGTGGCTGAAACTTCCAAGGGTTGGGATGAGCCAAACCCAAGGGAGGTGGAGAAAATGAGGCCTTCAACCCACCAAAGGGGGGGTATTTTTGCACTTTCCGAAGATATGGAGATGAAAGCTAAAATATCAACATTGGCTAGAAAGGTGGAAGAGCTAGAAGGAAAAAGGCTCCATGAAGTGCAGGCAGTGACTGAAAATCCTACACAGGCCAACCCATGCATCAATTGCCAACCCAGCTCACCCAAGAACATCAGCCCAAATGCTCCTCAAATGGCATGATTTGATGTCAGAGCATACCAATGTCGTAGGCCAATACAAGCCACAACCCAATGCTCTAAATGGTAATACATATAATTCCAATTGGAAGAATCATCCCAATCTCTCCTAGAAACCTAATCCCCCTCCTTATGTGCCTCCGGGTGCCAAACAACAAGCTTGGTTCTCATCTCAACTACGCCATCACCATCCCTCCCCGTTGAACAAGCCATCTTAACCAGCGTGGTGCAATTTTCAGTGGAAGAACAAAAGGGGATCAATGCACAATTGGCTCAAAGAATTGATACTGTAGAAAGTACACTGAACAAAAGAATAGATGGGCTGAGATGTGCCTTTAATCAAAAGATTGATAATCTACAAAGATTCATCAACAAGATTAGCACCATTGAGGCAGAGAGAGAAGATTCCCTTCCCAAATGCCAAATCAAAAAAGTGAGGATATGAAGAAGTTCATCCAAAGAACTCAAAGATGGATGAAGTAAAGGCTATCATCACTTTAAGGAGTGGAAAGAATACAACCACGCCCATGGTCAGCCAAGAAACCCGAAAGAAAAGGAGGTCGAGCTGCAGAGGGTAATACACCGTGAAGACTCAAATAAGAAAAACATCCTCCATTTCCCCAAGCACTAAGAAGCAAGAAAAAAATCCCAAACCAAGCTGAAATTTGGGAGGTGCTAAGGCAAGTAAAGGTAAATATTCCACTGCTTGACATGATTAAGCAGGTCCCAACTTATGCAAAGTTCTTAAAGGACCAGGCACGCCAAGAAAGTGGTTAGCATTGAAAGAAAGCATTCCTAACCGAAAGCAAGTCGCTGCCATCATTCGCAGTAAGACCCAAGTGGAAATACAAGGATCCGTGATCCCCACAATATCGGGCCAACATTGGAGTGGACTTGCATAGACAAAGCACTACTGACTCGGGGGCCGTTGTAAACCTACCGCCATATATAGTGTATAAGCAAATGGATTTAGAGAGCTTGGGCTTCCTACCAACATCACTCATTAGTCGACGACAAGAAAATTCTAAGGGAATAGGCCGAGGTTGTGTAGGTAAAGGTGGACAAATTCTACTACCCAGTAGACTTTGTAGTGCTTGATACCGAACCAATAGCAAGTGGGCCCAATCATGTGCCAATTATCCTGGGAAGACCATTTTTAGCCACTTCCAATGCGATAATCAATTGGCTCTAATGTGACTATGTTTCACCTTAAGTAACATGACATTGAGCTCAATATTTTCACTTGGAATAAGCACGTTGCTGGAAGATGACAAGCAAAGAGTCGGATGAAGTTTACTCAATCGGGTCAAAATGCAAAGAACCAAAAGCCCCCAAATTGCAAGCTGAAATTGGTAAACCAAGGTGAAGCAATTGATTGGGAATCAATGCGACTACCACCCCTCAGAGCCGTTGGTCCCAACATCACCCAATGAAAAGAAGTTCACAAAAGGAACCAAGCATGAAGGTCAAGAAGACAAGACCATCGCTAGGTCAAGGAGCCTCCTCCGAATTTCATGAAATGAATCAAAGAAATTGGCCGTTTGCCTTCGCTGCAGGCCAAACCGCAGCTCAAATATTTTGGTTCCTAGTTATTTTGTTCAATGTTCAGTTTGTTTTATTTTTAGTAATTTTCTTTACCTCAATTTGTTCTAAATATAAAATTGAGATTTTTCAGTAATCTTATTTTAATTTTATTTCATTTTTTATTTTAGATTAATTTTGTCTAAATTATTTTGTTTTTATTTTATTTTAATCTACCTAAATCAAATTTTTATTTTTAATATGTGCATGAATTTGCTTTGGCAAGAATTTCACACAATAGTGAAATTAAACACTCAAAGGGCTCTTCTGGCCCGAGACCCTTCTGGGCCGCCCAAAACCGTTTTATGTAAGGCCCCTGCTTTGCTTCATTCCACGCCGCATCCGCACCCCGAGCCCCTGTGCCCCGTGGAGCCACTTCCAACCCAAATTGCCCCGTGCCTCGCTTTCTCCACCCTCGTCATGATCCCCGCTTCGCCCTCAGCCCTCAGGCTCTCGGTTCGCCTCAGGCGCCCACGCACGCCGAAGCCCTGCCAGCCTTCAGACCGCTGATCACGGCACAAAGAGCCGAGCCGCGTGCCTAAGCTCCCACCGCCTAGCTCGCGCTCGCTGAGTTTCCACTGCCGCGCCGCGCCGCTACCGCGCTCGCCTCGAGCCCATCGCGCCGCCATCGAGCCCCGTCCACCGTGCGGCGCTGCCCACGGCTAATTTAGTCGCGGCGACTTCACCGAGCCCTATTTCGCTCTCTACTAAGGGACTGACCATGCATATGAGTCATCGGAGGTCATCGCACAGCCCCTGGGTTAGGTTCATTACACCGTAGATGGAGGATCCGGACACCTGTGGTCGCAGATGCCCATTCGCCTGACTCACTCTGCTGCACACACACAAACAGATTGGCCCCAATGAACTATACCCGAGGAGCCTCGTGGATTCCTATGATATCGCACCAGATGGGACCTCGGGCCCTTCTTCGGGTGCCTCAAAGATCGGCCAGAGGGCCCGCCCTCCAAGCGGGCCAGACATCAAAGTGGGATTTCAGATTCGCCCGAAATACTTCCCAACCGATGAGGGGCCACCAACCCGCCGACACGGCCGAGGATCGCGCCATGTTCTACCGAACAACACCCGATTCCTGGGTAACGAGACCACGCGCTGCACCTACGGGAGCCACTTTACGACAAAAATTCAAAGATCAATTAATCGACCCGTGGCTTGTGAGACTCTATAAGTACCGACCACACAAGATTCTCGCCCATTCACGACGCCATGGCGCTCGATTATCCCCTGGTCAGGCTCGAAGCCTACCATACTATGACTTCCCGGAGGCCGAGTCCGCCTGAGCCCGGCTCACACACCGCCGCCCGAGTAATCTCGAGCTGCGACATACCGCCACCGCCAGAGTCGGCAAATTCTGGGAGGATGCGGAATCGCGCCCCCAACCATCACAGTAGAGACGGTCCGCCATCTCGCCGAGATACTCGCAACGGGACCTGCATTTTCTCAGAGGCGCCTTCCGCCATAGATGCTCCTTGTGGACCACCTGCTCCGGACCAATTCTATTCCCACCGCAAAGATTAAGGTTCAACGCTAGGAGCCATACCGAGGCTCGCACCGATCCCGTAGGGACTCGCTTCTAGTCCCTCTCAGCTTGTCATGACTTCCGTCGCACCTCGAGGAGAAGGTCCACCCGCATGGGCCTGCTCGAGCCGAGTGGGTTTACCGTTATTGATGCCGCTGATTGTCAGCCAAGTTCGGGAGCATCCGGGGTTCCCGAGGAGCCACATCGAGCGAGGATCACCAGACCAGTCCCGTCCATGGAGCTGGCCTTTTACATGCCGATCTCCATTATTCTCCAAACAGCCAGGATCGTGGAGGCAGCAAATCGAAAATTCTTTCGCAGGACCCACGAGGGGAGGATCCCGTCCCGGATGGAGGTAGAGGTGAGGAGCCCCAGCTCAGATTCATCTCCACCCCACCTCCTTCCGCCCTGTACTCCCGCCGACACCACTACCTTCCTATACAAATAAGCAGCCAGCCTCCGCAGCATATTCATGTCAGCCCTAGGAGCCAGCATCGTTTATGGATGTTGTTTGTGCGCTGGCTACTACACAGGCCTCGTTGGATCAGAGGATGGCCCGAGCCGAGGCTACTCTAGCACATAGTCACGCCATGCTTCTTCTGACTACGAGTCAAACCCTACTTCTCGCTGCAGCCTACACAGACTACTGAGACCGTAAATCTGCAGCAGCCCTCCAGACATGTTAGCAAACCGCCGCAGCCAGCCTTCAGATCCACTCAAGACATCCACCTCACTACGAGAGTGAGGTGGTCAGACTCTCTTTTAGCTTCCTCGACCCCTACCAAAGGGAGACTTGTTTATACTCCGTCTGGGGGAAGAAGTCGGGAGTGTCTTTATCATATTTTAATGCTTTTTTAGCTTTACTCAATCAAGTACTCATTTTGTATAGGATTGTATAGGATTCATGTATTAGCCATTAGTAAAGTAAAGGATACTTTTTATGTTTAGCTATTTTAAGCATTTGGTTATATCAAAAGCTTTATAGCATTATTTACATTTTTCTACACTTTTGCAAATCAATTTTTATGCCTATCTTTTTGTGTTTCTACTATTGCCTTTAGTTGAAGAATTGAAGCCTTGTACGCTACCTTAATGTTAGAATAATTCCATACATGATTTAGTTTTTAGTCGATTGAAGTTCCAACATATTCAACCTTGGGTTTCCGCCTAGCTAATCGCACGCATTGCACATCGCCTGTATCAATAGGTTGAGTTATATACCTCTTTTCACTTTGCAAAGCTACCCTTTAGGTCCGTTGACGACTTATAATAGGTTCAGAGCATTCAGTGAATGAATTGACCAATGTAGTCTTCCAAATGAAAAAAGAAAAGAAAATCAAAATAAAAAAAGAAAAAGAAGAAAGAAAAATAAAAACCGTGGACGCTTTGCCTTGAAACCCAACATGGTCCAAGGTATATGGCGAAGCCTTTAAAGCCCGGTGCCCTAAACCTTAATCAAGTTGGGAGTCATCGACTTAGTGTTTGCTACACTCCAAAGGGACGGGTGGAGTTTAGCTTAGTCAGGTGCTTAATTCTTGAAGCCATTCAAGTCCGGGAGTAAGCCTGTGAGTTTGTGGTCAGTTGATCCTTTGCCTCGATGCCCTAAACCCACTGGGTCGAGTCACCCAGGACTCCGCACCCGACCTGGGTGAAGTCGAGTTTTTAGCTTTGCATCCTACAATACAAAAAAAAAAAAAAGAAATATGAGTGTAGCTGGTCCTATTTAGGTCAGGTCACCAGCTTAAGGCCCCAGCAAGAGCTCGGGCCGTGGAGGGAATAGCTTTGCAAACTTCATCGCTCAAACCGGTCACCTTAAGAACAATTAGATGTTGGTGGAAGTTCAGTTGACTTCCTTAAACCAATGTTGCCCTAAACTTGTTTTTATATGGTAATCGTTTCTTATGATGGTTTTTAAATGTAGTCAAATTGTTCATGACTAAGGTAAGACCTCACGTATACACACACTTTTCGAACAATATACTTTTGTAAAAAGCACAGATGTATACCTTTAATTGTTTTTAGCATTGCTAAGGGACTAGCAACTTGTCGGTTGGGTGTGATTACACTCAAAAGCGCTTATTTTGAGTCCTACTTTAAGATAGGTTTGAGTGCTTTTATGCACTAATTATATGAATTGAGCCAATTGGCATGTGTGTGTCCATTTAGTACTACCGATTCGCTTTCAAGGTTGTTTTTGATAGTTTTGTGTTAGGGAACCTCACCATCGCTCCAATCATGGCTTCGTATTAGTGCTTCGAATGTCGTGAATTCCCTGGGTGATTTCACTGCCGAAATGAAGAAATGTCAAGTGGAATTGATGAAATGGAGGCTGAAATGGATGCAGGAGGCAATGCAGAAGGCAAGGCAGGGTTGCAGGATTTTCGCTATGCATTGCGAAAATTTCACAAGGATTGCGAAAATTTCGCAACCATAGCGAAAATTTCGCAATCCCTGCGAAAATTTCGCTATGCATAGTTTTTCGCTAAGCTAGCGAAAATTCGCTATCATAGCGAAAGTTACTGTGCATAGCGAAAATTTGAATTTTCGCTATGCCTTGTATTTTTGCTATGATAATAATTTTCGCTATGATAATAAATTCACTGTACAGCGAAAATCCTCCCCGTGTTTTGGTTCCAAACGACTGCTTTCTTTTGTATCATTCCCATTTTGTCCCTATTGTAATCATGTATTTTAGGTATTTTTGGTATTTCACACATTTTGGTTGGCTATATAAGCCACCTTATAGCTTTTGTAACTCTAACTTTTATTCATTCAAGCTTTCAAATTACAGCCTTATTTTAGGTCACGCTGGCTCTCTTCTCTCTCTTACTTCTCTCTATTGACTGCCAAACACAACCTCAGGATGACAACTCAAGGACGCCGGCCAAGCCTCAAAGCCTTGAAGAGGTGGCTAACTCAAGCATGGCGGGTTCGGGCGTTGTCCTCATGTTTTAAAAATGGAACAGTATTGTATTTATGGTTCCAAAACTTTCCAAACTTAGCTTAATGCTATTTAATGTCTTTCCTTTCGTCAATACTCTGTCATGCTTGTGGTTCAATGCATTCTTAATGTTAAATAAAATCGATATTCTTTAGATGTCATTTACGAGCCAACAAATGAGGTGTTGGGTCGCTAGGTTTTCAAACTCGGCCGAACATTAAATGCTCGCATTTGTTTTTAACTCAAATAGGGAGTGTTTATGTTATTTTAAGGCTAAACAAAGATCCGGGGTTTTTGGTTATGACTATATGTCATTTGCCCTAATGCGAGGAAAAAGACCCGAGGACACCTTAATAACCCCATTTACCAAGCTTAGGGACCTGCTCTAAGGCAATCATTTCACACTTCATTTAAGCTATTTCGCGAATAGCGACACTAACCTGGCACTTTTTAACCTAACACTTTTTAAAGAAAACCGAAAATCCAAAACAAAAGTCTCACCATTTCAATCATGATAGCAACTGGCTCAAGGGATGAAAACTCATCCCCGTGTTCGACTCCTAGACCGCTATACTATGCAGAAATAATTGCCATCAAAATGAACATAGGAAACAAATCTTGTTGATTCTTGATTACCCTACCGTGGCACGAATCACGCTGTTACCCATATGGCTCACTGGGCTTAGTTTCAACCTTGGCTCGCACCTTAGGAATAAGCCCCACCTCAGGCTCAACTAGGATTAACTGGATGTCACATGGCCGAGCCTCTAAGCAGTTTGCATCCAAGCCTCGCTCCCAAGCCTCCCCCAATTCCTATACCTCACGCATGACTATTCTCGCTTGCTTTCGTAATTCATACACGCTTTTTGCAGATCACGCAAATAAACTGTTCACTATGTAACGTATCTCATTATATATATATATATATATATATATATATATATATATATTAAGATAATACAATGCAAGAAATGGTTGAATGTTTATCTCTATTCCTTTTCTTCCTATATTTTATATATTTGAGTTTCAATACTTGATTAGTTTTAAAAGAATTTTTAGGTTTTAATTTATTTTTATTTATTATAATTCTATTTATTTAATATAATTTTATATTTATACTTAAATAAGAATAAAATATTTCATATATCATATTTAAAATATTCTTATTTTAAAAAATTAATTAAGCCAAGTATTTAATAATGATTCAAGTCAAGACAGATTCCTGCTAAAGGTTTCTAAAATAATTTTACCAATCACATCTAAATATAAAACAGATGTCAAATTAGAGTTGAAAATACAGATTTATTGTTAGAGAGGCTCTAATTATAGACTTTGACTTGACTTTTTTTTTTCTTTTGTTTGGGAAAACTTGTTATGAAAATAAACCCAAATCACGACATGATGACCATGTAGAAACATAAATTATTAAAAGTATATATATATATATATATATATATATATATATATATATATATATATATATATATATATATATATATTACTAATATTGACTATGATTTTTTTGAATAGTGCAATCGATTATGTACTTGTTTATTTATTTTTAAACTAATTTTAAAATTTTATCTAAATTTTAAGATAATAAACTTTAAAATACATGTGTTTTTATTTTTTTTGTGAATGGAACGGGATAAGAGTTTTAATTGAATCATTATGATTTTCTCATATTTTAATATGTAGTTTTCATTGAAAAAGATTAAAACAAAAACAAAAATCAAATATTTTGGCCATTGAGTGTCGGTGGTGTTGCCGCAATAAATTGATTGCGATAAAACCCTAATCCCTTGAGACTGGTACATCGACTGGGCCCAAATGCCTGGAAGAAATATCATTTGCACGTGAGTAGTTCTTGCACGTGTCATCTACTACGTTGATGCACCAACGCTTAACTGAAGGAAATATCATAAGAAAATGACGATGAGAGGGAAAAAAAATAGAGGATTGCCTCATCTTTCTCTCAAACTTTCCAAGCATAATTTTTACTTTTCTTTTTCTCTTAGTGGCATGGTTTATATACACATGTTTGTTGTATGAGGATTGGAGAGTTGTAAGGGATACATTCAAATACAAAACCAACTAAGCCAAGTCAATAATGAATATATCGATAACACAAATGATAAGCATTTAAATATACTAAAATAAAGCTATTGTTATGAGTGTATTGTGATAATTGTGATTAAGGATGATATTTATCAATTTTTTAAAATAATATTTTTAAATTCATTTTGATATATTTATTTATTATATTTTGTAAACGATATATTTAATTTTTTAACTTATCGATATTTTTACTAAGCACATGTTTTTTATATTTTAAATAAAAATTAAATATTTTCAAGATTCATATAAGTATATTATTTGAACTCTAGCAGCATTCCCCTCTGTTGTCTATTTAAGCCTTTTTTGTTAGAAAAAAAAGGTGATTTTTTTTGTCATTCTTGACCTAAAATCACCTATTCCATTGTTTCTATTTCTTCCACATATATGGTTTTTTAAAGTGGTATCTTCTATACCGATTTGAGCTCGGCTGCTTTTAATTTTATTCTCGATCGACCTTATTGCAGCCGTGTTTTGTCAACGACTTATCAGAGACAAGCTACGCCAACTCATTACGGCCATCGCCATGGCTTCAACAATCTCGGGCTTCTTCTGCGTGCTCTTAGTGATCGGCGCCCGTATAAGAGTTCAATTCAACAAAGTCATCATATCAAATCTGCTCGCTAAGATTTAATAAATCTGTAATATTCGATTCTGCATTTTTATTTTCAATATACAAAGTCTAGCTATTCCTTTTGTTATTAACCCGATGCCGCACGTCATCCTCTAAAGTTTTTAACAATTTTGATTATGTGTTTCTATCGATTGTATTGCTAACCTAAGTCAATAAATTCATTTCTTTTCAAAAAACAAAGTATTTTTTTTTTAAATTCAATTTTAAAATTTACATCCGTGTTATGTAACATTTTTCTAATAATATACTTATTTAAATAAAAATTCTATTAGAAGTATACTAATTAATATCTTATCTATCAAATTGATTTTAATTTATAAATAATTAGAACTTCGTTATTTTTTTAATAATTTCAAGCTTTGAATAAATTCATTTTCAATATTTAAAATAAAAATATAAAATATATAAATATTAAAGGAAATGTAACAAAAAAAAAAAGAAGTTAAAAGTGAAATAATGATTAATATGTGACTTGAAAAGTTCTAAGGGATATGTTAAAATACAAAACAAACTAAACCAAGTCAAGAATATAAGTAAATAGGAATGCTGTTATAGTATAAATGAAAATCATTGGAAATTTTAAATACTAAAAAAATATTAATAAAAAATAAAGTTACTGTTATGAGATTAACATAGTGTTGGGACCCAAATAAATTTTGGCCATGTCCATTTCTGTAAGGCCAAATTCAATAGGCCTAGGCCAAATTCTAAGAGGCTAAATTAAATGGGCCCAAACCTATTTATTGTGAAATTAACTTTTTAAAGCCTGAGCTATGAAGTTAAGAGAGAATAATTTATGTGGATATAGAGTCAAAATATAACTGGATAAATGTGGCTAGCAAGTGTTTTTAGAAGTCGAGTTAAGCAGAAAATTAAGCATGTATATGGGTAGTTGGAGAAAATGGGAAAATTGAGAGATAGAGAAATTAGAACCAAGCTCCCATGATGGAGAACATGGGCAGTTATTTATAGGAGGCTGCTATAAAAGGAGAGAAGACATGTGCGGGAACCAATGAATCAACAACCATGACTCAATTTTAGCATTTCAGCAAATTATAGCTTTTTAGTAGTTTAGTAATTTTAATAGAATTTTATTTCAAGTTTATTTTAGTTCTAGTACTTGTCATTTCATTTTTCCTATTGAAATACAAATAATTTCTTTTAGCAATTTCTATAGTAGTTTCTACACTTTCAATTTATTCCGTCTTCGCTTTATTTCTTATGAAAATTTTAACTAGGACTTAGGAACTCGTCAAAAGAACTAGAACCTATTTTTCGTATGATTAGAAGTTTGATATTTTATGCGATTTTAGTTTGGAAACACTTTAATTTTTTGGCACGCCTGCCCATTTTCTAATTTTTGTTATGTATGTTGAAGTGAAATTCACAAAAAATTACTAACGTATTTTTGGCACGCCTTATGACACCTCTATCCCAGGGGTCCCGTTGACAACCCGTCAACCTATGGAAACCGATGGGTGTCGGATAACCCGACGCAACACCATCATATCCCATTTATCGGGATCCATAATTTAACAAAAAATCGGAAAAATTCTCCTCTATATGAGAAGCTCTATCCAAAATACAACCTTTATAACAATACCTCACATGACCTATCTGGGCTCAATATACCACATCGAGTCATTCATGAATCATAGCAACCACTCGTCCCCATTCAACCATACCCTGAATACTATACATGCAACTATGTATTGATATGTTTACAAGAGTTCAATTATACACTCTTATACAAAATGATATATTACAACTGATTGTTCTAATATACATATACAAAATATGGTCCAAAGCCACATTCGTCTTTCTTCATATGTGTGGTCCCAAATGCGGGTCAGCCACCTGCACCTAACCTGTACCTGAAAGGGGGTCCGACGACGGGGTTAGCAAAGCCTAGTAGTGATAATCTCCTACAAGGGTTACTCCCATCCTAAGTGCTCATACAATGATCAAACCAACCCATACACATCCAAGTGAAAATGTCTACGTGAATGTTGTATGTCATGCATGGAATGTCTTCATGCCCATATCCCGAGTCAACACTCGACCAGCCACACATGCCTATGCCAGTACAATCGCATTGGTAGTACCAATGACACACATATACCGGTAGCTCTTACCAAATCCTCCCTGCACTCCAATTCAAGTGCCACTAAAACATTAATCCCGAAATCAATCCCGACTCTACCACACAACCAAGTCAATGCGGAATCAAATTAGGCAATATACAGCCCGCAACGAATCTTTTCGGATCACACCGCGGGTCTCTTACACCCGCAAAACTTTTCGGATCACACAGCGGGTCTCTTGCACCCATGTTCCAAGCTTTTCTGGGCACGAGGATTAATTTCTTGCTCTCGCTTAGCACATTAATTATATTTCACTTTATGCTTGGAGTCGTGAGTCATTTATTGGACGTCATCCAAAGTACGTGTGATTCCCCATTTCCCGAAGGTTCGTTGACAACCTCAACTCACAACATTGTGATGCCTGGGCAACCCGACACCACTCACGAAAATTGGGCAGAGTCTCCTTTGTACGGGGAGCTCTACCCAAGGTACACAACCTGTCCCAACAATTAACAACTACCACACCGGGTCCATATACAATTAAAATGAGTAAAATAGCCACTTGGGCCCATACATCAATACTCATAAAATATATCCCAACCAACGATATTACATGGTTCAAGAGTTAATAAATCACTCTTAATTCAAACATATATTAAAAGTTAGGGTTTCTAATACATGTTATACAAAATTATCTACCAAAGCCACATATCGGCTTTTCTTTCAAACGCGCCTCTAGTGAGCGCCCTCTTGTACACTCCCTCAGACCAAATAATGATCCTTCAATGCATGTAGAATGCCTAGTAGATAATTTCCACGCGTTACTCTCACCTGCGAACACGCTACTACAAACAATCACACTCCAAGAA
The DNA here is from genome assembly GCA_016808115.1 of Tetrastigma voinierianum. NCBI lineage: Eukaryota > Viridiplantae > Streptophyta > Magnoliopsida > Vitales > Vitaceae > Tetrastigma > Tetrastigma voinierianum. Next base: position 285,251 of record JAEQBH010000124.1, read on the forward strand.
ATACACGATCCCTACCAATGTCTACGCCCAACCGCCGTTCCGCCTTCACCGACTCTCCCACATGCCTAAGCCAAATGTTAGAATCGTCAGCTTTCAAACAAAGCTTTTTTGCTCTCGAAAAACCCTACACCGAGATTCCAGAAACATATCGACTACCTTTCGAGGAGAACTGCTGATAACCTTCAACACCATGGGCCCCTCTCGACGAACTTGTTGGACACCCCCAACACAGCCTTCAAAAAATCTTCCGTCGAAATTCCTTTCACAAACATTTTTCCTTTTATTTTCTTTCATGTTATGCACTCACTCCTAATATTCTAGGGTGCACCAATGCATATGGAATGCATTATGTCAATCCCAACAACTCATGCTAATATATAAAACATGTATATATTAACATAATTAATTCACACAATTCATGTTATTAAATTTACATCAATAACACCAAAATTAGCTCACATGGGCTAATTAGCAAATACAAGAAATTCATTTTCAATCACTCAACAATACAAAAATCACACCAAAAGTCACGTGGAACAGCTGAAACCCTGCTGGCATCGCTCTTCACGTCACAATTCTAGAGATTTTCTCCACTCTATTCAAAATGTTCTCAGACCTAAATTACGGCTAAATCAAGCCCTTCAAATATCCCTAACCATTCACATGGCTCTTAGCCAAAGAATAACACAAGTAGGAGAAGACCCCTACCTCTTGAAGTTGTCAGAACTCCACTGGGGGGTCTGTCCACGCGTAGCTCTCGCGTGTAATACTTTTACTGGGTCTAAGCGAACCGATGGTCCCACCGGAAATCTAGAGAGAAGTCACTCCCTCTTTTAAAACTCGGAATCACAACTCGCTCGATTTGCGGTTCTTTTCTGGAGAAGAAAACTATTTTCTTTTTGTCTTATACCATTTAAACATTTCCATTAATTCTCATCTGGCCCATTTTAAGTGACTTTTGACACACGGCTTAATCTAAGCCATTCATCTCCACCTCTCTCTAATCATGCAACATGCGTCACATGGGTATTATAATAAAGACTTTTGTCATATCACATGTCTCTACAAGCCATTTTACGACACCTGCCTCTAAAACGTGAAATTCCTTTTCGACCATCTCGACCGACAAATTCAATCGGGCAAGCAAGATTTAATGAGATGATTCCAATCTATGAGTCCGTTTCATCATCCGAATCTAGAAAATTTGGGTTTTGATCGAAATTACTATTTTACCATTTTTCAGAAAATTCGAATTTTCCCCTGCTTTACATTCTCCCCTTCCTAAAGGAATTTCGTCCTAAATTCGACAATCACAACAACTCACATGCATATGCAACGTGCACTATACCATGCATGTAAACTAAATACGGCTATTAAACGACTAAACCACATGCCTTCATCCCTAAACAAGAAGGGATAGGTGGCCCGCATCGTGTCCTCAAGACCCCATCGTTAACCCTCCACTCCACGATGATACCATAGCACCCTCACTCAAATCTCACGAATCTTGCATCGTAAACCCGATCTCGACTATCCATAATGCACACTCGGTCCCTCGGCGTCTCATCCGCGCTAACCTCAACTCTCCCCAATCCAATTACATGACCGGATCTAGAGTGTACCTCCGAGCATGGAGACGTGGAATACCCCGGTGGACACTTAACATGCCGGGCTGCAAAGCCAACCGGTATGCTAAAGGCTCACCCTCGAGTATCTCGAAGGGGCCCACAACCTCGGCGATAGCTTCCTCGCTGTCGAACCTCGACCACTCCTCTCTTAGGCATCACTTTCAAGAAGACGTGTTCACCAACCTCCTCGAACTCTAAGGGTCGACGCACAGCATAGCTCTTCGCCATTTAAGTCGTGTGAAGACGCCGTCGTATCAAGCTCACTTTCTGAGTAGTCTCTAATTAGATTAGGACCAAAGTGATGGAGCTCTCCCACCTTGGCCTAACATATTGGTGATCTACATGGCCTCCCATACAATGCCTCATATGGTGCCATCTCTGTATACTCGCCCGATAACCGTTGTTGTAGGCGAACCCACTAAGGGCAAAATGCCTCCCAACTACCCTTATGATCCAGACGATGCTCGCACATGTCCTCTAAAACCTATATAGTCCTCTCGACCGACCATTCGCTCATGGGTGGAAATGTGCTCACGGGTCGGGCCAGGCCCATAGCCTTTGGAAACTCTTCCAAAAGTGATCCGTAAACCTGGGATCTCTATCCGATACTACACTGCATCTACGTAGCCTGCACTATCTCGAATGTACAACCCAAGAAATCTCTCCAACGCTACGCCATCCGCACGGCTAAACGCCACGACTCTCATGTTCTGGCCCACTATTACCCATACCGCATCATGTCCCTGCAGTGTCTGTGGCAAGTAGGTCACAAAATCCATCGTGACATGCTCTCACTTCCAATCAACCACCTTTAATGGCTGAAGTAGCCCTACTGGCTTTTGGTGCTCAGCCTTAACCTGCTGACACGTGAGACATCGTCGAACAAAGTCCCCTACGTGTCTTTTCATTCCGCTCCAGTAATACTGGCGATGAAGATCCTGGTACATCTTCGTGCCACCTGGATGCACGACAAATCGAGAGCAGTGAAACTCCCTAAGAATCTCCTCTCTCAAATCTACACAATCAGAACCACTACCCGCTCTCTTATAATCAAGACTACCATCCGCGTGGATTCGCCTAACCTCACACTGCACTGGATCGCATTCTCACCCCGATGGACACCATCTCCGTTCTTACCCCTCGGGACTCAATCACTCTACTCAATGTAGATCAGTTACTAAACTCCCCAATGTACGCTAAGCCCGGCCAAGGGTAATCGTAGCCCAAACCGGGCCCCACGCCTCGAGCATCCGCCATTCCCGGAAGCTATACTAGCCAATGCTCCCATGACTTCCGACTGAGTGCATCAACCACCACATTCGGTTTACCAGAATGGTAGTGCAAAGTGAAGTCATAATCCCCACCATCCGACCTCAAGGGGCTGGGCCTCATGTTGAGGTCCCGCCGCGTGAAAATATACTCTCTCTGACCTTGTGGTCCGAGTACACCCCGAATCAATATATAAATAGGGTGGCGCAAACTTCAAGGCGAAGACTACGACCGCCTAACCCATGTCGTGTGGGTAATTCGCTCATGATTCTTCAACTGACAAGAACCATAAGCTACTACCCTCCTGACGCATCAAAATTATATCCCAAATTGGGCCCTCGAGGCATCAGACCAGGAAAATTCTCGTCCCCGTCCACTATCAAGATAGGGGTTAAAGTAAGCCTCCTCTTCAACTCTTGGAATGCCTCCTCGCATCGGTCATCCCAATCAAACTTGGCCTCCTTCCGGGTCAATCTTATCATCAATACAGCTAATCGGGAGAAATCCTCAATGAATCTCCTATAGTACCCAACCAATCCCATGAAACTACATATCTCGAAGACTGACTTCGGCCTCTCCCAACTCATCACGGCCTCGACCTTCTCTGGGTCTACCGACACGCCTAATGCTGACACCACGTGTCCTAAAAATCTCACCTCAATAAGCCAAAACTCGTGACTTACCGAATCCTATGACAGCCGATGGTCTCAACAACCTAACACAATCCTCAAATGATACTCATGCTCCCACTCAGACTAGGAGTATATCAAAATGTCATCCACGAAGACTACGACAAACTGATCTAGATAAGGTTGGAATACCCTATGCATGAGGTCCATGAATGCTGCTAGCGCATTCGTTAATCTAAAGGGCATCATCAGAACTCAAAGTGCCCATGGGCAACCTGAACGCCGCCTTAGGATATCCTGCCTCCTAACCCTACCATGGTAACCAAGCATGGTCTATCTTAGAGTAGACTCGTGCTCCTTTCAACTGATCAAACAAATCATTCATCCTCGGCAATGGGTACCGATTCTTGACCGTAACCCTATTCAACCGTCGATAGTAAATGTACAGTCGAAGGGTCTTGTCTTTCTTCTTTGCAAATAGAACCGGAGAGCCCCATGGTGAAGTACTTGGTCTAATGAACCCCCTGGCCCAAGAATCCCGTACTGGACTCGGGTTCCTTAACTCAACCGGTGCCATCCTATGCAGTCATAGAGATGGGTGAAGTACCAAGGTGTAACTCATCATCAAGTCTACAATCTCTCATGGTGTAATCCCGTAGCTCATCCAAAAACATCCTCATACTCGCACTACTCGAGGTAGATCTATCCGTTCACCTCGCCCTTCTAGTAAGGTCGCTACTCAACCCGCCAACCGCCCATGACACTGACTCAGATACTATCTCAAAATACCATGTCATTCCCCGAAATACAACACAAGTAATGGGTCCCGCGTAGGCTGTGAACCCTCCTACACTCACAATCGATAACGACTCTATAAGTTGTCAGCCAATCCATCCCTAAGGATGACGTCGAACTCTGACATGTCCATAACCCTCAGGTCCACTGTGAGTAGAATCCCCGAGATCTCTAACTCACAACCACGACATATCATCCCTATCCTCACCCTAATCCCTAGGGGAGAACTCACATACAAGGGCTCCTCCAAGGCCTCAACATCTAAGTCTAACTCTATCACAACTAATGCAGCATCTCTAAGGTGTAAACACAGTCTCGAGACACTATTTACATAATAAAAATATTTCATACGCAATGTCAATTCATTCGTAGGTAATGCAAGACAATAAGTTCCATATATTAAATCATATGCAACCAATAAAATATTTTATTTTATTTTATTTCATTTTAAAAATATTTATTTTATTTATTTGAAAACTCCGAACAAAGTACTATGAACAACATTCATGAACAAAGGTCTCCAAAAAGTGACTCAAAACAGTGTCTTGAGTCAAAACTGGGTGAAGTGCATAGTGCACCCAACCCGCCGTACCGCTGCGCGGCACACCGTGTCGCGGTCAGCAGCCCGGCTCGCCGCCGCAGCCATGTCGCTGTGCTCGCTCGGTCATGTCGCAGCACGCCGGTCGCGGTCAGTGAGCAGCACCGCCCGACCATGTCAGCACAGGTCAGCAGGCCGTGTCGCCGCGTTTCCACTCGCTGTCGCAGTCAGGTCGCAGCCTCCCCGGCCGCGCCCTCGCGGCATAGCCACGCATCATGGTCGCGGTCCCCGACCGTATCGCAACCCGCCCTCGCGGATACAACCCAAAGGGCTGCCTCTCTCCTGTCACGATAAAAATGATTGTATCGTGACATGCCTCGCTAACTAAATCGTCATCACACGATACAAAAATCGATCATGACACAACCGGGCTGAACCAAGACAAGCGCTGTTCTCCCCGTCAGCACAAAGCCCGCGGTCACGATACAAACTCTGTCGCGCACGCCGGGTCATGCTGGGCGCTGCTGATCACCTCATGTCGCACCTCGTACCGCGCCATGTCGCGGGTCTCCTTCTCTCGTCAGACGGGTCGAGTCAGCCTCGCCATGCACACTGCCAGGCACCTCCTGCAAACTCGCCTCGTCACTTCAGACAATGCATTGTATTCGACTAACACCGTATCGGGCAAGAGCCCATTCCATGTTCCATTGCACTTTTTGTTTTGTTTTTTTTTTTTTCACATCATTTTTTTTTCTTTCCACCTACTAGGTGCCATTCATAAATATATATATATATATATATATATATATATATATATATATATATATATATATATATATATATATATATATATATATATATATATATATATATATATATATATATATTATTATTATTATTATTATTATTTTTCCTTTTCCAGTAGAACAAAATAAATTCCTTAAATTTTATTTTATTTTATTTTTTTCTTTTTCCAGTTTTACACATTGTAAAACCTCAAAAAAAAAATTTCTTCTCATCATTTTTTTTCCTATGTGCTATTCTCTAAGAAATCACACAACATACCACACACAATTCGATCATACATAATCATCAAAGTGCACAAGGAATGCGTGATCTAACCCGTGCCCATCAAGTCCTAGGTAATCGTATACCTAACTTATTGACACTAAGCTCTAGGTATTTATAAACCCAAGCCCGATACCAAGTTGTAGTCGGCATCAGAAACCATACTATCAACACACACCCACCGAGCTCCCAAGGTAATCGCTTACCTTAACTCGATACCTGCCGTGACGCCCCATTTCCTGTAACCGCTGACAACCCGTCACCTCGCTGAATGCTTCGTGGATGCCCGTAACCCGACACCACTACAAAAATCTGCGTAGCCCCCTTTGTAATGGGAGCTCTACCCAAGGTACACAACCTGTCCCAACAATTAACAACTACCACACCAGTTCCATATACAATTAAAATGAGTAAAATAGCCACTTTGGCCCATACATCAATACTCATAAATATATCCCTACCAACTATATTACATGGTTCAAGAGTTAATAAATCACTCTTAATTCAAACATATATTAAAAGTTAGGGTTTCTAAAAATGTTATACAAAATTATCTACCAAAGCCACATGTTGGGTTTCTTCTCAAACGTGACTCCCAGCGAGCGCTTCGTCTCCCGTACACTCTCTCGCACCGGGGCCAGTGATCTCGACAAGGCGAAAGCAAAGGCCTGGGGCAGTGGATTTCCTACGTGGGTTACTCCCCACCTAAGTGCACATGCCATGACAAACAATCACACTCAAGCAAATACATGATCCTACTTGAATGTCTACATGCCCAATCCCATGTCTCAAGTCCTCACCGACTCCCTCACACATGCCTAAGCCAAATGCGAGTAAAATCATAGTTTTCAAAACAAAAACTTTTTGTTCTCGAAAACTTACTACCGAGATTCGGTAAACATATTGGACTACCCTCCGACGTGAATTGTTGGACAATCTTCTAACACAATTCTCTAGAAAATCTTCCCTCGAAATTCTTTTCACAAACATTTTCCCTTTTTATTTTCTTTCATGTCATGCACTCACTCCTAATATTCTAGGTGCCCTGAAGGTATATGGAATGCATTATGCCATCCCAACAACTCATGCTAATATATAAAACATGTATATATTAACATAATTAATTCACACAATTCATGTTATTAAATTCACATCAATAACACCAAAATTAGCCTACATGGGCTAATTAGCAACACAAGTAACTCATTTTGAATCACCAACAACACAAAAATCATACCAAAATCATGTGAACAATGAAACCCCTGCTGGCAATCGCTCACTCGCCACACAATTTAGATTTTCTCCACCTTGCCTAAATGTTTTGAGACCGAAATTACGAAGCAACCAGCCCCCGTATCCCTTTAACCATTCACATGGCTCTTAGCCAAAGAATAACACAAGTAGGAGAAGACCCATACCTCTGGAGTCAGTTTCAACTCCACCAACCTGTCCACGTGTAGCCCTCGCCGCGTAGAATAGCTTTACTTCTTGGCCCGAAGCGAACCGACGATCCGAACGCCGGGAAATCTAGAGAGAAGTCACTCCCTCTCTCTTTAAAAACTGGAATCACAACTCTCTATCGATTTTGTTTTCTTTTGGAGAAGAAAACTATTTGCTCTTTTGTCTTATACTCATTTAAACATTTCCATTAATTCCCATCTTGTCCCTTTTTAAGTGACTTTTGACACATGGCTTAATCTAAGCCATTCATCTCCACTCTCTCTCTAATCATGCAACATGTGTCACATGGGTACATGTAATAGGTGACTTTTGTCACATCACATGTCTCTCACAATCCGTTTTACAGAACCCGACACCCAGTTCCTCGAAAAACGTGAAATTTCAACTATCTCGGGATCTAGAAAAATTTCGGGTTTTGACCGAAATTACCGTTTTAACCTTTTTTCAGAAAATTCGAATTTTCCCGGGTTTTACAATATGAGCTCACTACCCATTCATCAACACTGATGATGGATGACCATACCCGTGCACACATACCCAATATGCTGATGTCTTGTGCATATGCAATGCTAATGTCACTACAATTTCTCATGTCACATGTATGATGCACACTACATGAACCATTCTCATCAGTTGTACTTCATGTCAATTACCATGAAAGCACACACGCAAGCATATAAGTTCCATATATTTCATGCCATATATATATATATATCGTATCAAGCATATTAGCATCCATCAATCCACATGACTAAACAAATAATGTTATGCGCGCCTTCCCTAGGCTAATCCCATGGCTATTCCCACCCAATACAATAGCTCAACATGCCATGCAATGGTCAGTGTCAAAACCAAAGCATTCACATCTAAGACAACTAGCAACCTGCACACTTGGTGCAAAACATAGATTTCAGCAAAGTTATGATCACCCACTATCCTCCACAAGCACATGGCTGGAATCTTGACTCAATGGGCTTTCTATAGAGTCCAAGAACACTCGAAATGGAGTTCGGACGAAGAAGTTATGGTCGTCCGAAGTTGGAGGCCAACAATAAGAAAATGACACCGTGGTCCCACTCGAATTTCTGCTGCACGATACAGGCCGCTCCACTTCAATGAATTTCCAGTCCAAAGGGGCCTGAATTTTGATATACCTATTTCAAGGAGATATGTTCTCCCGTAGTTTAGTTTACCCGTAAATTTGAATGACTTAATTCGTATGAGTGATGACCAAGCATGGGCTAAAACACAAATTTCATAGTGGTCATAGTGGAAAACCTGGATAGCACATCCTTGGGGACACACACATTCTTAGACATAAATTAAACCGAGGAGAAAACCTTACCTCAAAGAGCATGTGATTTCCTCGACACCGCCTTCTCTGCCAGAAAACCCAAACCTTGGACCTTGAAAATCTTGTGATTCGTAGCCATGCGTAGCTCTCACGCAGCAACTTTAACTCTGACTACCTAGCTTCGATCGGAAAACTTTAAAACTCGTCTGGAGAAGCTTGCTTTTTTCTCCCTCCCCTCTCTCTATTTCTCTAATGTTTTGTTCTAGACCAAATTGTGAGATATTTTTTATTTTAGATATAATCTTGATATTTATACATGAGACACGTGGCTCACATCACGCCACATGTCACGCTTCCCCGGTCTGTTTTCTCTCCGAAACAATTTATTTCATCCCGGTTTAAATTTCATCTATCTTAAATGGACATTCTTTAAATATTTGACATTTTTCTAGATTTTTCTAAAAATCCTGTTTTTTGGGTCCACTTATCGTCTCAAAATTCAAGAAAAATCTGACAGTCTTGGAATTCAACAAAATTCATATGGGTGACTAGATTTTGCAAGATGATTTCAATGGTGAAGTCCGTTTCATCATCTGAGATTTAGAAAAATTACAGGTTTTAGCCTGTCCCATTCGGCAAAATTACCATTTTGCCCTTCCTAGCTAAATTTAAAATTTTTAGCTTTTTCTCGGGTCTTACACACCCAATGGGACCTATCTTTGCTGAAGATGACACCAATATTTTGGAGTAAGATATTTGTATAGTCTCATGACTTAAGATCTGATGATGCATAAGTAGCACATGAAGGAATTGTTCCAACAATGATGGAGCAAATTGAAATAAATTTGGCTAACAAATTTGATGATTTTCAGGCTTTGATAAAGGAATTGAAGAACTATAACTTGATTGCCATAAAATGACTTGAAGCATGAATGGACGAGCAAGCCAAGGCAGTTTCTGAGGCCACGACTAAGCAAGCTAAGGCCATCAGTGGGAAGAGCGTAAAATAACACCCCAATTCATGAAACTCTTAGAGGCAATCTTTAGAGTTATGGGAGTAGTTTTAGACAAATATAGACAAGAAGCTTACGGACTTGCAAGGGAACTATCTGATGAACTCCTGGGTGCACCGGAATTCTACGGTCGGGTGTTACCGCCACATGTCCAAAGGACAATCCGGTGAGTGTAACTAATGGATGCCTTAATGCTACTAGAACATTGATTCATCATGGGTTCGTTGATCACATCAACCCAACTGCACAATCTAGAGTCTATAATGAACCAATTTCCATCAAGGATCAGCACTATGCCACCCTCTCAGCCATCAGACATTTACCAAGTACATAGTCATTCACTAGCCCTTTATTGGTGGAGAAGACACATGACCTATGGTAGAAGTCACAAGCATCCAATGCATAAGTCCATTTGGCATGCACTTTTCATGTTATGCAATTTGGCAAAGAATGTATACTGAACAGTAGTAAAGGGGACTCTAGGAGTCCAACATCGATCCCACAGAAGCGGTGTGTCGCCAAGGGATGAAAATGAAAATATCTGCTTTCAATGGATATATCGATTACTCTGGATTTATGGATACATCTGACATATCGATGGATTTTAACATGAATATCGATATACTCCAAATTAAACCTGCTGTGATTAATCCATAATCATTGGACTGGTCGTGATTTCGTAACCGGGTCATTTAAATATATTCGATATGTCCCATATTCCCTGATATTTCCACTAACGCGTGCTTGTGCAACAGACCTGATATTTTCACGATATATCGGTCGAAAATTGATATATCGGCGATATATCGGTCATCACCGATATCGTGTCGAACATCACCGATATCGGATATATCGGAGATATATCGATGGATATATCGGATATTTTCATCCCTGTGTCGCTCGACCAAATCCGCTAATCGAGGCCACCGAAGTCTTTTATTATCTAAGCTATCTAATTCGAGAGGTGATTGTATTAATTAAAATAAACTAAGGATCCAAAGGGTCAGATTTGGATTGAAATCAACAAGAGCTAAGTTGAACACACGATTAACCTAATGGAACGTAATATTAGGGTCAATTGAAGGTCCCTAGTGCCTTTGTTTCCCTGTTTAAGCCTCGAGCCATGGTTCATTAGTGTATATGCTTGCCAAAGGGTCAAAGGTATGGAGCCTCAACTCAAGCATGTGGGCTGTCACACCCCGATCTCGATCCGACCCGAATGGCAGATCCGAACCAAGTCCGGGGCGCAAGACTATATAATGGGACTCATTGACCTCGTTTTATCGAGCCGAACTTCAGACCAGGCATACAAACAATTTCGTAATAACAAAAATCATTTACATATACAAAGAACTACTCACCGCAGTGGTGCCTACATCAAAATCTATACATATACTAAGTCTCATTTACTTATATTACGTACATTTGCTATTGGAATATATTTTTGGCAAAGAATGAATACAAATATAGTCATACTCCTTCATTTGGAGTTTACATTTTATACAAACACTTATACAGTACCTTATCTAATAAAACATCAGAGATTGCGGAAGCAAATTTTAGTGAGCACCTCTATCTCGATGGCCTCGTGTGGTTGGTGTGGAGGTCCCGTCTCGTAGCCTCAAGACCTACACCCGATTGAACACCCGTGCTAAGCTTTGCGCTTATGGAATATAAGCATGGACAACCACCAATGGCAGGACCGGGCCAAGGAAGCTTATACATATGCCTTTCATATATCTATACATATTCATATAACTTTATTACTTATCATCTTTACATTCCTATTGCATGTCAATCTTTCCGCTACATGTTCTATGTCTTTTCGCATATCTCCCATCTATACTTTTACTCGTATTCTCGTTTTCTATACTTTGCATATTCCATATTCATTCTATAAATTATCGTTTCTATGTCTCGCATATCTCCTATCTATACTTACTGTAGTCTTTGCTTATACATGGCATATTCCATATTCATTCTATAACTTATTGTTCTTACGTCTGCATATCTCCTATCTATACTTTCTTTATCGTATTCTGCTTTTATACTTTGCATATTCCATATTCATTCTATAATTTATCGCTCGTCTGCATATCTCCTATCTATACTTACTATAGTCCTGTTTCTATACTGCATATTCCATATTCATTCTATAACTATTACTCATGCCTCGCATATCTCCTATCTATACTTTTACTATATTCCTGCTTCTATACTTGCATATTCCATATTCATTTTATAATTTATTGTTCTATGCCTGGCATATCTCCTATCTATACTTTTACTGTAGTCCTGTTTCTATACTTGGCATATTCCATATTCATTCTATAAATTATTGCTTTTCATATCATATGATTACTTTTCCGATTATGTGAATTTCTATCGCATCATTCATATCTCCCTTAGGAGTGCAGAGCTTATACTTTACTATCATATTATATACTATCATAGGTTTTCACATATACTTCCATGTGCTTTCATATACTATACTTTTCATACTCTTTCTTTATATACTTTCTATACTTTTCATGTGTTCATCTTTCATTCTATAACTTATTGCTTTTCATGTTCTATTACATATTCTTTCATCTACGTTTGTACTTTTATATACTTTCTATACTTTTCATGTGTTCATCTTTCATTCTATAACTTATTGCTTTTCATAACAGGTTTCGTTTCATATACTTTTCATATCAATTTATACTTTACTTCTTGTTCTTGTAACTGTATACTATCATCAAATAGCAATGCTATGCTTCTCATATCATATCATATCATATACTTTGCATATACATTTCCTTTGTGTATACTTGTCATTTTCTTTTATATTCATGCCTGCAAATACCTTAGAAGCGGATACGGGAAATAACTAGATGTACCCAAAGGCATTATCAATACACATAGATGTTGGTCTCAGATGACCCAAATCGTGAGCTCGCCATAATGATCCGGTCTATGTCATCGACCCAAACGGGGCCTTGATATCTGTATCTATATGTTGCAACAATTGTATCTTCCCTATAGGCATGCCTATCTATCCATCTACCCGGTCAGGCACAGGCAATCAATTTTATTACATTTTCTGTACATATCTCATAAGCATGGAATAAACTATTATATCATGATTTCTTATGCACATATACTATCATTACTTTAACTGATTCGTTCATATCCGTAACTTCATATTACGTTTCTTATATTTCTAATACATATATTCCTATATTTATCATGCATGCATTTACTATCCATATATTCATATATGCCTATCGAGCTTCATATTACTAAGCCATTTCTATCAGAAGACCGGCAAAATTCCAATTTCGTATGCGGCAAAATCGTGAATTTCGTAAAATATGAAAATTCTTTCGATCTACGATGAAACGATTTCACCGCTGGAATCTTTCTTATGAAATCTAGCTACAATCGATCTTCAGCCGACCGAGATGTCTAATTTACACATTTTTCGAGGCATCGAGTATCGGGTGCCGTAAAACGAAATGCGAGGTGACAAAATTCACCTATAACATGTACTCATGTGACACATGTTGCATGAGTAGAGAGATGATCAAAATGGACGGCCGAGAAAGTGCCAAATGTCAAAAATCCAAGCTTAGGGACATGATTGACATTATTGAATTTGTTTAATGATAATAGGACTAAATAACAAATAGTGTTGTCTTCTTAAAAAGGGCACAAAATGAGAAAATCGGGCAGTAGCTGGGGGAAGGTGCAGTGGCTTAGGAGATTTGATTTTTTAAGAGAGAGAGAGCAACTTCTCTCTAAGATCCCGGCTAATCCGACCGTCGGATTTCTTTGGAGCAAGAAGGAAAGTTGTTCTACACAGCGAGAGCAACGCGTAGGTTTCGAGTTTTTGACAAACTCCGTGAGGTGTGGGGTTTTATCCTACTTGAATTACACTTTTGCTTAAGTGTTTTGTTGATGATTCGTTGGTTTGAGGCCTGAACGACGCTTGATCGCCCCAAATCTTGGAACCGAAGTGTAGGAATCAGGAAACCCAATTGTGTAGTCCGTATGTCATAGTGGACCGAATCGTGTTCAGGTCATGATTTATACTATAAATTGCGTTGTGATGTGCACATTGAAATGGCCATTGATTTCTCGAAGTCTACATAAAGTGGGAACCGATGTCGGGTGAATGGCCGCGGAACAAGTAAACCCAAGGGTTTCACTATTCAGTGAATAAGGTTCGCGGAAATATTTTTTGTGAAATAATGTGTTTGGTCGAGTAATTCAAATCAATTGCTCACATTTGTTAATTAGCCCATGTGAGCTAATTTTCTTTGCGGTAATTGATGGTGAATGCAAGATAACATGTTCTATGTGTGCTTAATTATGTTAATATATATACATGTTTTATATATTGGCATGTGTTGTATAAATTGTATTGAAAATGGCATAATCACATTTCACATACACCTAGTAGCCTAGAAATTCAGGTGTCAGGCATGACAAGAACAATTGAAATAAAACTAACATGGTTAAGTGTAAAGGAATTTCACAGATGATTTTCCGGGAGAATGGTGTCAGAGATGATCCTACAATTACATGTCGAGGAGCCTATGTATTGTTTTGAAGGTTCTCCAACACATTTGGTTTGAGGGTAGTCCTATTATTTTTACCGAGATTCGTAGTGTATTTTCAAGAACAACAAGTTTTGTTTTGAAAATAATATTTTTCTCATACATGGCTATAAGTGTGAGGAGTCGGTGAAGACTTATGACATGGAACTGCATTTAGACATTCAAGAGGATTACAAATTTACTTCTGAGTGTGTTTATATCGATCATTGCATATGCACTTAGGTGGAGTAACCCAATTTAGGGGGATTCAAAATTACCTGGCATTAGTCACCTCATTTAGGAATATATTATTTCAGGTACAAGGAGCGTGCGAAGGGACGACTCATCTTAAGGCCGATTTTGTAGAAAGCCGGGTTATGGCTTTGATGGTTTTATGATGTATGACATGTATTAGAATTCTAGAATTTTAATATATGTTTGAAGTAAGAGTGAATTATTAACTCTTGAGCCATGGTATATAGTCATGTATATTGATGAGTATTAAGCCAGGACGGGCCCAAGGACTGCTTACTCATGTATATGTCTTATGATGTTATTTGGGGATGTGCTTTGTATCTGCAGAGCTCCCCTGCATGTGCTGAGACTCGCCTCGATTTCTCATGAATAGTGCCCAAGCCACCCTAAGACCACGAGGTATTCGGGCAGTCGACACGTGGTTGTCGTAACTGACCCCCGTGCTCAAATACGCCTCTAAGATCGTAGCTAAGTAAACGACACTTTGGGAGCCCGCAGTGTAGTTATAAGTGTAGTCCTCGATACCGCCTTCACAATTTGGTATCGAGTTTCGGTATAAGAATACCTAGGTAGCTCTCAAGCTTCAGTATCCATCACCACTGTGTGGTTCGGTTCCATTAGGTATGAGATTACCTAAGGTACCTGACAAAACTAGAACTCTCAAACAAGATGTGTTTTATGTGTGATCATGTGAATTGTTGTATGTGTATATGTGAATGGTGTGTATACATTATATGTGTTATGATTGTTTGTGTGCTTAGTAATTAGCACATAGAAGTGTTGAAAATTTCGAGTTTTACAGCAGTAAACCGAAAAAGGAAAATAAATGAAATAAATTTTAATAAATTTATTCGTTTACGTGGGATACAAATAAAATTTAATGAATCTTAAGGTTGAAAACTAGGTTAGTGTGAGAACAGAGGTTGAGGAAATTTGGACATAAAATTGGTCCATACCAAATGAAAAAATGAGAGTAAATTTTTTTCGTTTTACAAGGTAAAACTAAAGAAAATAAAGAAAATAAGTTTTTATAAATTTATTTAAAAATCTAGAATGAGAAAAATGGATATGTATTTTGGTGTTCTAAGAGTAAAAGAGAAAAAATTATATGTGAAAAACGAAAAGAAAGAAAGGTGTGCAAAATTTAGTCAGGCATCGCTTCATCCGTGTCACGATACAAATGGAAAATCAGACGTGACACAAAGCGCGCATGCAGCCAGGGAAGTTATGAACTGTCACACACAAGGAAATTGTATCGTGACACAAACAGCTGGGGTGTGCGTAGGTCAGAAAGTGTATTGGCAATAGGAGTTGTATTGCACAGCCGAGGTCAGAAGCGTGGGAGCGATCAGATGGTATTGCAATAGGGAGTTATATTGCAAATGCAGTTAAATGGAGCGTGTCACAATACACGTAGTGTATTGTGACAGGAGGGTCAGGCTTGGTTGAAGTGTGCCGAATACACCGGGTGTATTGTGATGCGCAAGGCTCGAGGGTTGAGGGCAGGTCACAATACACAAAGTGTATTGGCACCAAGAGATACAGGTAGCACAGGAAACAGAACTCCGTGCCAACACGACACTACCATGCAGAGCAGCTGAAGCTCGGTGATGCACGCAGTCTGTCTGAGTAAGGTCCGCATTACACCATCATCAACCCCGGCGACACCGGGGCTAGGGGCTGACGATGACTGGTCATAGCCGCCATGACATCGACCGCTACTACTGGAGCACTGGAGCGCAGTAGCCGTGCACTTGGTGCACTCCAACTTGTTTCGACTTCCAAAGATCGCTTTAGTCACTATTCGACACGTGCTCACAAAATTTTCAAAAAATTTATAAAACAAATAAAAATCACACAAAATCAAATAAAAATGAGCTTTAATTTTTTACCAAAATTTCAAAATAAAATTTTGATGTTGAATTTAATTATTATATGTAATTATGTCTCTGCATTGCTTACCAACATGTGTACTTAGCATGTAATATATTTTCATGTATGAAGTGTCTCAAAAATGTGGTTTATGCCTTAGAGATATTGCATCGTGATGAACCCGCCATTTGAACTGTAGATGGCTAGTCGGTGACGAGACATAAAGGGCGTCCACGGAGTACTCGGTCGTGCACCACCAATATTCGACCACAGCCTTGCTGAGGTCAGAGGTATCATGGGCAAAGAATCTATATCACAGCCAGAAGCAGGTAGTCGTGGAGGTCCGAATAACCTCCGCAGGTTTAGCGCATCATCCTCTCGACATTCACTGTGGGAGGAGATCCCGCTGGTGGTAGACCATTAGTTCATGGAGGCTGGTAGCTGTGTGAGGCTACGATTACCTCTCACGCATCAGATCGTACTACCAAGGCTCAACTGGAGGGTGAGGCCCAAGTATGGTGGAATCAAGTGAAGACCCTAGAGATCTAGAGGCAATGACATGGGCGAGTTTCAAGAGATGTTCATGGGTAAGCACTTTCCGCATATCGCAGGTATGGTTATGCCTCAGAGTTCCAGAGTCAAGCAGGGCGATGATCATGGATGTGGATTATGTGGCTAGATCTCATGGAGCTAGCCCGCTGCTTATGATTCACGCATGCATACGGCTACAAGCGAGATTCGAGAATGGCCGAAGTTGTCCATTCGCCAGATTGTGGTAACTCCGCCATGCGGATATAGACTCCATGGTCTGACGCCCACTATATAGAGATCGAGGATGCCCTGATCACTCGAGATGCGGGTGTTGCAGCAAGAGGAAATGAGAGCCGGGCCTCTCTTCTAGTTCTGAAAGAAGGCAGGGCCCTAGTTCACGAGGTCTCCAGAGTCGCGGCCATCCCAAGCCGTGGACCTGATCGAGTCACAACAGTCGGGCACGGTGTGCTACCATTGCCGCAGCCCGACATAAGGAGGTGGGATTGCCCCCCGTGAGACAAGGATCCTAGGTTTCAGGGACAAAGACAAATTCAATCAAGGCAGAGAGGATGATAAAGACATTCCTCCAATGTACCGTGTACAAAATGAGGAGTCAATTTCGCTTAGGAGCTACGATGAGCTTGTTATCCGATTGCAATTGGCTCTCCCGATTGATTTTCTACCAAATATGACTTATTTATGCTTAAATGTGAATAATTTCACTAAACCGCTTATGCACAGGAAATTCAAGAGAAAGAGGATATTGCAAAAGAGAAGGGAGATGAAAGTGGCTAAGGTGAAATGTGACACGACCGGCGCTGAATGATGTCGCAACAGAGAGGTGCACGAAAGAAAGGACTGATGTCGCCGATGCCTGACAAGAATGAAGTAAACGCCATCAAGGTCACAACCATAAAAACTCCGCCGACATAACGCAATCAAGGCGTAACGAAAGGTGTCACAAATGTAAAACTCCAAGTCGTGCAACCATAAATTAATGAAGAACAGCACATGATGTCGCGACATCATTTCGAGGTCGCGACAGAATTGAAAGCCGAGCAGTAGACATGGAGGTCGCGACACAGAATAGAAGTCGCGACATAAGATTTCAAGAGATCAACATCGGTCGCGAATATTTGCAGGTCACATCAACACCAACTCGGGAATTGCTCGCAGTGGGTATCGGTGACAACTTGCAGTGGAATTAAGGTCGCGACGCCATTAGAGGTCGCTGACGTAAGATGAACCTTCTTTGGGAAAGAATGGATGAGTGATTAGACAACCGATGTCGCGATCAAAAAGCTTCTACGACGATAGTCGTAGACAACCGAGGTCGCCGACATGTGAAGAGTCGGGTGGATGCCAAGGCAAGTCGCGACCAAATAAAAGCTCGCGACAATTGCTTAGACAATCATGTCAATTAAATAAAAAGCTTTCCCATGATTTATGCCGAGATTAAATCGAGGTCACTAATAAAGAATCGAGGTCGCGACATAGGAAGAAGAGTCAAGGGATGCAAAGGCAAGTCGCGATCAACAAAGCTTCCATGACAAATGCGGATTAACCATGTCGCGACAAGGAATCGAGGCTCACATTAACAACCAATTGGGCCGCTTAACTAAATCCATAAGGAGGCGCAGATCAAAGAAATTCAACTTAACCCGGCAACAAGCGCCTACATCAAGGAAAGCAACTTCTCGTGGCCTGCAACGAGAGATCCGCAAATTCTCATGCTCATATGTATTTAATTTTCTTTTTCTCTGTTTTTATTTTTAGATTAGATTGTTATTTCTTTCAAATTTTGGATTCGACGCAATGTTAAAGTAGTTTCAATGCGTAATTCTATTTCTTTCAATTACTGGTCTGATCGTTCAAGTCCGCATACCTCGAGTTCTTACTTCAAGAATTGATCTACAAATGGTTCTCTTGATCAGAAGCCATTGTAGTAATAAAGTAATAAACCCATCTTCCATTGAATAGACTCATGTTAGAATTTTATCTTTCCCGCAAAATTATCGTGGCCATCGAACTTCATTTCTTTATAAATCTACTGGCCGGTTCGAATATCAGACTGATCCCCAATATCAGTGTCCTATACGGTAATAGGATTGTTTCATGCTCTGATTTCCGTGAGGCCCCTCCAGTGACACAGAAGGCATTCCTGAGAGTAGTGAAATAATTTGCCAAATGTATGCGAACCCGAGCAATGGAGATCTAATGAGTTTGCGGAACAAATCGATAAATCGCCTTCTCACTTGAAATCGAAGACTGAGCGAATGACTTATCAATTTAAAAAAGCATAGAGTTCACCTCGATTCGAACAGTGTTAGCAAGGATCTAATCAAGGAAAGGATGAACTGCTCCACTCTTTGAGGAAGAGAAATCAAAGAAAGGTAAACCCATGCTATAAATTTATGTCTAGAGCTAAGGTTTACAATCACACCAGGTATGAAGTATCGATAAAGAAAATACCTTAAAAAGGCAACCCGTGACAGGCAAGTAGTTATTCTAACTCCGTCGTAAAGAATCAGCAAGATTATTGATGAATCAAAGGTCGTATGAGAGATCCAATCGCACTACCTTATTCCGATAGGTTTCAAATCAGGGTTCATGAAGAAAAAGTTACAGTATTTCTGTGAATTGATTTTTCACAATAGCAAGATTTTCAATGCTCCCTTTAAAAAGATAATCGATCGGCCAATTTGTTATTTTAGATTTTCATTTTTAATTCATTTTGTTATTAAGTCACTTTTCTTAGTTTTTATTATTTTTAAGGTTTGCTAAGAATATTTCTAAATCGCTTATCAAAGTCCAAATAAAGTATAGAGTTCGAGTAGTCGTGGTAGTTGATTTGAGAATTTCAGATTCGGGATCGATATCCGACTTAAATCCAATTACTACTTGTTCGACCAGAACTTGCAAAAGATCCTCGGATCAAAACCATAAAGAAATTATTTACCTAAGGAAACAAATAATCAAGATAATAGATAAGGAACACAACAAACAAGTTTCATGGCATTATTGTCGGGATTAGATAATAGTCCTTGGTAATAACGCTATAAATTAAGGTATTTGGTGCATCAAAGAGGTAAAACAAGTTTTTTGGCAAGCTTCTGGATCTAAAGAATTCAGAATCAATATTCGCACTAAAGCGAAATACTAGTTTGTACATAATTTAAAAAAAGAAAATAGAAAATTTGCAAAAATATGATTCAACAGCAGTAGTTTAGCAAGCTACTAAAATTTTTGTAGAGCTTTTCATGTTAAATACAATTTTTGGTATCACTGACTCCATTTGATCTCAAGATATTATACTTCAGAGTTAATTCATGCACAAGAAGTGTGAGCCAATTGCTGCCACTAGACACCGAGATCAAAAGAATACTTAGAGTGGCTAAGAAAGGTTAAAAGTGCAGAATATAAGAGATGGCAAGACGAAAGATCGACCATAAACAACCGAATTCAGATACCAAGAGCGACACTATGGAGGACTTCGAGACCAAAGGATCCAAGATGAATACTCAAAGGAGACACCCAGCGATAACAATTTTGAGCTCAAGCCATCCTCGACCACCATGGTTCCACAGAACCAATCACAGACACCCTCCTCAAGATCCCAACGAATACTGGGACGGTTTCAGAATGGCCACTGGCAAGTAAATTGAATGGTGTGAGACCGTATTAAGCTGCATGTTTCCATTCTTAAGAGATAGCCGTGATCATGGTTTGACTCACTACCATATGGATTTGTTATCACATGGGAAGAGCCTGATGTAGCTTACCCGGAAGCAAGATTCTTCTCCATCCCTCACTTCGAACTAAGAGGGAAATTACTACTTTCAAAACAAGGAGACGATGAGAGTCCGCATTAATCGCCGAGATACAAGAGGTCGCAAAGAGATGTCCCATGCACTGATAGACCAAGACACAAATGGACATCTTCTAACACTTCCATGAATTATACCAAAAAGGTATACGATGCAACAGTGAGGGCATCTTGGTTAAGAAGAGCGTAAGAAGCAAGACAACTGATTGAGGATCTTGCTAAGTGCAACATGAGACTCTTCTCGAATCCTCGGGTGGAGCAAAGAAATGAGCTAAAGGAAATGGAATGATTAAGCTGAATAAGATGTCCGCTTATGGAGGCTAAGTCATGATCATGCATCTGGGTTGATAAAAGAATGCACTCAGAAATGATAGGAGTAGTGGGAAAGAGAAGGAAGAGTAAATAATGTTGAGGGGCGCGCTGAAGAGGGTTCCTATGCAGTGGAGGAGGCTAAATCATTTGAACGGAGCACAGTTATATCATTTAAGCCTAACCCCAACTCACAACCCATTATACCCCAAAGATTAAGGAACCAATGAATTTCTCTTATGGTGAGGAGCAATAACACGCTCCTAAGACATGGGTAAACTTACAACAAGGTATGTTCCACTAAGGTTTCAAAGAAGAAGAATGTGAGAGGGCAGAACAGAATATTTGAGTAAAAGGGCTCCACTCGAAGACCGATGATGCGCTTCACAGGGAAAATAAAAAGTCATAGCCCATGAACAAAGGGCTTGCATAATTGGAAGCTTCAAAAACCAATTCTCAAAATTTTCAGACAACCACCAATGCCTCAAGAACCTGGAAACGCAAATAGGGCAACTGGCCCTAACCCTGCAGAATCAAATTAAAGATGCTTTTCCCAGTGACACGAAGAAAAATCCGAAAGACTGCATGGCTGTGCAGCTTAGAAGTGGAAAAGAATTAGAGAAGGAAAAGTCAGAGAAAGATGAAAGCAACAAGGGAGAAGGGATCCTGGAAAATGCTGAGTCACCAGGGAAAGAAAGGAAGAAAGAGCAAGAGGTCTTCTATGCCCATAGCCCGCTTTCCACGTAGACCGCAAAAGTCAAAAATAGAGGAGCAGTTCGCAAAGTTTTTGAAAACTTTCTAGAAGTTGGAGATAAGCATGCCATTCATAGAAGTGGTAACTCAAATGCCACTTTATGCCAAATTCTTGAAAGAAATTTTAAGCAAGAAGAGAAGATTTGCAGAGGAAGAAGTAGTGAATCGATCGCCATTTGCAAAGTGTGCTGATAAAGCAGTTAGTCTTACTGAGAAGATGAAAGACCTGTGAAGTTTCACCATTCCTTGCAATCTACTGAGGATTTGAAATTAAAAGGCTTTGTGACTCCGTGCAAGTATTAACTTAATGCCATTATCTCGTTGCAAGGAAATTAAGTTTGGGAGCTTACCCCACTTTCATCAAGTACTCGTGATGGCGATAGAACAATGGCGAAACCTGAAGAGCTGTCATGTAAGCCATAAGGTAAATTTGTTTTTCCGTCGACTTTATCATCCCGACATCAAGAAGATTCAGTGGCAGTCCCCATCGCTAGAAAGGCCATTCCTTAGCAACCGAGCCTTTAATAGATATGCAGAAAGGAGTTCTCACTCTCAGGGTTGGAGAAGAAGCAGCTGACTTCAAACTGCTCCAAAGTTTGAAGAATTTAGAGACACGATAGAAGATTACAAATTAGTAGATGATGTCTATCTCAACAACTCTAATTGTTATTATGATTGTAATGCTCAACTTCCTATCAATGAAATTGAGATGAATTTCCAATATCTTGAAGGTGTTAATTCTGATTTTCCGCATACCGCTTGCACTCTACCAAAAGGTAAGCCGAATCTAAACAAAACAAATACTGACAATGGAGACAATAATGAAGTAGAAGGAATTTCATCAAGAGACCGCGCGTATGGGTCAGTTTTAAAAGAGCTAAGCAAGTCATCTCGAAGTATGCTTACTTAAAGCTACCAAAGAGTAAGCCATGATTATTCCCGCGACCTGGGATGTCAAGAATAGAAGTTAATAAAATTTCAAGAATTATCGAGTCGATCGCTGGGTCCATGTGATGAATTCAGCGGTGACGCACCACAATATGCATGCACAAAATACTGCTGGAGGAAAATGCAAAACCATCTGTTGAACATCAAAGAAGACTGAGTCATGAAAGAAGTAGTCAGAAAGGAAGGCTCAAATGGTTGAATGCTGGTTTTATATGCAATTCCGCATACCCTTGGTTAAATTCATCCATGTGGGTTCTAAGAAAGGTGGGTTCACTCGTGATCCGAAATGAAAAATGAGTTAATTCCAACAAGAATGTTGGATCGGATGGAGAGTATGTATCGACACGGAACCGAACACAAGAATCAGGAAGGATCATTTCGCCCTTCATTGATCAAATGTCGACAAAGTTAGCAGGACACCCTCATTTTTGTTTCCTAGATGGATATTCTGGCTATAACCAGATTGCCATTGCACCTGAGGACCAGGAGAAAACCACATTCACATGCCCTTATGGCACCTTTGCCTTCAGAAGGATGCCATTTGGGTTGTGCAATGCTCCTGCTACTTTCAGAGGTGTATGATGTCCATGTTCTCAGATTTATCGAGGAGGTCATGCAGATTTTTATGGATGACTTCACAAGATATGGATCCACTTTGGAGCATTGTCTAAACAACCTGAAACAAGGCTTCAAAGATGCAAGGACAAACAAATAGCATTAAACCTGGGAAAAGTGCCATTTCATGGGTACAGAAGGTATTGTTCTTGTCATAAAAATTTATGCTAATGACTAGAAGTGTGCACTTCAATTAAAGGTTTCCGAATATCAACACCTCGCACCGCCCCACAACAAGAAAAGTGGATAAGGAGTTTCTTTGGGACATGCTCGATTCTATAGGAGATTCATCAAAGACTTTCAAAATAGCAAGACCATTGTGAGTGACATCGGAGAAAGACACAAGGTTTAATTTTGATGACTCCTGCAAGGCAGCCTTTGAAGAAATCAAGATCAGATTAGTCCAAGCACCTATCATGGCTGCACCAGAATGGGATCAGGGATTCGAAATAATGTGTGATTCCAGTGATTTCACAATGGAGCCGATAGCAAAGAAAGAGAAGATATTCAGAGCCATATAATTATGCTAGCAGAACCTTCAACAGCTTCAAGAAACTATTCAACTACTGAAAGGAGATGCTAGCTAGTTTTTTGCCAGAGAAATTAGGCCACACATTAGGGAACCATATCATCACACCTGACATGCAGCAATCAAATATCTGATGTCGAAGAAGGAAGCCAAACCAAGATTGATAAGGTGGGTGTTGTTACTACAAGAGTTTGATCTGGTAATTAAAGATAATAAAGGCGTGGATAATGTGATAGCCGATCACTTATCCAGCAGAGTAGAAAAACAAAGTAGAAGAGGAGGAGGCACTAATCGTAGAACTTTCTAGATGAGCAACTGTTTAAATTGTCATTCCAACTCCCATGGTATACTGATATCGTGAATTACTTGGCTTGTGGAGTAGTGCCCCGAAATTCAAATTTACCAATGTAAAAGAAAGTTCAAAACCGGGAAGGTGTATTACATCCGGATGACCCATTGCTATTTAAAAGAGGTGCTGACATGATTATAAGAAGATGTAAGCGAGTGAACAATGCAAAATTTTGAATGAATGCCACATCACCATATGGGAGACATTTTCCGAGAAAACGCTCATAAGATACTCCAACTGGATTTTATCGCCCACCATCTAAAGACCGTGGCCGACGGGTCAAATTATGTGATAGATGCCAAAAGATTGGAAATATCGCCAGCTAGGAACGAAATGCCCTTACGAAGGCATATTGGTGGTGCGCTTGATGTATGGGAATAGATTTTATGGGACCCTTCCCACCATCATTGGAAATCAGACATACCGGGCCGGGCAAGGGATTATGTGTTCAAGTGGGTAATAATAGCTGGCCCAAGGAAACGACGCTAACACGCAGGAGTTTCTGCAAAGGAACATTTTTGGTTAAATTTAACACCCAGACTATCATCAAAGGATTCGGAAGCCACTTTGCAAACAAAATATTTGCAAAGCTCATGAGCAGGTATGGGATCAAACATATAATGAGCCTAGCTTATCACCCCCAGACTAATGGACAAGCAGAAATTTCCAATATTGAGATTAAAAGGATCCTAGAAAAGACTGTAAGTTCAAGCAGGAAAGATTGGTCTTCCAAACTTGATGATGCACTTTGGGCATACAGAGTGGTCTTTGGCAAACCATGTCACCTCCCTCTTGAACTGGAATACAAAGCCATGTGGGCCATCAAGAAGTTGAACTTCAATTTCAAAATTGCAAAGGAAGAGATACTGCTCCAATTGAATGAACTAGAAGAACTGAGAAACGAAGCCTATGATAATGCTAGAATATACAAGGACAAGACAAAGAAATGGCATGATCAAAGGATTCGAGGAAAGAGTTCTATGTGATCAGTTCGCTATTTAACCCATTAAGATTATTTCAGTGAAGTTGAAATCAAAATGGAGCACCATATATAGTGGTGTCAAGTACTACTCTTGGAGCAAGAACACTCGATCGATGCCGGGGAAGCACCCGTTACTGTCAAAGACTAAGCAATATCTCACAGGGAGAAAGAAAAGGAAGAACTCTAACCGGTGAATCGAGAGATGTGGCGTTTAAAATAGCTAGTCCAAATAAGGACTCAAAATGTGAAAGCAAATCATGGAAGGCAACCCATATAGATTTTTGCTTCTTTATAGATTTTGATTTTTTTAATTACTCGCTTTGATTTTTTTATTCTTGTAATGATTTGTCGACTTGCTAAGTTAGTATTCGATCAATTAAACCCTTTTTGAAATTGTTAAGGTGTCATGCGTGAATCAAGTGGCTCAGAGAAAGAACTAACTCTAGGATCTGCCCAAAGACTTCACAAGATAGGCTTACTTAAAAAAGGGGATATTTTTCTCCTAAACAAATTTCGTGGAAAATAAATAGAATGCATGTTTGAATTGTCGTTTGGGAGTCCTTTATTGGATGTTAAGAATTTTCAAAATTAATAAGGAGTGCAAAGCTATCTGATCATAAAATTTAGGGCAAGTACAGACTAAGTCGCGACCAAATTGCAACTTAGTAAGTACTGAGGGAAGAACAAGAGCACAGGTCGCAACATAAAAGTTATGTCCTGACAGAACATTTGGGTCGCGATAAGAACAATTCCTTCAAAAGAATAGTGAAGGTCGCGACAACTCAACTATGTCATGAAATTACTTGTTGACCAAAAGGGGTGAAATGCCGATGTCGCAGAACTCGTCGAAGATACATTGTTCTCCCCATTGGTCCTACTTATGTCGCGACAAACAATAATAAGTCGCGACATAAGAGAAAAAGAGCGCCAGGCAACTTTTAAATCGCTTCTTTATTTAATGACAAGACACAATTGTACTCGAATTTAAGTCAAGAATTAAATGAAGTAACAAAGAGTCCACAATAATGAGATTGAATTGCAATGCTGAGAAACTCCTCCACCACTACTTCATTCTGAAGAAAATACAACTCTTCATCTTCGCCTACTCCGGGCTTTTCACCTCTACAAACCCTAGATCCAAAATTCTTCCTAAAACATTCTTATTTCTCAAATGGTCGAATCCACAACCCTCATCCCAAATCTGTAGATCATGGAAGAATATACTCACTCAAGGGAAGTTCGTCAGAATCAATAAGGAGAACCCGCCGTCTAACCATCAAGTTCAAACAGCTTCAAGCAATAGAGAAAAGGGGAAAGAAAACAAGAAGAAGAAGAGGAAGATGAATTCAGATCAAGAAGCTTTCTCCCATCCGAAGAAGTACTATGCCTGCAAGGGGGTTTGTCGAGAAAGAGGCTTCAAAGAACCCATCTCCCTTTCAAGGAACTAATAGAACAAAGAGGCTCAACTTCGCAGCATCAAAAGTCCGGATACGCAAAGAGTAGCTCGAGAATTCTAATTCCAACCCGGGTGGGGATGGCGATAACCATGGCGTCGAGGAGTTTGGGTGCCATATGGAGCGAGAACCATCAATGAAATGTACATAATGGAAAGGCAAAAGCATGGATCCAAATTCAAGAAGATGATAGACAACCCCAACCGTGAGAAGATTGCAAGAAAGTTGACAGACGGTAAAGGGAAGTGGAAGAAAGGAAAAGGAGAGCAAATGCACCATAAACGTGGGAGATTTAACCGTAAGAGGCGAATGTGGCGGGTTTTATTTCCCACTGTTATGGTTCACCAAGCATGTCCGCACCTGCACGGAACAAGAAGCAATCATTCTTTATGCTATGTCAAGGGTACAAGATTAATGCGAGCAAAGAATTGAAAAACTCGATAACGATATACCATGGCGGAATAAGGGTTCGATCCCCTCACCCAAGAACTATCACGAGGCTATGTTCTCGAGGGCTGGTGTGAAAGGAACTTGGGAAGAAGAAGAATGCCCCGTTTCACCACTAACTCTGATAGGTAAGCAAAGGCCTATGAATCAAAAGAAAAAGGGGACAAATAAGTAGAATCAAGAAGAAATGAGAACGCAAGACGTAAAGAGGACACCCCTTCGTCATAGATCAAGAAGAAGAAGATCCTTAAGCACATCCAAGAGAACACTCTTTGGCGTTTGCAGAGGATGTAGAACAAGAGGATGGAAGCCCGATAAATTTCAACTCCACCGATGCCTTCCTATCGTGAAATTGTAGATTTTCGAGAACCCGGTGAAACCCTAGGGAGCCAGGAATAATCAAATAATGGATATGCTCGGCCCATTCGTATAGAATGGAAGAAAGGGAAAGGAATGGAGCATCCAACAAAAATTCAGAGAAGAAGTATAAGGAAGCAGAAATAAAAGAAAAGATCAAAGAATGGAAGAAGAAATGAACAAGGGAAGAAAGAGACTAAGGAGATCCCTGAGCAAAGAAGAGAAAATTCAAGAAGGAAATGGAGAAAGATCACAACCATCAAGAAGTTGCAAATGAAAGCCATGAGTCATTTTATTAAAGAATCAAGATGATCGTGATTCTCAACTCCCAACAATCATAGTAAAAAGGGACTCATCAGAAGCCAAAACTACGGAGCAGATCATGGATTCAAATTCTCTACATCGCCAATGTTCAAGGACTTAGAGAAGAGGATGAAGGAAAGAGATAAAGAGCTTGATGACAAAGATGCCTTCAAAAGAAAAGTCTGGCTTGAAAATTTGGATTTGATCAACAATAATCTTTCCAAATTTTTAGAAGTCATGACTGAAATGGAGAACACGATGAACACATTGGGGGAAAGACAAGATGATCTTAACGTAAAAAAGTTGATCTCACCAATGAATTGATCTCGAAGGTCAGAGCAGAGTGGAGAATGACAAGAAGAAGAAGAGAACTCAAATGAAGTTTCCAAATTCTCTCCTAATTTACTACCTTGATCTGGATCCTCCCTAACATTCGCTTCCTCCCAAAAAGAAAATAAATTTTCCATTGATTTATCCTTCTCTTCCTCTCTTTCCAGACTGTTATTCTCAACTTTGCATCATATCATGATTAAAATGGGAATAAAATTTGTTAAAAAGGAAATAATGATGTTGCTACAATTAGATTATATTGTTACTTTTTGCTTGAACTGTTGGGGAGAATAACATTAGATTTTTAGCTCAAGAATGAAAATGCCGATATTACCATAATCGAACTAGTCATAGTTTGACTAGAAGATGTCGAACACAAATAATCAGAGAATATGCGTAATGACATATAATTGAATTGAACACAAACTATAATTGACTTGAATTTAGCTGATGAGTCCCAAGATAAAGGAAAGTCATACAATTGAAGGAGCAAAACATATTTTTGAAGTTCAAGTATAAACAAAGAAGCCAAAGAACTCATAGAACCTTAAATCATGTAACTCCTCATCAACTCCGGCGAGTCATGACATCCTGTGGTTAGTCAAGCAATTAATCAAACCGAATTCTAGAACTTGTTAGATTATTGATCATACAAATCCTATGGATACAACTAACAAGAAATGATGCAGCCATCCTCGCGCCTGAGCCATTCTAGCTTAATTTATTTATATGCTTCTCGCATACACCTTAGTCTCGAAATTGATCCAAACAACTTCTATCTTCAAATAATACTGGAAATCCTTGCCATCCTAGATAATTAATCCTCCAAAGAAAGAACCTCTGACACCTACCAAAGAATGAGGGAAAAGAGATAAAGTTTTGGGGGAAGGATGCATATTTTTTAAGAATCAAATATAAAAAATACGTAAAGGTGAAGAGAGAAAGATCTAAAGGTAGAAGATACAAACAAAAGAAAGCTTAAAGGAAGAAGTTTTTTGTCTCAGGCCTAACTCTCTCAACAATTAGTCTTTAGGGTGTTTCAACACCTAGTACCCTAATGCTAACTGTAGCTGAGCTACTAACCCAAAGTTCGCTAAGAGTGTTAGAAAGCCAAAAAGACGTAACATTGTAATATTCTTTGAATGGTGACAAGAGAAAAAGTTCCAATGGGCAGAAGTGCACAAATGAGAAATGGGAATGAAATAATTTTAAATGAAGAATGAAGAAGATCCCCAAAGATGAAGTTCGGGGGAACTAACAAAGAAATTGCAAGGAGCAGGCGGCAGCGCTGGCAAGAAAGGAGAAAGGGTCCGTAATCGAACCTAAAAGTTCCATCCATCCCAATAAAAAGACCCAAGGCTTACATTACAAACCTAAAGACTACCGATTCTAAGGCTTGAATTACTCTACATTAGTGGAGATCAATAAGTGAACAACAAGCATATGGAATTGGAAAATCTTGAAAGGATCAAAACTGTGAAGGACCTCGTAGGGTTAATCAATTCACTCAAGAAAAAGAGGAAGAAGACCAACCTACTTCGCAGGATCAACCGATCACACTCAAGAGGCAAATCTGGTAATTTAGCTGGCATAATCTGACTGAGTGGAGACTAACCTTCATCCTGACTAAGCCAGATATACAGAAAAGAATGCAAATTCTAGTCTTCAATTGAATTGGTTGCAACTGCAAACAAAACAGAAATGTCCTTTTGTTTGAGGACAAACAAATCTTTCTTTTTCTGCTTTCTTGTGGACAAGCAAAATTAAGTCGGGAGTTTGATTTAGCTTAAAAGTCATCCATTTTTAGTCCATTTTTTTGATTGATTTCTATCTAAAAAAGGACTGATTTATAAGCATAAATGTGGAATAACTCACCAAACTGCTATGCAGCAGGAAATTCAAGAGAAAGAGGATATTGCAATAGAAGGAGAAGAAAGTGGCTGAAAGGTGAAATGACACGACCGCTGAATGATGTCGCAATGTGAGAGGTGCCTGAAAGAAAGGACCTGGCGTCGCGACGCCTGACAAAGAATGAAGAATCACATCAAGGTCAGAACCACAAAACTCCGCCACGACATAAGGGCAATTGAAGGCGAACGAGCAGGTCGCAAACGTAAACTCCAAGTCGTGCAAATCCATAAATTAATGAAGAATCAAGACATGATGTCGCAAATCATTTCAGGTCATACAATTGAAAGCCGAGCAAGAGACATGGAGGTCGGGATACGTATTGAAGTCGGATAAGATTTTCAAGAGACTTAACATCGGGTCGCTAATTTAAGAGGTCATGGCATCAAATACTAAATCGTGAATTGTTCCTAGAGGTATCGTGAGACAACTTGCAAGGAATTAAGGTCGTGACGTCATTTAGAGGTCGCGACCAGAAGATGAACCTTCTGGGGAAGAATGGATGAGTGATTAGACAACTGATGTCTACCAAATAAAAAAAGCTTCGCGACGTATGCTAAGATTAGGACCGAGGTCGCTACAAAGAATCCAGGTCGCGACATAGGAAGAGTCAAGTGGATGCTAGCGCAAGTCGCGACTAAATAAAAGCTTCTACCACAAATGCTGTAAACCGATGTCGCGACCAAATAAAGCCGACGTATGCTGAGAGCACCTGAGGCCGCGAAGCAAAGAATCCAGGTCACACAAGTCAAGGGATGCTAAAGGCAAGTCGCGACCAAAATAAAAGCTCATGACAAATGCTTAGAAACCGATGTCGCGCGACAAGGAATCGAATGCGACATTAACAACCAACTGGGCCAGTTAATCTGAAATCCATAAGGAGGCGCATCAAAGTTAGGGCCCAACTTCAGAACCCTATAAATAAGCAGTTACTTATGAAAGAGCTCTGGCTACTTAACGAGATCTGCAAATGGCGCCTCATGTATTTAATTTTCTTTTTCTCTCGTTATTTTAGATTGATTATATCTTTCAAATTTTGATCCGACGTTAGCGTTAAAGTAGAAGTTTAATGCAGACTTATTCTTTCAAATTACCGTTCCGATCGTATGAAGTCCGCATAAATTTTGAAGTTCGATTTCCAAGAATCAGACCTACAATGGTTCTCTGATTAGAAAGCCAATTGTAGGTGTAATAAAGTAATTTAGAAACCCAGTCATCAATAGACTCGTTGTTAGAATTTATCTTTCCCGCAGAAAAATTCATCGAAGCTACCGAACTCTCGCCTTATAAATCTACTTGTCGTCTCCGAATATTCAGATCCGATCCCAATATCGTTGTCCTATAATTAAATAGGATCGGTTTTCATGCTCGATTTCAGGAGGCCCTCGAGTGGACAATGTAGCAATTCTCGAGAGCAGGAACAATTTCCTCAAATGTATGTGAACCCGATAATGGAGATCTTAATTGACTGAATGTAAAATCACAAATTGTCTTCTCTCACTCTGAAATCTAGGGATTGAGTTGAATGACTTTATCAATTTAACAAAAGCATAGAGTTCAATTCTCGATTCGAACAAGAAGTTCAATCCCGTGGTTACATGATCTAATCAAGGAAAGGATGAACTCTGCTCCACTTGAGGAAGAGAAACTAAGAAAGGTAAACCGATGCTATAGTTCTTATGTCTTTAGGAGCTAAGGTTTACAATCCATGTTCGTGGTATGAAGTATTGACAAAGAAAATACCCGTAAAAGGCAACCCAGATATAGTAGTTGTCTAACCTCCTGCCTTCGAAAGAATCAGGGAAGATTAGATGATGAACAGTGCCGTAAGGAGAGATCCAACTGCACTACCTTATTCCTTGGATAGGTTTTAAATCTGTGGTTCATGAAGAAAAGTTACAGAGTAGTTTGTAGGAATTGATTTTTCACAATAGCAAGATTAATGCCTTTAAAAGATAACTGACGGCCCAATTTGTTATTTTAGATTTTCATTTTAATTCATTTGTTATTAAGTCACTTTTTCTTTAGTTTTTATTATTTTAAGGTTTCATAAGAATATTTCTAATCGCTTAATAAAGTCCAAATATTTCATTTGTTATTAAGTCACTTTTCTTAGTTTTCATTATTTTAAGTTTGCTAAGCATATTTCACTTGCCTATCAAAGTCCAAATAGAATAGAGTTTGAGTAGTCAGGGTAGTTGATTTAGAATTCCTGAGATCTCTGTGGATCGATGATTCTGACTTAAATCCAATTTACTACTTGTTCGACCAGACACTTGATGATCCCTAGGATCAAACCAAAGAAAATTATTTACTCTAAGGAAATACTTTAATCGCATAATAGATAAGGAACACAACAAACAAGTTTCATGGCATTATCATTGGGATTAGATAATAGTCCTTGGCAATAACGCTATAAATTTGCATGTATTTGGGTCCACCAAAGAGGTGAACACTACACTGCACCTGCTACACAAAGTGTGCCAGAGAGGCAAAAGTATGTAACAGGTAGAGGACGAGGCCCACTGGTGCGGTGGACGCTGTCTCAGGCGTGTTCACGCCCATCATTGACCACTGCTGAGGAGCAGATCGCCATACAGGCACGCTTTTTACATCTCTCCTATGGGCAAGAGTGTTATTGGATTCCAGGCAGCATTTATACATTTTGGTCGCATCAACAGATAGAGTCGGCCAGAGGTTGAGACCTCGGAGGAGCGCCTTTATACTGAAGTCTCCCTAGGATTGTGTAGCGAGAATCGATGATATGTCGTGTACGCAGCTGGAGATCTCTAGATCTCTATTCATATGGACCCGAGGATCATGGACATGTCGAGTTCGATGTGATCTGGGGATGGATTACGACAGCATGTGTCACTGCTTTTCCATCATGGCGCAGGAGGGTTACCGGGCCACACGCAGGACTAAGACTGTGGTATTTGTGGGACAAGGCGATATTTCATTCTATAGTATACGAATCAAGCACAGAGACGCTGGCGGTTATTAGCAAGCCCCACCTTAGAGGACGAGGAGAGACTTCAGACTAGATCTACCTCGAGTAGTTTTCAGTATGTGGATGTTTTTCCTGATGAGCACGGATTACCCCGCAGAGGGTCGGACTTCAGATCGAAGTTACACTCGGTACTTCGCCATCTCTGACTCCAGATAAGATGGTACCAACTCGAGTTACAGTGAACTCGTAGTCTGGGGCTGATGGAGCCACTCGGACAAGTGGGTTCATTATACCGGCACTTCACCATGGGCGCTCCCAGCCTATTCACAAGAAGCAAGCACAAGACCCTTCTAATGTGCATTGATTAATGACAATCAATTAGGTTGACATCAAGAATCGGTACCCATTACCGAGACTGAAGGATTGTTTGATCGCCGAGAGGAGCGCAGCTACTCCAAGATGCACCTTCACACCGTTACCACGCCTAAGGGTTAAGGAGACAGATATCCCTAAAATAAAGCCGCTTAAGACGCCGCATGGGCACTTTGAGTCACGATGCCCTTTTGGAGTGACGAACGGCTATAAAGACTATGATCTCATGCATAGGTATTCCAACCCTATCTAGACTACTATTGCAATGATGACATTGACCACCCAAGTCCGAGTGGGAGCAATGCGATCATTCGAGGATCAGACATGGGCTGCTGAGAGACCATCACCAGACAAGTTCAAGGCGCGAAGTTTTAGCCATCGAGAGCGAGATTGGGACACGTGGTGTCATGATCGTGAGGCTCATGGACCCAGAGAAGGTCAAGGCCGCATGAGTCGGGAGGCCGAAGTCGGCCTTTCGAGAGCAGTTTCGGATCACAAGTACTACAGAGATTCACTGAGGATTTCTCCCGATTGGCAAACACCACAGATTTGATTGAACCGAAGGAGGTCAAGTTTGATTGGACACCAATGTGAGGAGGCATTCAGGAGCGAAGAGGAGGCTTACTTACTCCTCCTATCTTAATAAATTCCATCAGACGAGGCAATACGCAGGCCATGCATGCCTCGAAAATGGATCGGGATGTGTTTTGATGAACCGGAGGGTAGTAGCTATGGCCCGCCGGAAGAACTCGGCTGCACCATCTTCACACACGACATGGAGTTGACGGTCAGAATCTCGCCTTGAAGATTTGCTCATTACTTATACTACGAGGAGTTCGAGGTGTACTTAGACCACAAAAAGTCCATATATTTTCACACAAATGACCTCAATATGAGTACCTAGATGGATGGAGTACCTGGAGGATTATGACTTCACTTTGCATTACCATCCCAGTAAGGTAAATGTGGTGGCTGATGCACTGGGCCTAAGTCAAGAGGAGCGTCGCTAGTATAGCTGATGGCGACGCCTCGATCGTGGGACAAGCCAGTTACGCACAACAAGCAAAGCACAGGTACTTGGGAGCTTAGCAGCCGCTAACTGCTCTATTGAGTAGAGTGATTCACTCCAAGGGGCAGATCGCCGGAGATAGTGTCCATCGTGGACCGGCACAATCAGTACAGTGGACGCAGGGCTAGACCATCCACACGTATGGTAGTCTTCTCAGATGAGGACTCGCAGGGTTCCCAAATACCGGATTTGAGAGAGGATTCTCGTGGAGTTTCCACTAATACTTGATTTGTCGCATCCAGGCGGCAACGAAGATACCATAGATCTTCGCCGCACTATTGGAGAGGGATTTAGCAGACATGGGATCAGGCGACGATGTCTCACGTGGTCGCCATGTTAAGGCTGAAGACCAAGCCAACAGGCTACTTCAGCCATCGGAGGTGGCGGAGGGAAGTGGCACCGCCACGATGGATTTTAGACCCACTTCTGCCACGGACACCCACGTAGACATGATGCGGTATATGGGTACAGTGGACTGGCTCACCTAAGTTGGCGCATTTTCTAGCCAG
Organism: Tetrastigma voinierianum; assembly: GCA_016808115.1. Taxonomy (NCBI): domain Eukaryota; kingdom Viridiplantae; phylum Streptophyta; class Magnoliopsida; order Vitales; family Vitaceae; genus Tetrastigma; species Tetrastigma voinierianum. The sequence continues at coordinate 320,197 of JAEQBH010000124.1, forward strand.
GCATGGACCTTCATATTGTGAGACTCACGGGTCAGATATTCGAGAGATAGTCCGGCTACATGGAGTACCAGTATCCATAGTGTCGGATAGAGACCTGAGGTTTACGGCGCACTTTTGGAAGAGTTTCCAAAATGCTATGGGCACACGGTTGACCATGAGTACGACTTTCCACCCACAGACGGATGGTTAGTTAGAGAGGACTATACAGGTGTTAGAGGACATGCTACGAGCATGTGTCTTGGATCATAAGGGTAGTTGGGAAGAGCATTTGCCCTTAGTGGAATTCGCCTACAACAACAGTTACCAGGCGAGTATACAGATGGCACCATATGGGAGGCCATGTAGATCTTAGTTATGTTGGGCCAGGGTGGGAGAAGAACTCCATCACTTGGTCTGATACGATTCGTACCTGCGGAAGGTGAGCTTGATACGACAGCATCTTCTCACGGCTCAAAGTAGGCAAAAGAGCTATGTTGATGTACGACGTCGACCCTTAGAGTTCGAGGTTGGGGATCACGTCTTCTTGAAGGTGATGCCTAAGAGGGGAGTGGTTAGGTTAAACGGGCGGGAAAATTTATCGCCGGGCTGTGGGCCTTCGAAGTGCTTTCGAGAGGGTAGTGCGATAGCGTACGGTTGGCATTACCGCCCATCATGTCAGGTGTCCATGAGGTATTTCACATCTCCATGCTCCGAAAGTATACTCCAGATCCAGCTCATGTGGTGGATTGGGGACAGATTAAGGTTGACACTGATGGGACCTTCGGAGGGGCCGATGTGCATTTTAGTTATCGTGATCAGGTTTCACGGCCTTAAGGCGTGAGGCTAGTGAGGGTGCTATGGCGGTGCTATGCCGGCACTATGGAGTGGAGTCAACGTGGGAGCGCGAGGACACGATGCGGGCCACCTATCCCTTCTTGTTTAGGGATGAAGGTACGTGGTTTAGTCGTTTAATATTTAAATGACGAGTTTACATGCATGGTATTGTGCACGTTGCATATGCATGTGAGTGATTGTGATTGTCTAGAATTTCGGGATGAAATTCCTTTTAAGGAGGGGAGAATGTAAGACCCGAGAAAATTCCAATTTCCGGAAAAATGGCAAAATTGTAATTTCGGTAAAATCAAGGGCCTGAATCTCGGATGATGAAGCGGTTCACCGTTCAGATCATCGTGAAATCTATCTACCACGTCGAATTTGAGGCGGTCGGAGTACGTTTTTGGGGCATCAGTATCGGTGCGGTAGCTTGAAATGCGAGGTGACAAAAGTCACATATAACATGTACTCATGTGACATAAGTTGCATGAGTAGAGAGATGATTAAAATGGACGGTCGAGATAGTGCCAAATGTAAAAAATCCAAGCTTAAGGACATGATTGACATTATTGAATTTGTTTAATGATAATAGGACAAAATAACAAATAGTGTTGTCTTCTTAAAGGGCCGCAAAATGAACCGTCGGGTGTAAATTTGGGGAAGGTCGCGAGTGGCTTAGGAGATTTCATTTGTTTAGAGAGAGAGAGCAACTTCTCTCTAAGATCCCAGCTAATCCGACTATCGGATTTCTTCGGAGGAAGAAGGAAAGTCGTGCGGGGGCAAGCAGCGTGAGTACCGGTTCTTGGAGTTCGACAAACTTCGTGAGGTAGGGGTTTTATCCTACTTGAGTTACACTTTGTTTAAGTGTTTTGTTGATGATTCGGTTGGTTTGAGGCCTTGAACGGCCGTTTGATCGGTCCCAAATCTTGGAACCGAAGTGTGAAAAATTGTGGAACCCAATTGTGCAGTCCGTGGCAGTGTAGGGACTGAATTGGGTGTTTGTGTCATGATTTATACTATAAATTATGTTGTGATGTGCATGAGGCCGGAATGTCCATTGGATTTCGAGTTCACATAGTGGAGCGGAATGTTGGGTGAATGGCCAGTGAGCGATAACCCGAGGAATTCCATTCACGTGAATGAATGTTCATGAAATATTTTTGTGAAATAATGTGTTTGGTTGATAATTCAAATTGAATTGCTCGCATTTGATAATTAGCCCTTGTAGGCTAATTTTGGTGTAGTGATGATGAATGCGCATAACATGTTCTATGTGCTTTAATTATGTTAATATATATACATGTTTTATATATTGTGTGTTGTATAAATTGTATTGAAATGTATAAATGCATTTCATATGCACCGGGGTAGCCTAGAAATTAGGTGTTGTGCATGACATGAACAATTGAAATAAAAATGAACATGGTTGCGAAAGGAATTTCACAGGATGATTTTCCGGAGAATGGTGTTGGGAGATGGTCCTACAATTACACGTCGGAGGAGCCCATGTATTGTTTTGGAAGGTTCTCCAACACATTCGCCTCAAAGGGTAGTCCTATATTTTTTACCGCGGTAGTATATTTTCAAGAACAACAAGTTTTGTTTGAAATGATATTTTCTCATACATGGCGGCAAGTGTGAGGGAGTCGTGAGGGGACTCGAGGACATGGGAACGGGCATTTAGACATTCAAGTAGGATCACGAATTTACTTGAGTGTGTGTTTATATTGGATCATTGCATATGCACTTAGGTGGGGAGTAACCCATTTAGGGTGATTCCACTACTGGGCATTAGCTCACCTTGTCGAGGGAATATATTATTTCAGGTACAGGGAGCGTGCGAGGAGACGACTCATCTTAGAGGCCGATTTTAAAGAAAGTCGGGTTGTGGCTTTGATGGTTTTATGATGTATGACATGTATTAGAATTCTAGAATTTTAATATATGTTTGAAGTAAGAGTGAATTATTAACTCTTGAGCCATGGTATATAGTTGATTTATATTGATGAGTATTGTTGTATGGGCCCAAGTGGTCGTTTTCACTCATGTATGTGTCTTATGATGTTGTTTGGGACAGGTTTTGTATTTGGGTAGAGCTTCCCGTATAAAGGAGACTCTGTCCAATTTTCGTGAGTAGTGTCGGGTTACCAGTCATTCACGAGTATTCCGCGGGTTGACGGGTTGTCAACGGACCCCCTGGTTTTGGGGTGTCGCATCTATAATACATATATTCCTATATTTTTCTCATGCATACATTTACTCGTTCATATATTCATATATACCTATCATTCGTGTACAAGTACTCATTCCTGTGCTTTGCCATCTTTTACTTATCTCTATCGTTCTTATTCTTTATGCATTTCTATCATGTGCTCCTAGCACGTTCCATCTATTCATTTAGGTATGTCTATCATATATACTAACGAGCTATGTACTATCCTTACTTTTGTCTGTAATATAGTCACATATCTTTTAGCTTCATCTTTACTGTACTTGTATTTCTTTACAATACATGTATTCATATTTTTACTTCATTTATTCACATCTTCTTAGCATTTATGCATTTCTATCGTGTGTTCTATCTATTCATTCCTGTATTTCATAACATATATGCAATCTTGTATTTCATATCATATATGTAATCCTATTCCTCTATGAATCTACTTTACTTAGAAATTGGAATAATTCCAATTGAATCATCCAAACTCAAGTTATGGCATTTTCATGCCAAACTAGTTAATTTGCCCATATTACACTAGGGACAATTTGAAATACTCAATATTCAGGGGTCTTAACTTCATACTTGACACTGGTTCTTTGTGCTCATTTGAAGCTAAGGTGCTAAGGGTTCTTCTCCAACTGGAATCACGCAAATTGGAGCATCGAAACTCAAGATATTTCCTAAGCAATGGAATTACTCTATGTTGAAACCGAACCAGAGAAATTTGCTTGAATATAGCCCCCACCTTGAGGAATTTAAGGTCGAATAGAAGTCAGAATTTTAAGAGTACCTATTTCGGGGAGATTTGTTCTCCTTGAAGTCAAGTTTAACCATTCACTTGAATCACTCAAATCGGATAAGAAATGACAAAGTTATGGCCAAAATACTAACAATGGGCCAAAATAGAACATTGGAGTACCGTTACCCACGACCTTTGATCACCAGAGTACGGTCGACGAGAACCAATATGATCTGGTGCCACACTATTTGGTACGGTCTGGGTTTTGGGAGTTTCGACAAACTCAGGTGAATGGAGTTCTATCCTCTTGGTTACCCCTTTGGTTTAAGTGTTTTGTAAATGCTTGAGTTGATTTGAGGCCATGAGTGGCCGTTTGATCGGTCCCAAAAACTTAGGACCGAATGGTAGGAATATTTTGAACCCGTTTGAACAATTTAGGGACTTTTTTGGGTGATTGTTTCATAATTTATACAATAAATTGTGTTTTGGTGTGTATGAGGCCGGAAATGACTATGGAATTCGGTTCCACAAAGTGGAACCGATGTTTGGTGAGTGGGCTACCCACGGACAGCCTTTGCTGTTCGGGTATTAAAAGCAGTCCGGTTGTATGGGTGAACAACGTCCATGTGTTGTGTGCATGAAATTGTTTGAAGTGAATGGCTTGAGTTGTGTGGAAATTAATAGGTTAATGCATGACCTTAATGTGTTAATATGATGCCCTGATTATATAAAACATAATTGTGTGTGTAGGCTTCATTGGAAATGGAATTATGATTAGGTCCGAATGGGTTAATTTGGGTGTTAGTTGATCAAAATTGAATAACATGGTATAGTGCAAATTCGAGAATATACTATAATTGATATATTGGTATAAATTGTGTTGAAATGGCGTAATGCATTTCTATGCACCGGGAGTAACCTAGAAATTAGGTGTGGTCATGACATGAAAAGAAAGCGAACATGGTTGCGAGGAATTTCAATGGATGATTTTCCGGAGAATTGTGTTGGGAGATGGTCCGAATTACACGTCGGAGCCATGAATTGTTTGAAAGGTTCTCAACACGACATTGACAAGCCTCGGAGGGTAGTCCAATACTTTTACGAAATTTGGTAGTGTGTTTCGAGAACAAGAAGTTTTGTTTGGCGGTGTTTTCTCATACATGGCCAGAGCAAGTGTGAAGTCGGTGAGGACTCGAGACCGTAGGATTGGGCATGTAGACATTCAAGTAGGATCAACGTATTTACTTGAGTGTGTGTGTTTACATTGAATCATTGCATATGCACTTAGGTTGGGAGTAACCCGTTTAGGGTAATTCCCTTTCTTGGAGCAATTGCTTACCCTCTGGGGAATATTATTTAGATACGAGGAGCATTCGAGAAAGAGGCTCATTTTAGAGAGGCGATTTTGAAGAGAATCGGGTTGTGGCTTTGATGTTTTGGTATAACATGTATTAGAATTGTAAATTTTAATATGTGTTTGTATTAAGAGTAATGTAATAACTCTTGAACTATTGGAATATAGTTGGGTGTATTTTGATGAGTATTGGTGTATGGGCCAAAGTGGCCATTTTTACTCAAATATGGGTCTCGAGATAGGAGACGTACAGATTTTCTACAGGTTGACGGGTTGTCAATGGACACCCCGGGTTTTGGGGCGTCACAAGAATCCATTCTAAGGTTAGGTTTCTTACAACCCACAACCCAAAACATGTATCCATATAAGAAATCAAGTAATCCATGCTCAATGTTAGATTCCATGCACGAAATCTAGGTCTCTTTCTTCTTCTCTTCTCTTCTTCTTCTCTTCCTCTTCCTCTTCTTCTTCTCCTTCTCTTCTCTTCTCTACGTTTTGGTCTGCTGAAATAGAGACCAATTGATCTTCCATTTTCTTTTAATTTCAATTTGGTGTGGGCGGAGTCAAATAAAACCCATTTTTGGTTTTAAGTCTCTCTAGTGCCTTTAATCCACATAACTCCTTCTCTCTTTGTATTTCATTTTCAAGCATTTTTATACATTAACCCCTAATTTTCCATTTATGACCACTAGGTCCTCAAGTGGTAAATTACATATTTACCCTTTGCTCTTGTATTAATTTCCAGGTCTATCGTTTTATTTCCGAAAAATTCCATTTAGCTTTTAATATACCCTAAACAAGTTCGAAAACTGATAGGGTATATTTCGGGGTGTTACATGGGCTCTACTTTCTCACTACTCATCCCCTAGTCACTTTCCAGTCCTTGTAGGGTTGGAGTGATATTAAATAAATTCCTTATAGTTCTATTATTGATCACCTCCCAATCCTTACAATAAAAGCCTTAGATTATGTAGAGAACCAATCACCTCTTAGTCCTTACAGTCTCTACACATTCAGCCGAAGATCTAATTGTGAAGGTGGTTGCACTCTAGATTAATTAACCTAGGCTAAATTCAATTCACATAAAAGCGGAATCAAGCATCAATTCAAACACAAGCGTATAAGCATATAGAAAAATAAACTACAACTTCTATAAAAATTAAGAAAAATAAGGCACTAAGTTCCAAACAATCTTCCCTAGCTAAAAGATTTATCTATCCATAATAATGAACAACTTAACGAATGTATCTTTAAAAAAAAAAACATAGTTCAAACAAGAAAGAGATGAAGATAAAACGAGTTTTGATTACAAGTTTAGGCTTCGAACTCCTCTTGAATGATGGACTTGATCCTCCCCCTCAATAGATCTCGCATTATCCTCATTTTCTCTACGTCTTCTGCTAATTCCGAACCCTCTAATCTCCTCTTTCTAACATAGGCCTCCTCCCTTTTATAGATCTGCAGTAGGGGCTCGAAAATAAAGGTTATGGGTGTGGGCCGCTAGTGACCTTGCAGCGTGGCTGGAAGTTCGGTGTTGTGCATCTTGGCCATGTTGCAGTGTGTAAAGATCACGTCGCGACGCAGGCTATTGCTGCTTGGTAATTGCCCTTTGTCACGTTGCGATGTGATGTTGTAAAACCCGAGAAAAATCGAAGTTTCTTGAAAAATGGTAAAACAGTAAATCGCTACTACAATACAGGTGATTCGAGAGCGGTAGGGCAGTCCGGAATCAACAAAATTTATACCTAATACCTCCTACTGCCGTAGCATGGCTACTGCAGTATAGTGGCTCTAAGGTCGAACACAGGGATGGGTTTTCTTCACATAAATGACTTGCGGTTAAGTCCAAAATGGTGAATTTATTTTGGATTTTAAGGTTTGGTAAAAACAGTGGGTTTGATGGCTGAAAAATGGAAATAAAATGAAGTAAAAATATAGAAGAAATCTCCTTGAAGTATCAAGCTACTGGGTTTGGGTTCTAGAGGTAACTGAGAGGTTCTCTGGCCTTTTTCCTTGCGTTGTGGAGGATGACCTATAGTCATTTCCCGAACCGGATCTTCATTTGGCTATAAAAACTGGACCCAAAATAATTTTCCTTTTGAAAGATGGCATTTATTGAGCATTCATGGTCTCAGACAATGAAAACCTATATCCTTGACCCACCTTACAGTAACTAATAAATGACAACTAATGAATCTCAATGGATCTAATAATAAGCATCCACTGAACCCTAAAAGATTGCCAAGTACAGGTCATTCAAGATGCATCTAAGGGATTTGAACCTGAGGTTGGATGGAAACACATAAATGACAATAAATACCTGCGTTGAAGCTGTGAGAAATCTCAGAACCCTAGGAACCCTCCTCTAGTAACCTTCCTCTTCAAGGATGAAAGAGGTTTAGCCACTCATCCCCCCGAGTTGTCATCCTCGGGGGGTGATTGGCAGGTGAGAAAATGAGAGAAAGTGAGGGAAAATGAGAGAAACTGCGATAGGTGGGAATTCTCGCTCCAAAAATTTATTAATCATCAAGATGTTTAGGTTATAGTGCAGCGGGAGCTTATATACTACCCCAGCCATGCAAAATTACCAAAATATATAAACTACCCACTACTACATGAAGGGCAATTTAGGAAAATTACAAAAATTGGCTCAACAAAAGTCAAACCGGAGGTCAAAGTGGAGACAGGTCGTGGCCTTTGTGAATTCGCAGCCTCTGAAATTCGCAACCCTACGAAATCTTCTTCTTCTGCTCTTTCTGCTCCTCTCTTTTTGGTCTCTAAACTGCAGCTCTGAATTCAACTTGACTTCTTCGTGCTAGAGCTTACTTAATCAACTTGGCATGAATAGCTTGTGAAAACTACAAAAATTTCCACAAAATGTGATTAGTAGTAAAGCTAGGACCTTTATGTGCCAACCTGGTTAATTAGGGCGATTACTACACAAAAGTGCTCAAAATGTATAGCGTCCGTCCGAAAGGGTGTATGCCGGTATGTGTAGCAAGTAGGGTCGCATATGTACACCTAAAAGAATTTTAGTGCCATAATAGAATTTTTGAAAGTTGTTTTTAAGGGTGAAATTATGAAGTTTTTAAAGAATTGTGGCATTTTTGCAATTAAGGAAAGTGGAGGGGTGAAAGTACAAATTATGGAATTTCAAAAGGATAATAATAATAATAAATTGCCATAATGGTTCAGGGAAGTCTAGAAAATTCTCTAGATCTCGGATGACGAAACGGACTGCGCCGTTAAATTAACCTCGCGAAATCTAGTGATCCAGAAAAATTTCGTTGAATTCTGAGACAGTCAGAATATTTTACGATTTTCTGGGTGATAAGTCATCAGTGACTTCAGTGACGAGATTTTTACAAAAATCTCGGAAGTCAGGAAATGGCTTGATCTAAGTTCATTTACAATAAAGTGAACTGAAAAGAAATAAAATTTTTCGGGACATAAATGGATCCGAATGAAGCAATAGAAATCATTTATCCAAATAATAATATTAATAAATAAAAATAATAATAAAAAAATAAAAGTCAAAAGGGGTTGAGACGGACCCGAGGGTGCGTGAAAGGAGAAAATTTTTTTTAATTTTTTCTTCTCTTCGCTGCTTTCTCAGATTCTGGAGATTGTAGTAGTTTTACCGTCGGAGCGAAGGCAAAGTTGAGACTGCAACGACGAGAGCTATGCGTAGGTACCAATATTTTAGCATTTTGTCAAACTTCAAGAGGTAGGAATTTTCCTACTTGAGTTATTTTTAGCCTAAATGCTATGTAATGGCTTGAAATTTTCTTAGAGGCCGTGAAAGGTCGTAAACTTAAGTTCCAAAATTTTTGAACTGAGTTTAGGAAATTTTAGGAATTTTCGGGACTGTGTTCGGACAGTTCGGGAATGTTTTCGGACAGTTCGGGGTTGAAATTTCAGGATTTTATTCGGACAATCTGAACATATATTTCAGAAATATTTTTGGGTGTTTTTAGACTCTATGGGAAGCCCCTTAAGTCTAGAATCTAACCATATGCATATCAATAGCATTTGGTACCCACATAATTTTTGAAAAAAATTTAATTGTTGCACCAAGTGTGCAAATTTCTTGGTTGTGCTGATGTGTGTAGTCTAATACATCGAATAGAATGGGGTCATTTTGAAAAAGTTGCTAAAACGGATAGTTTTGATGGGGAAATTCATGTGTAGGGACATTTTGGTCAATTTCACCTCATATTATCAATGTTTTTATCAAATGTGACTAGCACGTAAAGTTTTGTTAGAATCGAAGTTAAACCCGATGCCTGAGTCGCTGGAAGCCCTTTGTATGTTTTATGGTTAAAATGTTGAACTGAGGGCATTTTCATAAATTGTATGGATTGTATAGGCAATTGGAGCATACAACGATAATCTAGCGTGCTTGACAAGAATTGAAAGAAATTAGTTGAGAAAAAGGTGAGTCTTTCCAATCGTTCCAGCAAAAGTATTTATTACAAGTTTGTAAAGTGCTTTGAAAATATAATGTAATTAGTAAAGCATTTTTACCTCCGCGTATACTTTCGATAGAAAATTTTGATTTGTTACTTAAAGCGATTTGGCTGGTTTAGCAAAACCCTAGATGGCACGGCTCGAGTTTCGGTCGAGGATGTATCTCGGATTGTGCATGGCAGGGTTATGAGACATTATGGCTAACTATATTGCCTGGTCGGCAATTAGGGGTTAGATATAGTATATATTTATATCGTGAGTCAACCTCTACACATTCGGGGTATATAGATAGTTAGCACGCTGGCATAGTACATGGTGATGATGTGTTGGTTCCAAGGTTCCATCACCGAGCATTTTGGTTCCGAGGTTCCATTATGCTTATAGAGATCCCGCCGTGTTCACCGGACCATATTAGACGGGTAGTGTTCCGAGGTTCACTACCGATGCCAGATTCAGGGTTCTGTGGCATCACGTCTAGGGTATTTCAAAATGGGCCACGAGTGGTTAATTACTTGATTTGATCATAACACTTTCGAGATATTAGCGCCACCATTTAAACACAATTTTAGCGTGAAATAGTTTTGAGCAGTTTTCAGAAATAGTTTTCATAGCAAAGCTTCGAGTTTCTCATGCAGTTTACAGCCATTTATGTCGAGATTTTCATATTAGGAGGGTACATACAACAGAGACAGCAACATTTAGAACTTATAGTACTCAGGCTTTAGTATTGCTCACGATTTTACTGTTTTTAAATAATTTTAGGAGTGCAGTCTTTGAAGCTAGAAAGACCTTTCCAGGATCCTCAGTCCTAGACGTTGTGTTGTATTTATATATAAGATAAGGTGTAAAGTAAACGTAATAAAAGTTAAAATGTGACAATTTTTATATGTAAATATCTTTTGTAAAATATGCATGCATGATTTTGAGAAGAAAACAGTTGCGATGAATTTATGTTGGATTGGTTGCCTTATCTTATATTTTGATGAGGACAGTCGTTTATGGTTATAGTTGGATTTTTTGGAAAATATTGGGAGTGTATTTTTTTTTATCGGTGATTTCTATATTGGGCTTAACCACCCACGTCTTGTAGTTATCTTTGTCGGATTTTCATTAAATCCTAAGCGTGCGATTGTAGAAAGTGAAAATTTTTATAACCAATGTTTTCCAAAGACAATTTCATCAGTTTTAATGGCTTAACTTCATGGTAACTTGTCGGTCGGCGAGCTTGGTTGGGAGGGTGCGGCTGAGTTACAGTGATTCACACAATCAATATGAAGGGGGTCTGTCACAAAACCTGTATTGATAAGGGTGTAAAATAGCACTATTTAGGTGGTAATCACACCCCTACTTAGGCTATGTACTAGTCTCGGCAATGAAAGAAAGAGAAAGCAAACAAAACAATATCAAAATTATGTTCACAAAATATGATATTTCAAAAAGAATGTGGTCGTTACTGCCCAACCCTTTTAGTAAGAATCACTAAACCCTACCCATTAACCATCTTGAAGTGAATACACTATGAGATCGAGTATCAAAGGGGCTGCTTCTCTAGAGGTCAACTTGGAACTTCACAAAACTACAAGTGTTAGTTTGATCGGCTTTCAATAATAGTACGTAATTTGCACTCTCCCCAACCTAGCAAGCTAACCAACCTAAATAGATCAGGAACCACTCTTATTTCACAATTCTTTTTTTTTTTTTTTTTTTTTGTAGGGGTGCAATGCTGAGGCATCGACTTCACAGATGTCCATGTAGCGGGGATCCACCGATGATTCCCAACCAATTAAGGCTCAAGGCATCAAGTCATAAAGTTTTCAACCCTGAGCTCTTCAGGTTTCACCCCTGACTTCTAACAAGTTCGAGACTCTAGCACCTACAACTTGCTAAGCTCTGTCTATACACCCTTGTAGTGAGCACAAAGTCGGTGGTTCCCAACCAATTGGCTTAGGGCACCAGGCTTTAAAGGCTTTCGCCATATACCCCTCAGACCATGCTTGGGTTTCAAGGCAAAGCGTTACAAATTTTCTTTTCTTTTCTTTTTATTTTTCCTTTCTTTTCTTTCTTTTATTTTTTTTTTTGAAAGAGTCATTGGTCTTTTATTTAAGGGTCCCGACCTATTAAAGGAGGTCAGAAGTACAAGGCCGGGCCTTTGCAGGGTTTGGGGGGCTAGGCAATTTTTCAGCTTATCATTGAAACCTAATGTGCACAATGTGTGATTAGTTCGAGGTGGAAGAAAAAGGTTGAAGACAATAGGAATTCAACTGGTCATCAACTCAACTAAGCATGGAACCAATCTAACAACAAACAACATCGGGGCGCGTTTCAACTGCATCAAAGCCAGTAATACAATAAAAAAAAAGGTTGCAAATTTGAAACTGTGAATTAAAGTCAGATGGTACATATTGAATTTAAATATATTATTATATTTTTAGATTTATGTAAAAAATAAATTAAGAATTTTGATAAAGAGACTAGATTAAAGAAATCATCGAACTCCACAAAAATTGACTAAGCCAAAATTAAAAACATGTCGTGGTGCCATTTCTTCCACTAACTTCCCAACCAAGACGATGTCCTCAATGGGTTCGACTAGAAAGCTAGGGGAAGGAAGTGCTACCTCCCTCGCGATATGCAACCGTGGACGCCATCCCCATTCTAGGCAATGAGGGGTTGGGCCGTATGAAGTCAAGGGGTGTCTACCGCTGCAAACTGCTGTAAGGATGTCCTCAAAGTGAAGATGCAGAGGAGCCGACGAGCTAATGCGGAGGATGAGCCGGGAGGCCTGGGGCGTGCACCGATGGGAATGGATCCGAGGCAGCCCAGTGACTCTTGTTATCCGCACAAGGATGGCATTGTTTTGAGGGAGCATGGTTATGGTCTGAGCAATACGCCTGCACGCCATCCTCTCTCGCATAAGAGGGCAACTCGCAAAAGATGTCAAGGGTCCGAAAAGTGCGACCACATCCATAATAGCCAGGAAATCCTTAGGATATGTAGATATGTCGGGAGTGGTGGGAAGTTAACGCATTGTTCCAATTGAATCAAGGAGCCGAGGCACCTGGGGTACCAAGGAGGCAAGTGAAGGGCAAAGCAAGTTAATTACCGGGTCTATGGATACTAGAATCTGGGGCTCCTCAGTAGGCACTACAGGAGGTGGCTGATCCTCCACATTATGGTCATTTGCTGGCTGATCATCGGCTGGGTCCTGGAGTGAGAGATGAGGAGTACCAGGCATAGTCTTCCATTTCTCTACGATAAAAGTAGTCTCGAGATCTTGACGGCGCTCTAATCAGGGCTCAACAGGAAAACCAAGGTGCTCCAACACCCCGGATGAAGAACCCTGGGAAATGGGGAGGGTACGGACTCAACCCCATCAAAGGTTCTCAGGTGGACTCGTTCCTAAGTGGAACAAGGAGGTCATGATAAGCTCAACAAGGCTGAACCAAAAACCCTCGGAGATACAATAAAGGGCCTCCATAATGGCTCATCTTCTATGTACCAGATGCTAGAGTGGAAATAGGTTGGACCGCAATACGTGGTCAATAAGAAACATACTTGGAGAAGCTACCTCCTAAATAGGATGGAACCCCACTGGTCGTATCCCCGGATAACAGTGTCCCATCTCCGAGGCGAAGGATGTACACCGTCTATATTTAGCCGAGCCGAAAGGACAAACTAAGATTTTGAATACCGCAATATCAGGTCCGGTTGTCCCCTCAAGCCATCAACAGAGAAGTGTACACAAAGGTGCTAGGACCGGGTCTCGCTGATGTCATAGTCCTGATAGAACTCGAACTATCACCCGGGGTAGAAAACCAAGGTGAGTCATAAAGGTCTGTGGAGTACCAAAGGTAATAAGTCGCATCGAGTCTATGAGCTCGAAGGGCTACAAAAAGCAAATATGTCAAAAGATCTCATCGTGCGGTGTCCTTGCTACTATAGTCCACATCATTGAATGTGGCCACGATGTGGTAGGCCTTCTGTGGATGAGAGAGCAAGGGACAGTCTCGAGTGGATCGCTGTGGCCGGGCCTCGAGGTGGTGATGAAGGAGGCTCCTCCTGTGGCTACTTAACTCCGATTACTCACCGGCGAAGTTTAAAGTCTCTTTAAAGGGGCCCTCCCAGATGGCCTGGGTGTGGAGAGATGGAGGAGCAGCCCAACCCGTGTGTCGTGACCGAGCGGAGGCAGGAGGAATTCAGGCAGTGACAGCGCAGCGCAGCCGACTGAGGAGCAAGATGCCCGGGCCAAGCTGGGAGGAGGCGGCTGGCAACAAATGCACTGGGCCGGCCAGCCAGGAGGAGGCGTCGCTGCATGGCAATGTGAGGTGAGAGTGGTCTCACACTGGGCCCTAAAGGAAGAATCGCCTATCATGGCCCGCCATAGCCGACTAGGAGAGTGGGGGAAGAAGAATGGAGGAGAAAGGGATTTCTGTAGGTAGGATTTCTCTCTAGAGAAAGGATTTCTAGAGAAACTTTCAGAAATGGTCTTCAAAAGAAATAATGGAGGTTAGGATACGATAGGTTCAGTGGAAGGTGAAAGGTTTTCAGGTGAATTTAATGTCCATAAATGGGCACTAAAAAAACCAGTGGTTCAAAATTTTTTGGAATAATAAATTTACCGTCGCAAGAATCGGTTGTTGCCGGAGCATGAACATGCAGGAAACTAAGAGTCAGAGATTAGAAAATTTCACAATGGTCATAAAATCATGAAGATCGCGGAAATTTCACAGTTGGTCAGTGAAAATTTCCCCGCTTAACTCGCAACTTCAGCTTCCCAAATCAGCTACGCCTGCAAAACAGAACACCAAGAATTATGAATATGAGCATAGGAAAGTGAAAAACTACAATAAAAACTAAGCTAAGACTAGGAATAGCATGAAAGAAAAAATATGAAAAATTGGAAATAAATTAAACAAGAATCTAAAAGTATATGGAGGGCTGAGTCTCTAGAGACCAAGCCCACTAAGGTGGTTCTTTCAGAGGGGAGCCCTCCTGTCCACGTGAATGGGCCGATAAGGCTTGAACCTCTAGCCATTGACTTTGAATTTTCTGTTGTCCTTGGAATTTAGCAAGTCCACTACTCCATTTGGATAAACTTGATGGATGATGAATGGACAGGTCCATCTTGACTTGAGCTTGCCTGTGTAAAAGGTGGATTCTCGAGTCATAAAGAAGACTGGTTTCCTCGTTTGAAATTTTTTGCGTGCTATCAGCTGATCATTCCATTTCTTTAATTTGTTCTTTGCAATCTTCGAGTCTGTAAGAGGTATTATTTCGCACTCTTCCAAATTTCATCGATGTCAAGGAACCTTTGAGGCCTAGCCTTCCCAAGTCCAAAGTTCAATCCTTTGATTGCCCACCATGCCTCAGATTCAACTTCAACCTGAAGGTGACATGTCTCGCCATAAACTAAAGCGATGGGGAGACATTCTAATAAATTGTCTCAAGGTTGTTCTATATGCTCACAAAGGAATCTAGCGCTTTGAGAGACCAATCCCCTTGTGGGGAGTTCACCACTTTCATCAAAATAGTCTTGATTTCTCTGTTGGCGAGCTCAACCTGACCATTAGTCTAAGGATGGTAAGGGGTAGCCACTTTTTTCTTTGCACCTTATTTAGCTAGGAGGTTTTCAAAAGGCTTGTTGCAAAAGTGTGAACCTCCATTACTAATTATGGCCTTTGGAACCCCAAATCTGGAAAAGATGTTTTCCTTCAAGAACTTCAATACCACCCTATGGTCTGCTACTCTGCATGGAACTACTTCAACCCACTTAGACACATAGTCAACCCCCACCAATATGTATACATATCCAAAAGAAGCAGGAAATGGCCCCATGAAATCAATGCCCCAAACATCGAATAAATCAACCACTAAAATCATTTAAAGGCATCATATGTCACAAGAGATCTTCCCTGGGCCTGCATTTATCGCATCCACGACATATGTCATGGGCATCCTCAAGAGAGAAGGCCAATAAAAAACCCCGATCGAGCACTTTCACGGTACTGGAAGCAAAGTGACCTCCACAGGCACTCTCATGACAGTGATTGAGAATTCCTTGCTGCTCTTCTTCGGGCACACACCTTCTAATAATTTGATCAATGCAATATTTGAACAAGAGAGGTTCCTCCCAATAATAGGAATGAATCTTCGCAAAGAAAAACTTCTTGTCCTATGCCTTCCAATCAACTCCTGGGATTTCTCTCTGCCAAGAAATGGCAATGTGAGCATACCATGGGGCACTTTCCACTACCACTAGAGACTCAGAAACTCATCATCGATCGTGGAGGATCACAGTCTTGCCGGGCTATGGTTAGTCTTGAGAGATGGTCTGCAACCACATTCTCCTCTATAGGTTGAATTCTTGGAGTAGAAGGACCCATATAATAAGTCTAGCCTTTGCATCTTGCTTAGTGAGGAGGCACTTTAAAGCTGAATGATCTGTAAAGATAATGATGTCCGATCCCACCAAGTATGCACGAAATTTATCCAAGGCATAGACTATTACTGCCAGCAACTCTTTCTCTATGGTAGTGTAGTTCCTCTGTGCCTCATTCAAAGTTTTTCTTGCATAGTAGACCACGTAAGGTTTCCCATCTTCTCTTTGTCCAAGAACTGCTCCGATAACGAGATCACTAGATCACACATAACTTCAAACGGAACGCGCTTTAGGTGCCCTAACTACGGTGCAATGGTTGGTGATTGAGCCCTCAAAGCCCTTCGTAATTCCATCCCAAAGAAAATTTATCATCCTTTTCCAACAGCTTCAGAGGGCTTTGTAATCTCGAAAGTCCCTTTCGATGAACCCTCGTGAAAAGTCAGATGTCAAAGGAATCAGTTCACATCTTTCACATTTGTCGAGAAGGAAGTTTGGAAATAAGTTAAATTTTTGCCTCATACCTCAATTTATCGATATGACATGTCCCAACACCATTCCTCGATTTACCAGGAATGACACTTTTCCCATTTAGCACTAAATTTTCTCAATGCACCTACAGTGATGGCCAAGGTTTTCTAGGCATTCTTCAAACTATCCCGCATACAAAGGATGTCATCCATGGTGACTCATAATGCGATGTACCATATCAACAAAATATCAGCATGCATCTCCTCGAAAATGTGGTAGGGTACTGCATGCACCAAAGGGCATTCTTCTATAAGCATAAACCCAAATGGACAAGTGAAAGAGTCTTCTCGTCTCTCTTCTAAGATCTCTATCCGAAGTAGCCCGAATAAATCCATCCAAAAAAGAGAACGGGTTCCCTAAAATTCCTCAAGGAGTCGATCAATGAAGGGCAAGTATGATCTTTCCTTGTAACTTCATTCAACCTCCTATAATCACGCATACCCTCCAACCTTGTGCAAAGTGCAGGGCACTCTTCTCCTTTTTCATCGCACAATGAATACCCTGCATTTTTTAGCACAACTTGAGTTAGACTCAACCCAAAAAGCTATTAGGATATGGGGTAAATAGGATGCTCTGGCCAGGTGCAACTCGAGAACTTCTACCCAAACCACTTCTCGTGACAATGCAGGATTCAATCTCCTACGCTATCTTACTCGTTTTGCTTCCTCTTCATAAATGTCATTGGTGCAAACCAAGGGTCGATCCTTTAAATCAGAGATTTTCCACCCAATGTACCGCTTGTTTCCCGAGACATCCATCGACTGTTCTCGTGGCTACTGAAAGTGCTGAAGAGATTAACTCCGGGCATCGTCCTCCCCTTCTAAATATGCATATTTCAATTCCACAGGTAGAGGCTTGAGGTCCAACTTCTGAGGCTCAATGGTTTTTTCTTCAGTTAGCAGGGGCAGAATTTCTTCCTTTTTTCTCCATGGCCCATGTATAACACACAACTCTTGGGTTTCCTGTAGTTCTTCATGAAAATATACTAGCTCCTCAATTAGCACATCTTGTAACTACTACTGCTCAGCTTGTTCCTCCAGAATAGTGTCAATCAAGCATACTTCTTCTGGACCTTTTTCCACTACATGCATATGCTTTTTGCTCAAGTGGAAAATGTTGAGTTCCAAAGTCATATTTCCAAATGTAAGTTTCATAACTCCATTTCGGCAGTTGATAATCGCATTGGAGGTGGCCAAGAATGGTCTTCCAAGATTACGTCTGGCAAGCGTCCCACTACCATCGGTTCTCGTCAATAAATAAAATCTACAAGAGAAGTAATCTGGTCCACTCAGATCAAAAACATCCTCAACAATCCCTTTCGAATTTTTACGGACCTATCCGCTAGGGACATCGTGGAGTTAGTACTTTAACCTCCCAAACCTAGATGTCTGCACACCGAATATGCAAAGAGTTGACACTGCTCCCAAGTCTAATAAGCCTTCTCCACACAAGTCCCAACATGTTCACCGAGATGGTTGGCCACCGGCTCAGACTTCACCTGTGGTTTTGCATCGAATAATGGAACTAACTTGTTCTGTCATGAAGGCCTTCTTGTCAACATTCAAACCCTCTTTCACTATGCACAAAGTCCTTTAAGAATTCGGGCATATGTAGAACTTGTTTTAATCATGTCTAACAAAGGATGTCGACACCCGGCCTCAAGACTTCAAGAATTTCCCCCAGCCCTGGTCGATAGCCTTCTTTCTTGCCTTTAAAGGTTTCGAGGAAAAGGTAGGGGTGTAGCTGGGCATCGGGGGTCGTGGGTGGTTTGTATCAATTCAAAGCATCGTTTGTTTAGCTATCATATCCTGGCAATAAGGAACTGACAACGCCTCCTCAAGTGCTCAAAGATCGACAAACGAAGCAAGGTCGGTCAAGCACGTGTGTCTTTAGCCACGCTGCACCTCATGTTGATTTCTCATTTCTAGCTCCTCCAACCTTCTCGCTAAGGTGGATAGCTTTGCCTTCATTTCCATGTCCTCTATGAGGGAGTACATGCCTCCCCTCGAGCTAGTTATAGGCCTCATTCTCTCAACTTCTCTTGGGTTAGGTTCATCTCAAGCTTTGGATGTATTTGCCACATAGTTCAGGAAGTCCATGGCTTCTTCTAGATTCTTGCTTACAGTCTCTCTCACACATCAAGCTTCCAACAATTGTTTCACGGCGGACAATTCCAGATCATAAAATGGTCGACCAGCAACCATGTAACAAACCATGATGAGGACAAGCATTGAGGGTTTCCAAGTATCTTTCCCAGCATTGGTAGAACTTTTCATTTTCGTGGACTGCGAAGTGTACTAAGTTCTTTTAATCGCTGGTTCCTGCGGTGTAGAAAATTTATTTTTAGAACTCAACCCCGTATCTCTAGCCCACTTTGAATGGTCCTTAGCCTTAGAGTCGATCCAAATTGCTTTATCCTTTAAAGTGCTGGGGAGGAAAAAATTCCATCCTCATTAAGAAGTCCACATTGGTAGCATCCTTCAAGGTGTTAAAGACTTCCTTAAAGTCCCTGATATGCGCATATGGTTCTCACTTCCATACCATGGAAGGTGGGGAGTAAAGGTAATGTGGTCTCACAATCATGTCCCCTCAGTGGGAGGCACAATGCATGAGGGTGCACCTACTGCAGGGTGTGGCGATCCCTTTATGACCTATATGCATTAAGGTCTCTTAGCTTTGTCAGGCTTTGTTGTTCCTCAGTGGGGCTCCATTCGTCACCGTCTGTGTTCAATTCACACTCCCTTGTTCCCGTGGAATACCGGTTCTCACTAACCTACCCGTCAGATTCCTCATCCCAATCGAACATAAACCCTACATGAAACACGAAGCACACCAACAAGAAACAAAACAAAGCTACCAACAAGGGGTTATTGTTAGCTAAAAGAAAAATGTATATGGACAGTAAAACTAATGGAATTAACCTAGTAATTAAATGTAAGAAAGAATGAAGTTTTGAAAAATCTACCAAAGATTTGTGATGATTATCATAAGTGTTCAACATTTCATCTGCACTTAGGCACCATCCCCTGCAATGGCGCTTACTTGATTCGAGAGTGGTGCAGTGGTGGTCCGTAATCAACAAAATTTATACTCTAATAATTTCTACCGTCAGAGCATGGCTACCGTAGTATAGTGGCTGTAGGGTCTAACATGGTGGATGGGTTTTCTTCAAGACAAATGACTTATGGGCTAAGTCCAAAATGATGAATTTATTTCGGGATTTTGCTGTGGTTCGTAAAAACAATGGGTTTGATGGTCGAAACTCCAAAATAAAACGGTGTAAAAATATAGAAGAAATCTCCTAAGTATCGTGCTACCGGGTCTTCGAGTCTCTGAGGTAACTCCAGAGGTTCTCGGCCTTTTCTCATGGGGGCAGGAGGATGACCTATAGTCACTCGAATCGAATCTTCATTTAGCTATAAAAACTGGACTCCAAAATAATTTTCCTTTGAAGATGGTATTTATTGAGCATTCATGGTCTCAGACAATGAAAGCCTATCTCCTTGACCCACCTTACAGTAACTAATAAATGGAAACTAATGAATCTTAGTGGATCTGACAATAAGCATCCACTGAACCCTAAAAGATTACCAAGTATTGGTCATTCAAGATGCATCTAAGGGATTTGAACCTGAGGTTGGATGGAAACACACAAATGACAATAAATACCTGCGTTGAAGCTGTGAGAAATCTCATAACCCTAGGAGTCCTCCTCCAATAACCTTCCTCTTCAAGGATGAAAGAGGGGGCAAACAGCATGTGTTTCAAAGCTCACCATCCCCTCGAATGGCTGTATCCCCAGGGGTGATCGACAGTGAGAAAATGAGAGAACTATGATCGCCTGAATTCACGCCAAAAATTTATTAATCATCAAGATATTTAGGTTACGCAAATATGTTTATACGCCCCAACCATGCAAAATTACAAAAATATATAAATCTCACCCACCATTACATGAAGGGCAATTTAGGAAATGACAAAATCGCTCAACAAAGTCAAACCGAGATAAAAGTGGGACAAATTCGTAGCACCGCAAACTCCCATGGTCATAAATTTTCTTCTTCTCTCGCTTCGCTCCTCTTTTTCTCACCCTAAACCGGCAGCCTCGAATTCAACTTGACTTCTTCTAAAAGTGGAGCCGACTTTAATCAATCTTCGGGCATGAATAGTTTGGTGAAACTGGAGCAAAATTTGCCATACAAAATATGATTAGTAGTAAAGCTAGGACCTCAATATACCAAACTGAAAGAATTAGGCGACACACACAAAAAAGTGTTTCAAACCTCGTGACATTAAGTGGTATTAAATAACACTATTCGTAGTAATCAACAAAGTTGAAAACGTGAAATTTTCTAGACATCTTAGATAATGAAATGCATACACCGCTGATTCGCTCTCAAAATCTAGTTGGCCAAGACGAATTTCCTCTAAACGGATGGTCGATTTTTCACGAATTTCAGTGGCAAAGGAGCCCAATGAGCCGGTGGACATATGGAATGATGCATGCATGTTATGTATGCACATGGCATGATGCATGCATGCATGCTATAGGACACATGGTACGTATGGATGCATGCCATGTAGATTCGTCTACTTCCTGTGAAAAACAAACCTCGTGGGAGGAAAGAAAGAAAAGAAAGGAGAGAAAGAAAGGGAGGAAGGGAAGATCCGACATCTTCTTTCTCCTCGACTTCGGCTATCTACTCTGGGCCGAGTTAGTTAGGCCTAGAGTTAAAGTTGGCTACGATCCAAGAGGTAGAGATTTTGTGACGCCTTAAATCCTGCGGGTCCGCTGACCACCACAACCCGCGGAACGCCATAAATGCCGTGACCGACATTCACGAAAACGGCAGTCTCCTTGTACGGAGCTCTACCTCTAGTACATTACCGCCCTAACACATCCAACGGCAATTACATAGTGGTCCAAATGTGAGAGTAAATAATGGCCACTGCCACATCACTCAACCAATATAACCCAACTATATACAATAGTTTCAAGAGTTAGGAAAATACTCTTATACAAACATATATTAAAATTCAATAATTCTAATACATGTCATACATCATAATACCAAAGCCACAACCCTGTTTCTTCTAACCCGGCCTCAAGAAGAGCCGCCCTCTCGAGCGCCCTATCTGAAAAAAATGTTCCTCGATGTGGGTGAGCTATCGCTCAAGAAATGAATCACCCTAAATGGGTTACTTCACCTAAGTGCATATGCAATGTCTATCGAAAACATACATTCAAGTAAATGCGTTGATCCTACTAATGTCTACCCGATCAACTCATACCTCGAGTCCTCACCGACTCCCCACACTTGCTCGTAGGCCACGTATGAGAAACATTATTTCGTTTCAAAACAAAGATATTTGTTTTATATTTGTGGACAACCCTCTCGATATAAGTAGTAGTGGACCGACTCCGATGTTCTATTTAGTGGACAACCCTCCGAAGCGACATCAATCACAACTCCGACGATTGATATTTTATATGGACTAAATTCCTTCGATAATTATTATTTTTAAATAACCCTCCAAAACCATTCTCCTCTCAAGAATCACCTCCTACACTCACTCCTTATCACTTGGGTGCTCCCAACAAGATATGGAATGCGGTATGGATGCCAATTCCAATACAATTCATATAACACATGCAAATATATATAACATGATATACATTTACATAATTTAATCACACAAACATGTTATGTAATTTCACAATCCATTACACCAAAAATTAGCTCACTGGGCTAATTATCCAACACCGAGCACCGATTTAAATTACTCAATCGAACACAATATTTCAATAAAATTACCAGGAACACTATTCTCAAAAAAATCTCCCAAACTCTGTTACCTGTCATGTCACTCGCCACATTACATTTTCCACACAATTCAAGCTTACTTCCGGCCCATACTATCAACACAAGATTTATTTCATAAATTTATGAAATAAACAATCTAAACAGCCTCACGTCACTGATTGTGTATTCGGGGCTCCATAAATTTCACTAATCATCGATTCACTCAGGAACTCAATCTCTCACTGGCCATTTCCGCCTTATGCATATCACAACACAATCCATGGCATAATTACACACTAATATCTAAATAGTCCGTGAGTAGTCACGACCGGTGAAATTTGGGTTCCATAAATTCAAACAATTCATTCAAAGTTCGGGATTCCATTAAACTTACTGCCTGCCTTAATCCAATAGAAAACATTATAAAACACTTAAATGAAGTGTAAAACCCGCAGAAGGATAAATCCCTTTACTTCCTCATTGAGTTTGTCTAAAACTCCTAAAATCTGAGCCCACGCATAGGCCTGCCGCAGAATAGCTTTCTCTTCTTGTCGGAAGAATTTCGACGGCCTGATTGGCCTGACACTTAGAGAGAAGGCACACCTTCACTTTAAAATCACCATCTCCAAGGTTATCGATCCCTCCCCTGTTTCTGAGCACGTTTCTTTGCTCCTTTTCAATTTGAGAAGAGACACTATTTGTTATTTCGCTTTATTACCATTTAAATAATCCCTAAAATGCCATCTATGTCCCCAAGTTTGGATTTCTTTTCTTGGGGATTATCTGGCACTATCTCTGGCCAAATCACTCATTATATTTACTTATGCAACTTATGGCCCATGATTACATGTTATATGTGACTTCATCACATCAACATCGTTTTACTAAGACCCGATACGCGATGCCCTCAAAACGGTAAAATTCTGATCGTTCAATTCGACGAAATTCTACGGGAGGGGTTTAGATTTCAGTGAGACTCCATTCCAATGGTGAAACTAAGCCAAGCCATTCGAGATCTAGAAAATAAATTTGATTTTGACCTAAATTACGATTTTACCCTTTTTCCAAAATTGGAATTTTCTGCCCATAATCTCTCCTCTCAAAAGGAATTTCATTCCGAAATTGACAATCACATCACCACATGCATATGCAACGCACTCTAACATGCATGTAAACTCATCATTTAATTGCTTAAATGACTAATCACTTGGCCTCATCCCTAAACAAGAAGGGGATATGTGGCCCGTGATCGCGGTCCTCGCTCTCCCACGTGACTCCTCCACCACAAGGCGCGATGCTTTGACCCTCTACTACCACGATTCATACAAAACCCGATCACTACTTTGTCCAAAGTACACACCCTGCTTCCTCGAAGGTTCCATCGTTGTCGACCTCAACTCGTCCCCTAACCACTACATTTAGAAATGGATTCGGCGTATACCCGGAGTACGGAGATGTGAAACACCCTCAGGACACCGACATGTCACAGAGTCAACCCAAGACGCCACGCGTTTTTCCTTACTCGAGCATTCAGAAAGGCCCAATGAACCTCACGATAATTTCCCCGCTTACCGAACCTGGCCTCCCTCACCTTCCTTTAGGGCATCACCTTCTCAAGAAGACGTGATCCCCAACCTCGAACTCTAAGGGTCGACGCCGCACATAAGCATAAGATGTTCCTCGCCGGCCGAGCCATGAGAAGATGTCGTCAGATTGCTCACCTTCTCAGAGGTGTCTCTAATTAGATCAAGACCCGTGATGGAGCTCTCTCCCACGTCGGTCCAACATAATGGTAATCTACATGACCTCCCATACAATGCCTCATATGGTGTCATTTGTATACTCGCTTGATAACAATTGTTATAGGCGAATTCCACTAAGGACAAGTGCTCTTCCCAACTACCCTTATTATCCAGGACGCATGCTCGTAGCATGTCCCTCTAACACCTGTATATAATCCACACAACATGTAACCCCACACAACCCTACTTGCGTGTAAACGACCTTCCCAAGGTCACAATCACTGACAATCCAATGGACCGTCAACCTAGTCCAAGTCATGAATGACATCCATATACCGAGCCCTTGCCGGCTCATGAACACCCAATGCAATTTCCAAAGGGGTATCCAGATCTCGAGTCACTCCTGACTCCCATCACTCAACTCTAAGTCTACGTGACAACCTGACTGTGTGTTTTCATCTCGACCATCCCACTCCTATCACTCAACTCTAAGTCTTCGTGATAACTCGACCGTGTGTTTTCATCTCAGGTCACTCCTGACTCCTATCACTCAACTCTAAGTCTTTGTGATACTTGACCGCGTGTTTTCATCTTGGGCAACATAACTCTTCTACTTCTACACCACAGCCTCCTTACATCCATTAATGTAAATTTCAGATATCTCCACTGCCCTTACACCCACACGTAAATTTTGATAACTCCACTCGGCCCTATTAATCTAATACGTAAATTCGATAACTCCACCTGCCCTGTATAAATTCAATAATGTAAACTTGTGGGATACCCGGCCTGCCAATCCAACATAGAAATTCTGGACACCCTCCCTGTGGGTCTCAAGCACCCGTGACACCTGGGATACCCCTGCCCTACACCCACACAGAAATTCGGATACCTCCCCGTGTCTCTTACACCCACACAGAAATTCGGATATCTCCCAGTCTCTTACACTCCACACGTGACCGGATACTACCGCGGTCTCCTTCAATTCTAACTCCAAGCCACCTTAGGGGATTAATCCACCCCTTTCTTACTTTGGCCCAACACACATTAATTACTCTTCTTCATTTCCTCGATTCGAACCATTAGTCTTCATCGACGTAGTCCCAAAGACCAACTCAACCCGGCCACTCACCAAGAGTGGTGAATGACCATACCGCACCCACACCGGCTCGACGCGATGTTACCAGGGCGCACACAAACGCAATGATGTTTGCTACCGTGACACCCAACTCTTGGTCCACTGATGAGCTTAAAAGTCATCTATTTTCTACCATTTTTCCGATTATTTTACATAAAAACCGATGGAGTATGCGTGAATCGAATAAACTTCACCAAATTTCGCGGCAAAAGAAAGAAATCCCAAAAAGAAAGCGTAAATCGCAATAAAAATGGCGGTAACGTGCGCAGCGGAACTGATATAATGTGGATGAAGTGTGGCAGCAAGAACGAATGCATAAGGATGAAAGGATCAAATGTTGCTAAGCTTCTCGACAAAGAATCAAAACGCCAGACCAGTTACATCGCGGAACTCCTACGCAAATGAATCTTAATTGAAAAACGAAATGAGCTTCAGAGGAAAGAAACTCAAAAAGCCAACCAGAATCAAGAAGAAGAAACAAATGTCGCGAAGATCCGGATGCAAATACATCAACACTACAACAGTAAGCAGTGAATGACATCGCCAGGCGTGAGAAAGCCGTCGCCGGACAACAATTTCACAAAGATGAGGTCGCGACAAAACACCCCCGCTCGTCGCTGGCACTCACCGCGGCGACGTTGAGGTCGCTGCCAACACGTTGTCGCCACAACAATTGTAATCGAATGGAAGTCAATGACAACACCGCACCGTCGCGACATCACCGCAGATAGGACAAGAAGGCCGCTGATGTCGCGAAGTCAGTCGCGACGTGAGTTTCAACAGAAGAGTCGCGACAAGACTGCCGTCACGACACCCGACTTCCTTCACTTAAGATGTCGCAAAACCACACGTAGGCTCCCGCGATTAAAGAATGCAGGCCCTGCACAAGAGCCCCGATGTCGCGACAAGACACCTCACCGGGCCGCCTAAATAAAGTCCAAAAGAAATGCATCAAAATTAGTGGCCCAACTCGTAACCCTATAAATACGGTCATACCAAAAGAAACGCGGTACTTCGCCACTTCGGAAAGAGAGATCTCGAGCGCGCCTGGGGCGCCCTCGTATTTTTTTATTTTTCTCTTTCTTTTCTTTTCTTTCTTTTTGCGCTTTCTTTCCATTTTATTTTAGATTAGATTGTTTGTATTTCGCTCTAATTGATTCTAACGCGAATTTAGAAGGCATTTAATGTGAATGCATTTATATATTTTTAAAACTTATCGTTCAAGCCGTTTCGGAATTCCGCATACCTGATTTAACACCCATTTTCGATGATAAAGGTTTTCTGGACGTAAAAGGAAGCCAATATGGTATAATCGGCACTTAGAACTCACCTATCAATCGAATATCGCTTAAATTATTCCCTTCCCTCGCAAATATTTTATTCATTATGGTCGAACTCGATATTAAATCGACTTGCCGGGTTTTGCTTGTTTCGGAATTGATCCCAATTGTCGCCTGCACTCCATAACCAGGTTGTTTCACCGATTTCCAGAGGCCCTCCTGAGACACAGAAGGCATTCCCGAAAGAAGGAACAACTTCGAAGGTATTTGAACCTCGAGTTATTACTGATCTAATGAGCTTCCAGATGATGCTTTAAAATCAATACATCCCTTTTCACTTGTAACCGAGAATGAGTTGAGTGAAAGCTATTACCTAAGAATGCGTAAGAGTTCACCTAAATTGACAGCAAATTTCGATCCCGCGTTAAAGGATCTAATCAAGTGGC
The DNA here is from genome assembly GCA_016808115.1 of Tetrastigma voinierianum. Lineage (NCBI taxonomy): Eukaryota > Viridiplantae > Streptophyta > Magnoliopsida > Vitales > Vitaceae > Tetrastigma > Tetrastigma voinierianum. The sequence goes on from JAEQBH010000124.1 coordinate 347,111, forward strand.
AGTGTCGCTCTAATTTCGAGGACGAAACCAAAGATAGTGCAAACCTCTGCAATGACTATATTGAAGGAGCTCAGGTTTGCAGTCCATGTTGTGGGTATAAAGTATCGAGAAAGAAAAATGTATCTCTAACAAGGCTACTAGATTTGGGGTAGTTATCTCACCCTCCTGTGTTCGTGAGAGAAAAACAAGCATGTGAGATGATGAATCCGGTGGGGTTTGGGAGAGATCCAATACACATTCTTAATCCTCGACCAGTTTTAAAACTGTAGTTCAAAGCAAAAAAGCTACAGCATGCATCGTAGGAATTGATTCTTCACAATAACATTATTCAATGTTTTCTTTAGAGATAACTGCTCAATCTGCCAACCTTGATATTTTAAAATTTCAATATTCAATCTTATTTTCTATTCATTCATTCTTCTTACACGATTCCCTTTCAAGTTTCAAAGCAAAATCCTACTATCGTATTATCGCCCAAATAAGTGATGGAGCTTAAAGTAGTTGTAGTTGATCGAAAAAATTCGAGATCTCGGATCTTGCTAGGGACCGACTTAAATCCAATTTACTACTTGTTCGACCAGGCACTTTTTGCAAAGATAATCGATCAAAACTACGTAGAAAAATTGGTTTACTCTTTTTATGAAATATCTTTTAATCAACACTATAGCTAAAGAAACCCACACTCAAGTTTAATGGTTTTATTATCTGGTGACTCAGATAATAACTCTTTGGGTAATAAGTCATAAATTTGAATAGGTGTTTTGATCCATAACAATCAATCGATAGTCATCAAGTTTTATGGCGCCGTCACGGACTAGACAATAGTCCTTCGTAGTCAGTTGTCATAAATTGTGATACATCATATGGTCATCCTCCTACCAACAAGTTTTATGGATATACTATCATAGAGGTTTGCGCCTCCATGTCAGGGGGTATGAAGTAGTATTGAGAAAGAAAAATACCCTAACAAGGCTACTAGATTTGTAGTAGTTATCTCACCCTCCGTGCTCGAGAGAAACAGCTAAGGTGAGAGATGATGAACGCAAGTGGTTTCTCTGAGATCCAAATACACTATCTTAACTGACTAGTTTTAAAATCAGGAAGTCTCTTTTAGCAAGTTACGCATGCACTTAGGAATTGATTCTTCACAATAGTTGATTATTCAATGTTTTCTTTGTAGATAATCATTCAATCTTCTAAATTTGATATTTTAAAATTTCAATATTCAATTTATTTATTCATTCATTCTTCTTTACATGATTCTTTTCAAGCTTTCAAAGCAAAAATCCCAATATCAGATATCGTCCAAATAGTATGGAGCTTAAGTAGTTGGGTAGTTGGACTAAAAAATTCTTAGATCTCTCTGATCGATATCTCGACTTAAATCCAATTTACTACTTGTTCAATCGGTAATCATAGTGATAATCGATCAAACCACAGAGAAATGGTTTACTCTTTATGAAATACCTTTAATCAACACCATACTAAAGAAACCCACACTCAAGTTTAATGGTTTTAAATTTGAATAAAATGCTTTGATCCATAATAATCAATTGATGTAGTCAACAAAGTTTTATGGCACCGTTGTTTGGGACTGCATAATACCTTTGGTAATAATGTCGCAAATTTGTGGCTACATCATATGGTCCAAATTTCAACAAGTTTTATATGTTTCATATCGGTGGACTAGACAATACCCTTTGGTAATAGTGTTGCTAAATTTGTATACATCATATGGTCCAAATAACAAGTTTTATGGCGCCGTCGTCGAGGATCAAAAAAAAGAATTTAGTGTATCAATATCCCATGAGTTAAGGAAATGCTAATTGGACATTTAAAAGAAAAGAACAAAATAGTTTTTCAAAGCAAAGGTTATTTTTAGCCACTAACTTTTAAATAAAGGCCATATTGAAAATATTTGTCAGCTCGACTAACTTCTATTAATGTAAGTGTGTTTTTGATTTCAGTGAAAACTTTAATGCATAGAAATGTAACACTTGACCGATTCCAAAGCAGATATCGAATTAGAAAGAACACTCGTAAGCTCGAAAGGCGAAAGTGGTCAAAACTCATCACGGTGTATGAAAGGCCGGTCACCAGACCGGGAAGGCGTGACAACGAGTCAAGAATTCGGTCCTCCAATCACCGATAACGGAGGACTTCTCGAGACCAATTATTTAGATTAATACTCGCGAATCGGATACCGCAGCTTGATGCTAATAATTTCGAATCGGGCCGCAGATCGATTACAATGGTTCAAGAACAATGCCATCGTCATCCCACGTATATGTTCCAAACGAAAGCATCCACGTAAGACCTGCAAATGAGCATCCGGGAAGGTTTCTAATGGCCAACACAAGTGAAGCCGAATCTGGTGAGACTGCAGGTCATAAAATTTCATTTATTCCCATTTTCTCTCGAGAGATACAAGCAGCCACATCGTATGAATCTCTACCATATGGTTCCTCGTTGGATACTGGGAGGAGCTCGTAGGCTTCACTGGGTAGATTCTTCCACCTTCACTCACCTCGAGTAAGGATGTGAGATAATTCGTGTTCCAAAGGGAAGATGAAAGCCTTTACTGCACTCGGGGAAAGATTTGTGTTGTCAGCCAAGAGGTGTCCAATGCAATGGATGCATCAAGACCCAGATGGACATGTTGTATCACGCCTCGAATGATACATCTATGGCATTACTGATGCCTTTCAGCGTCGCTGAGCATTCAAACGTGAAATCGCTGGAAGAGGCAAGAGATCTCGACGAGGGACTGGTTAATGCACATGAAAGCTCCTAACAGTTTAAGAGTAATCGCGGTAGGAGAGGAGCTTCGCTTGAGTCGAGCAAGATGCGATACCATGGAAGCAAAGCTAGATGCTACAGTATCATGCATTAACGGATGCCAAGAGATAAGATGCACACCGTTCAGCGAACAGAGCAATGAGGAACTATTGAGAAAGTGTCAAGGTACCCACCGAAGAATCGTTTTACGATGTCGAGGAGGTTGCTACTGGGAGAGCCACAGTTATCACTTCAACCAAACTTAACCCGCCAAAGACACTATCATCCAAAGACCGAGGAACCGTGGGTGTACTTTCAGATGCAGTGGTGGAGGGGCCTCACAAGGCCAAAGGCATGAACAGCATCCTCAGCAAGGATATCAACAGCCACTAAGGTTCCAACAAAGAAGAAGAAGGAGGAGGAAGCGTAAATGAATATCGTGGTCGAGGAGAGCTCCACCATTCAAGATCAATCACGCGTAATTCACTGGGGGACAATAAGAAGCCGTAAACCTCCATGAACAAAGCTCACACCAGCCTTAAAATGCCAATTCTCACCTTTCGAAGACCACTCAATGCCCTCAAGAACTCCCGAGACACGATAGGCAACCGGCTCCTAAAACCCGCAAACGATGAAAGATGCCTTCTGAAGGACACTAAGAAGAATCCAAAAGACCAGATATCGCACGTAAGGGAGACTGAGAAGATCAAAAGACAGAGCAAATCAAAGAAAGAAGAAGGCCTATAAATCAATAAACATCGTGGAAGGAAAAAGAAAGAAAAGGAACACTGGTCTGAGAAGAAGTAAAAGCAAGACGAAGAACAAGAATAATCAACCTGCAGTCCCATTTCCACAGAGGCTACAGAAATCAAAAATAGAGGAACTGTTTGCAAGGTTCTTAAAGACCTTCGTGGTCGGAAATCACAAGATGCCTTCTCACGTATGGTTAATGATGCCACTTTATGCAAAATTTTAAAGACACCGAGCAAAAAGAGGTGCCATGATCGCTGTCGAAGAAGGAATTGTGAATTCGATCGTGCAACTGGCAAATACGTGATCGCTATAGGCTTACTTAAAAGACGCAGCATCCAGCGAGCCACTTCCATTCCCCGCACCATCGAGAGTCGCGGTTCCGTAAAGCCTCAGGACTCAAAGCCATGGGCCTCCAACGCCTTATTCTCGTTGCTGCCAGCGGCCTGGGGGAGATTGATCCCACCACTGGCTACCCTCCAAATGGCGTATAGAACCCCGTGCAAACCTCGAAGGAATCATAGAAGATGTGCTGTCAAGTGCGGAAATTTTATTTTCCAATGACTTCATCAGCACCCAGATACTGAGGAAGATCCGCCAAGTCCCTCCCCGTTTGCCGTGGAAGGCCATTCTGAAGCAACCGGGAGCAGCTCTAATTTATTCATGCGTATACTCACGCCGAGTCGAGGAAGCAGACACTGACTCAATTACTTCCTGTTTGAAGAATTTGGGGATATGTAAAGGGATTTATATCAAGTTATGAGGAAGATGTATATGTCAACAACTCGATTTTTACTATGATTGTACTCCACCCAACTTTCAATCAATGAAAGTTTTATGACTTAAATTTCCAAAAGATCCTCGAAGGTTTTGATTCGCATTTTTGCACATCAATTTACATTCGACCGAAAAGGTGATGAGTCTTCAACAAATGATAAAACAAAGAGACAAAATAAAGAAAGTGAATTTTATCAAGAAACCAAGAAAGAAGTATTAGTTTTAAAAAGAGTTGCCAATTCATTTAAAGTATAAAGCCATCTGAGCCGCCAAAGAACAAACCAAGAATAATTTCCTACGCACTTGATGCCGAGGAACGTATGGTTTGCCGGAAATTCTTAAGGAAGCATAAAGAGTCTATAAAGACGGGGGTTCCATTCTAAGATTTGGGAAAGGTATCACCCATCAATATGTATGCACAAAATACTTAGAAGAGAGTGCAAAGCACTCAATCAAGAACATCAAAGGATCGTAATCCATCATGAAGGAGGTAGTCGAAGGAAAGTGCTCTCAAATGGTTAAATGTCGGTTTTATATGTACTTCGCATACCCTCAGTTAGCCCATCTATAGTTCCAAAGAAAGGTGATTTCATCAGAATCCCAAAGAATGAGCGTAAATGAATTGATTCCAACAAGAACAAAGGATGTGATGGAGAATATGCATTGATTACGTGAAGCTGAACACAAGAACCAGTGAAAGATCATTTTCCCTTACCTTCACATCGATCGATACAGATGCAAGCGCAAGATATCAACATCATTTTGCTTTCCTGATGGATATTCAGCTACAACCGCATCGCAATTACACCCGAGGACCAAGAAAAGACTACATTTACATGCCCCGCGCCTGGCCGCATGACGCCATCCACCATGAGAATCTCTAGATCTCCTAACTCGTAATCCCGACCATCGTCAACTCTCACCCGATATTCCAGGGAAGAACATCTATACCCTGCTTCTCTAAAGGCCTTAACCTCTAAGCCCAAATCCAAACGGTCGTGTATGACAACCTTACTATGGTCCCACCATCGAACATAACCCGATGGCTATCAACTCATCCATGCCGCTACGACATCAACAACCAATATGTCTACCAATCTTAAGGTCCACCACGCTCCGTCGAGCAACTCCGACCGTCCCCCGACCTCGACCCACACTCGAATCTCTAGCCTATCCGCGGCTGTCGGGCGCTCAGATAGCACTCGAACCGGAACGTTCCTCCCCGACCGCACTGTGGTGTGGAGGAATGAACCGCATACTCTCGTTCTACGCCTAACTGACTACGCCGGTCCCAAAGTCCCGATCCCCGTCTACGACAATCCCGCTTCACATGCCCAATCCGGCCTGTCCTCAAACCTCGTGTGAAGCGTAAGTCTTCCGCCTCTTCCCAAATAAGAATGCCGATCCTCCTCTCACAATTAACACCCGTGATCCCGAGTGTTCCGAAAGCATCCTCGATCTCTCTCTCTATGGTCGTGGCCATCCTAACCACGTGGAGTCCATGTCCCGTAGCAAAGTCCTACGATCCGCCTCACCGGATAACTTCAAACCCATTCTCAAATCTCTCAGAATACCCAACCAATCCTGGGGAAGAAACCACGATTCGAAGATTGACATTCGATCTCCCAACTCATCACGGCCAAACTCTCGTCTCATCGACACGCCCGATGCCGACACCACGCAGTCCTTAAAAATCTCACCAAGAAGTTTCAACCGTACTTTACTGAACTTAGCATACGCTGATGGTCTCTCAACAACTCAGAATAATAATCCAAGTGATACTCATGCTCACACTCGACTGAGTATCAAAATGTCATCCTACGAAGACCACGCATTAAACTATCTGATGAGTTGAATACCCTATGATGAGATCCACGAACAGACAATGGCGCATTGTCAATCCAAAGGCATCACCGAACCAGCGCCCATAACCCGCCTTAAATCGCCTTAGGGATATCTGCCTCCTAACCCCTCGCCTGATGGTAATCCGCGAAGTCTATTTCGAGTAGGGACTCGCGCTTCCTCTCAACCGATCAAAACAAACGTCAATCCTGTGAATGGCACGATTCTGATCGTAACCCTCGTGGTTTCAACCTCCGTCTGTAATCACATAGTCAAAGGGTCTTGTCCTTCTTCTTCGCAAATGTGAACCGAGCGCCTACGGTGAAGTGCTCTGGCTCTAATCGAACCTTTGTCCAAAAAGGCCTGTGAATCGGACTCGAGTTCCTCGAGAACTAACTGTGCCATCCTATGTGGAGTCATAGAGATGGGCGAAGTACCAGGGTGTAACTCGATATCGAAGTCTACTACCCTCTATGGAGGCAGTCCAGGCAGCTCATCTGGAAAAACATCCACATAATCGCACACTACTCGAGGTAGATCCAAGTTTGGTCTCTCCTCGTCCTTCTGTGTGGTAAGGCTCAGCTAACCCGCTTAACTGTCTCGACACTCGACTTGTAATCAAATTCGAAATATACTTAGTTGTTTTCAACATGATTAGGTATTTTGTGTGCATAAATTAAAAAAATTTCAGAATTAACTGCTAAAATAGAAAATTTAGAAAAACCTTAAGTTGTACAAATTATAAGGGCAAAAGTGTGATTTGCCAAAAAGGGGTATCAAAGACATGGATTATGAAATTAAAGGCCAAAATACAATTTTAGAAAATTGTAATACAAATAGTTAAAAAGTGAAAGGATAAATGTAATTAAATGAATATAAATTAATTATAAAGAAGGGAGCACCAAAATGCATTTTCGTCCCAAACAAGGTTAAGTGCATGGGGGAGGAGAAGAAGAGGAAGGAGAAGAAGAGGAAGGAGATGAAGAGAAAGGAGAAGATCAAGCCAAGGTAAGGATGCTTGACTTTGTTATGAATTTTGTATGGACATTAGGGATTCTAGCATGATTTTGATACAAGAATTTCGGGTATGATTACAGGTTTCATTTGGACATTAATATGGTTCCCTTCTAAGGTTTTAAGAAACATTCTAACTCTAGATTTAAGGAAATTTTGGTTGAAAAGCCCTAATTGATAAGGGAGCAGAGATTGGAATCCTAAAATCTAAGGTTTTGTAGAATCAGAAATTTGGTAAGGAACCCTAGGATTCTTTTTGAAATTTAAAAGTGCTCAGGAGTCATAGAGAGGGATTTCATGTTAGTTTTCAATAAGGATACATTAGGAGTGATCTTATGAAAGGGGGAGAAAATACCCACTCGGGCATTTTCGGATTAGTACCGTACAACTCGAGCTCAGACTCTACAATTTCTGCCTCGACATTTGGTTAGTTTGCACGGCATAACTTGGAGTTTGTACCCTGACAACTTGTTCTCGCTTTCCCTGCTTCCGACTGGCCAGATTTTGGCCATAACTTCGTTTCATTTCTATCCGATTTGAGGATCTGGGTTTGCCAATTGTAATAGACTTCAAGGAGAACCAAACATATTCAATAGGTATCTCCAAATTCTGCTTCTAGATACTCCAAAATTCACTAAAGTAGGGCTATGCAAGCCCATTTCCTCGCATCTTCGCTTAATCATAGATTAGTCCGAGTTGTTTTGACGTATCCAGTTTCTGTTCGACTGGGTGATTCCAGTTGAATAGAACCCCTAGCAATCTTAGTTTTAAATGAGTACAAAGAGATAGTGCTAAATATAGTTAAGACCCCAGAAAGTCAGTATTTCAACTGTCCCTCGGGTTAAATTCCAGAAATGACTAAATGGTGCCATGAAAAATTGTGTTATAATGGGCTTGATGATTCGACTGATCGATTCCAACCCCGGGTAAAGTAGATTCATAGAAGAATAATAATACATAAATAAGGCATGATTATACACGCATCTTTTACTTACCAAGATATGAAATAATGACCAAGCCAAGAACACATAATATGGCTAAGAATGCCCTATTATAAAATAGTAAGTTATGGAATTCATATAATTATAAAATGCCTAAGACCAAGTATTAAATGACACAAAGACTCTCTGACAGCGACATGATTCTCGATCGTGCTTCTAAGACATTAGTACTTCGCAGATTTCCTCGATTATGCAATCCAAGATTCTCCGATCGTGCTTCTAAGACATTAGTACTTCAGATTTCCCCGATTAGCGCGACGACACTCGATCGTGCTTCGGCACATTAGTACTTGATTCTCCGATTAGTGCGACGGCACTCTCGGGCGCGCTCGCACCCGCCGTGTTACGACACTTCAAGATCGCAAAGTATCTTCTGATACCATGGTGTCGTGTCTTACTCATTTATTATTATCGGGTCTAGGTATTCCCATATAATTATATGATCATAAAATGAATAATGAATAAGCAGGAAATGAAGGTGTATCGCTCGACCGTAATACCACGCCTGCATTTCAATATTATAAGCTCAGAACTCACAGATACCCAACAAATATAAGTCCTATAATACAAGACGCTCCAGTAGTACCCACGGTACTTCCCGTACAGAATCTATTTAGTACCTACGGGTACTTATATATAAGAATAAGCATAAGTAACTGTATAAATCTATGATATGCATGCATGTAATTTCCAATATCTGTTATTGTTATATGCTAAACATGAACTTGTACATGCATGTTATATATGTTTCCCACTAAGCGTAAAGCTTAGCACGGGTTTTTAATCCGTGTAGGTACAGGAGAAGACGTCCGAGTACTCAGATTCTTCAGGCCAACACACGACTAGTTCATCATTGCAGGTTCCGCACTGAACAAGAATTGTAAAATGTATAGTTTTGAACATGCATAGACTCGCATCAGATATGTGTGACACTCAGAACTCCACTACTAAGTGGTAGTTTTATTTCGATTTTTAGCGATGTGGATATATTATAAGACTCGATATACCAATGTCTAATTAAGGTGTAAAGAGTCCCGCATGTTTCGCATCCCGAACTCTGCCTCGATCCGCCATTCCGCCCGCCGGAATCTGGCGTTGACAGACTCAGATACCGTTCCTGGGCAAAATGGGTCATGCTCAGCCTCGAAATACCACATAAGTATCATCCCGTAGGCGAGCAAACCTCCACGCCACAATCAATAACAACCTGTGTCGTCACCTAATCCATCCTCAGATGACATCGAACCTGACATGTCCATGATCCTAAGGCTGGGTCCACTGTGAGTAGAGTCCCCAGATCTCCAAATCTCAACTCCGACATATCATCCCTATTCTCGCCCCTAATCCTTAGGGAGAACTCACATATTAAAGGCTCCTTCTAAGGTCTTAGAGGTCCTGCCCATTTTCACCATACTTCGCCTCAATTTCAGTCGAACGCAGCCATTTATCCTCGGTAGTGTCGAGGTAATCTCCATAGCCCTAACACCTTCGGGACCGTATGAACCAATGGTCTCTGCCACTCATCTGACTTCTCCCCGTGAATGCCTGAGGATGATGCGCCCTAAACCTCCTGAGGCTGCAGATCTCCCCGACTACTTCCGCTACACTAGCCCGTGAGATAGCAAACGTAATCCCACAAAACGCTTAGCAAAAGCTTCATCGGACAACATCGGTGGTCGGGTCAAATGCCAATGGTGCTTGACTCGCACTGTGGACGCCTCCACGCCCTCGCCTCGACTAGCCATCTACTCAAGTCAAATGGCAGTTAAACTCCAATTCAATATCTCTAAGGCTCAAACACAGCCTCGAGACACTATTCATTCACAAAATACAGTTCATACACAGTGTCCTTGCATTCAAATGCAATGCGAAACAATTAATTCACATCTCAAATCAATTTTATCCACAAAAATTTTATTTTCGAAAATTTCATTTTTTTCAAAATTTTGTCCTATTTATTTTACAAAAATTTATCATAATACTACGCAGCTCCAAATCACCCCAAGCACTAAATTTTTTAGTTTTTCATTATTGTTATTTTTATTTTTTTTCATTTCTTTCCAAATTAATCGGAATATATATATATATATATATATATATATATATATATATATATATATATATATATATATATATATATATATATGCCTTTTTTTTTTCTCATTTTCCGTAATACTCAAAAAAAAATTATAAAATTTATTTCTTAATCATTCTTTCCGCCATTAATCGTAAAACCCTAGAAAATTCTATTTTCTTCACCTCATTTTTTTCATTTAAATTTTGACATTTTGTCTAAAAAAATCTCCCAAACCTCTTGATCCAACATAAACCTAGTGTTCAACCTTAAAATTTATTAAAATTTTAGGTTATTAGCCACTAAACCATATAAATTTATTCAAATTCTATTTATTCTCCTTTCTTGCTCCGCTTACACATCAGAAAAACTTCTAAAAATTTTCAAAATTTTCCAACACACATTGTGCTATCCACTGCTACGTAAACCATACACAATACAGATCACACATCATTCATGTTATGCTATTTCACACAACAAATTATCAAATCACACAAAACACACCACATGAATGCAATGTCCTAGTTTTATCCTGGTGATTTCTAGGTAATTCATACCTACTTAACATCAAACCACCCAAGTGATGATGGATACCCAAACCCGAGCTCCCTAGGTATTCGTATACCTAAGCTCTGATACCAAACTGTGACGCCCCAAATCCCGAGGATCCGTTGACTACCCGTCAACCCGCAGAAATGCTTGTAAATGCCGGGTGACCCGACATCTCTCACGAAAATCAGGCAGAGTCTCCTTTGTACGGGGAGCTCTACCCTTAGTACATAACCTGTCCCAACACATCCAACGACCACATAGGGTCCAAATGAGAGTAAATAATGGCTACTTGGGCCCCTGCATCATCACTCAACCAATATATCCCAACTATATACAATAGTTTCAAGAGTTAGGAAAATACTCTTATACAAACATATATTAAAATTCTAGAATTCTAATACATGTCATACATCATAATACCAAAGCCACAACACTCCATTTCTTCTAAATCGATTCTAAGAAGAGCCGTCCCTCTTGAGCCGCCTGCACTGAAAAAAAAAAATGTTCCTCGATGGTGGCGAGCTATCGCCCAAGAAGGGAATCACCCTAATGGGTTACTCCACCCATGCATATGCAATGTCTATCGAAACATACATTCAAGTAAATGCGTGATCCTACTTGAATGTCTATCTGATCATCTCATACCCCGAGTCCTTCACGACTCTCTCTCACACTTGCCTAGCCACGTATGAGAAACATTATTTTTTTCAAAACAAAGATTTGTTTATATTTGTGGATAACCTCCGATATAAGTAGTAATCGACCGATTTTCTATTTGAAGGGATTAACCGATGTATCAATTGGGTTTAATTCCGACGATTGATATTTTATATGTACTCAATCCGATAATTATTATTTTAGTCAACCCTCGAAACCATCTCTCTCAAGAATCACCTCCTACACTAATTCCTATTGTTCTAGTGGTGCCCCACAAGATACTTCGAATCTACGACGCCAATTCCAATAAAATCTATAAACACATGCAAATATATATAAACATGATATACATTTACATAATTTGGTTCCACATAAAATGTTATGTAATTTCACAATCCATTACACCAAAAATTAGCTCACTTGGGCTAATTATCCAACACGAGCAATTCGATTTGAATTACACAACCGAACACATTATTTCACAAAATTTATTTTGTGAACACTATTCTTCTGGGAACTGAAACCCCTGCCATCATGTCATGCGTTCATGGCCACATTACTTTCCACACACCAAGCCATTTTTCGGCCTCATACCATCAACACGTGATTTATTTCTATACCAGGAATAAACACCCAAACAGCCCCTACACGGGGCCACGAACTCGTGTAGCCTGGGCTCCATAAATTTCACCAATCATCGATTCACTTTGTGAACCCGAATTTCACGGTCATTTCCGGCCTTATGCATATCACAACACAATCCATGACATAAATTACACAATTAAGTTACTCCAAACAGTCCGTGAGTGTCACGGATCGTAATTTGGGTTCCATAATTAAATACCCGTCCCAAGTTCGGGATCGATCAAACTACTGCTCAAGGCCCTTCAATCCAACCGGGAACATTATAAAACACTTAAATAAAGTGTAAAACCCAAGTAGGATAAATACCCTACCTCATGGAGTTTGTCGAAAACTCCCAAAACCAGAGCCCACACGTATTCTCGTCACAGAACAACTTTCCCTTCATTCGAAGAATTTCTCGACGGCCGTATCGCTCGATAATTTAGAGAGAAGGCACACCTTCTCACTCTAAAATCACCATCTCCAAGGTTACTGCATCCTCCCCTGTTCCATCACGTTTTTTCATCTTTTTTAATTTGGAGAAGAGACACTATTTGTTATTTTGGCTTTATTATCATTTAAACAATTCCTAAAATGCCATCTATGTCCCCAAGTTTGGATTTTTGACATTGTAAGACTATCTCTACCGGGCCCATTTCCATCATTTCTCTACTTATGCAACTTATGGCCCATGAGCTGCATGTTATATGTGACTTTTTGTCACATCAAATATCAAGCACAAGACCGATACGCGATGCCTCGAAAACGTGTAAATCTGACTGCCTCTGACCCGACGAATTCGACGCAGCCTGGGGATTTGTGAGACGATTCAAACAAGCAACTGCTTTTTTCATCCAAGATCTAGAGAATAAATTTTGGATTTTGACCTAAATTACGATTTTAATTTCTTTTTCCAAAATCTAATTTTCTGCCTTACGATTTTTTTCTACTTTGGTTAATTTCTACTTAAGTATCATGTAGGGTCATGTGTTAGAGTTCCCACCAAGGGTTTTCTGGCCATATGGGAGCGTTTGGCTCAGGGCAATCGTTTCCACCCTAAAGTCGTCCGTCGTGCGGGATCAAGCCACATGTAGAGCCGTGTGGTCGTGTTTCCACCGTAGGCCAGCTCCCCGGGTCGTACCGTCATGTTATCCGCTGGCAATAAGCACATGTGGGGCTGGTTGGTCATGTGGGGCTGGTTGGTCGTGTGGGGCTGTCTGGCTGTGTGGGACCGGTTGGTCGTGTGGGACCGGTTGGCCATGTGGCTCCGTCTGGCCGTGTGGAGCCGTTTGGTACTCTAGAGCCGTGTGAATGTGTTTCCACCTCAGGCCCGATTGGCCGTGGTGGCTTTGTGGAACCATTTGTCGTATCAGGGAACCATTCGTCGTGTGGTCGTGGTTTCCACCTTAGGGTCGTTTGGTCATGTGGGATCGATTGGTCATTTGGTCTTCCTATTAGATGCAGTAGCTGCTAACTACTGTACCAAGGGGAAGTACACCAGCCTGGTCGACCGGGCCGGGTTGTCCGTTGGCAAAGAGCTACCGCCTATTGTACAACTAGAAGTGGTCGACCCATTTAGTGAGTAGCTGCCCTTCAAGACTTTTTCGAGGTCGGTTCTAAGCCCTAAGCCAGGCAACCGTTTTAGGTCGCATTTCATGGCCTAGTCATGGGCCGACGAGGCGTGCTTCGGAGGCCTATTATATATGGATTGATTGAAGTGTCATCCCTTAGTTAAGGGATGACATGATAAATGGCAATATGTATGCCCACATATTGATCGAGATCAAGTGCTCAGGTTCCATCAAGCAAGGGTGATTAAGTGGCATGTTGTTTGCGTATGAACAAGGCCATTACATGGCTTGTTGTAGGCTGGTTGTGGACATGTCGTGTCACCACTAAGCCTAGAGGTTAATGTACGTTGCTACTCGAGTGGTAGTGACTTGTGATGTCAATGTATGCTTGTATTAATATGTTGGCATTGAAGTGTTTGTGTTCCATTACGTGGTGATTAAGTGGCACGTTGTTTGTGTATGAACAAGGCCATCACAGATGGTTTATCAGAGGCTGGGTGTGGACATGTCGTGTCACCACCAAGCCTAGAGGTTAATGTAATGCTGCAACCTCGGAGCGGTAGTGACTCAGATGTCAATGGCGTTTCTGTATTGATATGTTGGCATTAAATGTATAACAATGTATTTGGAATTTGTATGCTTTTGATATGAATGTCCAAATACAAGAAGGATAATTACGCATGAGTAGCATGCGATATAGTTCCTTACTATATATGTAGCATGAAAAGGACAGGCAATGATGATTGCATTGCATTATGCACTAAGACATCGCATGGCATGGGTATGAGTGCAAGGTAAAAATCGACACTGTGTTTGGTGTTCGATGGTGGACTCGGTAACAGGGCACAACGTCCAAAATGAGTCGCATGGTTTTGAAAATGAAAATACGTGTGTTGGGCATAGGAAGGTCGGGGTAGATCCCCCTCAGGGTGAAAGACCCGGCATTCGCGGATAGATATGATCATCGGCGGTGACAGACCGTAAAAATGTTGGAAAGGGCGTGCAATATCCTGTGGTGTAAACCTGGAAATCCGTGGCCCACAAATGCATAAACACACAACTTGGGAAATGCAAGTTGATATTGGGAACCGTCCAATGGATTTGATTTATAAACAAAAGCCATGAAAATGGTCATTGATGGAATATAATGACGATTTTATTTTCGTGACTCAAAAGATATGCATGTGCGAGGAGCCTGAGGACTTGAGACATGGGATAGGGTGAGTCACGTTTCTTATCCATGACATGTAGACATTTGAGTAGAATGTGCATGTTTTTACTTGAACGTGTGGTGTGCCTATCAGACAGGCACTTAGCGGGGAGTACTTTATGTGAATTATTCTTCGCCGGGCTTGCTCACCTGTCGTGGGACCCTTTCAGTGTGGAGTGTACGTGAGAAACGACGTCGACGAGGCCGTGATTATGAAGGAGCTCGACATGTCGCCTAAGAAACTTTTGTAAAGTGTTTTCAGAGTAAAAGAATTGTAATTAAATTTTTTCGACTATCAGAGCAAATAATGTGCATGTAATTGTGGTAAGAGGGTTGTGACGGACTCTACGGGACCGTAATTGTAAATGTCTTATTTTCATATTTTAGATTTAAATATTAATGAATTCGGTCCCAAACACGACGATCGAGGCGGCGCGAGCAACCCTGTTCACGTGTAGTTGGTGCCGGTTCTGCCAAGACTTAGGTGTGCAATGGCTTAAGATATAAAATTCCCGCGGCCGACGGCTGTCAACTTTAACCCTAAAATTAGGGCATCACATATGCAAGACGTTGCAATGTGATCCTGCATTCTTGAAATCCTTTCTATCACGTAGCGACGTGACATCACACGTCGCAACGTGGTCCTATTTTTCTTAACTTTGTTTTTCTCGCTACTGCGGTTCGCTGATCCCCACTTGCTCGCTTTGATTCCAAAGTTTCTAAACCATAAAACGAGAGAAACAAGCATTAAAACCTTGGAAATCACATCAAAAATATGTAGATGATAGGAGATTAATGACAATTAAAATAGGTATGAATTATACCTATCAAATACCCCCAAATTTAAAGGTTTGCTTGTCCTCAAACAAAGGAAAGAATCACACCCAAAAATAAATATGAGTGAGTTAGGCTTTAAGTGAATGCAAATTTGCCTCAATGATTTTGTCAAACTCATACCATGGAGAAAAATCAATGTTATATGAATTTTAAGAAAAAAATTCAACCCCTAAGCTGATTGCTGAGCTATAACTCTACGCTGCAGGTGTATGAGCAATCATTCTCAACTTAGCCAATTGCAACCGGGATATTTTTATGCAAACACGAATGCGTGATGGATCTCTCTACATTAAATGTATTAAGACTCTATAAACTTGTTTTTCATATCTTTGTCCACTAATGTAGACAATACTCAACATCTAGGATCAATAAGTCTTTATTAGGCATGTAATGTATGGCTTGGGTTTAAGGTATGATGAAGGATACTTTTAAGGCTCAAATTTATCCATAGACATGCATTTTTTTTCTTTAAGCTTCATTGAGCTTTCATTACCACTTCACATCACCCCCAAACTTGTTGGTTTCCATATTCCTCTCTAATCACCAACCTCATTTTATTCACATCTCTAACAAACAAGTAAGAGTCAGGCAATGTCCCGATTCCCTTAAGCTTACCTACCCTTAGCGTGCTTGGGCCGCGAACTCCCCATCCCAATTAGCTCTAGGGTACTTGAAGTTGCACACCCCAAGAAACTTACTTGCTTACAGGTAGAAAGGCAATGAAATCAAACATACTCAACCTTGAGTTCAATTTCATTTCATTTCTTTTTCTTGTTTTCTTTTCTCTTTTATTTTTTTCATCACTTCAACCAATCACCCTATCCAACATAGCTCCAAATAATGCATCAACACACATGTTAAGGGAAAATCGGGTTTTTTAATTAAAGGAAAACATATAAGGGTTAAGGAGCTTTTTGGTTCAAAAGGAAAAGGCTTCTTTAGGCTTGAAAAGGGTGACTAGGGATATCATCATGTACGGGATGGCTAGAAAGGCTCAAACGGTCCAAAGATGACCTAAATCACTTCCTATTTCCTGAGATGTCTAGGATTTTGCCTTGAGAGATAATTGAACCAATTCTAAAGTTCTAGAGATCGTAATAATGTGCTCACATAATTCTTCTCTAAGTCTAGCAAAAAGTTCTTAAGAGGGTGACTTGTGCTTTAAAGTGCTCAAAGAATGTAGCTAAACTTACACAACAAAAGGGGTGTATCATGAATTTTTGTGAAAAACACCTTTCAATCAACCCATGGTATTAGAGACTCAATCAGCTTTCATCATTAGCTTTTTTTAATAAACACTCAGCCAAACAAACTTCTATTGCTTTAGCTTTTGAAGTTGGAAAATTGTTAAACAACAAGAATCTCCCTAAACTTAAACCCCGCATTGTCCTCAATTTATAGATATTAAGAGTAAGAATAGAGGAATCCCTTTAATCATCTAGTGTAATCATTGGGGGCATGTTGAGGTGGGCTTAATGAAACTCTCCCAATATGAATAAACTTATCGAATTACCCCACTGGGTATGCCACAGAGTCTAAAGAACTGCATAGGAGAAGGAAGCAGGTTTCCCTAAAAAATTAAAACCAAAATAAAACACTAAAAGAAATTGAAAAACTAAACTAAACAAAAATGAAAAATAAAAGACTATAAAGTAAAAGGCTTGGGTTTCCTCCCAAGAAGCTACTCTATTTTTAGAGTCCAACTAGACTCTTTGGAGAAGTCCAAGAGCTTCGAGTTGGCTTATCATCCGTCATAGCCAATACTCCCTCATCATCCTCATCGTGCACAAGGATGAACTTCTTCACCTCTATAATCTGGGATATAAGCTCAAATGCCAACTCTTTGGTGGATGGAGAGTTGGCCAAAATTTCAAATCCTTCAAGAGGGTCTTCTTAAAGGAACATAGGTGCATGTAATTTTTAATGGGCGTATAAGTTTCTTATCTCATGCACTTCCTCCTTCCTCATTCGTGAAGTGGCATGTTTTATGGAGGGTGAAATTCCACTTTTCCTCACCAAGCAAGGTCATCTCTCGTGTTTGGTATCAATCCACACCGACTTGTTGCAATGGAAGGTATTCCATGGGATGGACATGACGGTCCTCTTCTATGGCCCAAGTCACAAAATCAATGGGGAAATTGAAGTTTTGAACCCCAACCATAAAATTTTCAATTCTTATTCCCGGATTTTTCTCTTCAACTTACATTAGCAACTCTTTCTCAATAGCAGGCTCATTCTCATTTCTCAACCAATGTCAAACCCGAAAGTTCCTCCTCAAAGCTCAAAGTCATCATGTTACACTCCCATATCTCATCATCCTCTGTGTCTCACGGGAATGGTCTTGAAGATATTTTATTCATTTTAAGGGCCAACTGCCTAGTTTGATTTTCCAATTTTTTCAAGATAGCATCCAAGTTCGTAGACTTGGTTTCCATGATGGACATTTGGATGTCTTGAGCGTCCATTTTCTCCCTAGACTCATTTATAAAAGCATTGATATTCTTCTCTAAAAAAAGGTGATATCCTTCATCTAAAAACATTGAGCTTGAATCCTATCAAGTATAAAAATCATGAAGTGGCTCAGATATACTGGGTTCCTATAGAAAAATTGCCTTTATGCAATGAACTCTGACTAGAAAACCCGAGAAAATCTAATTTTCCGAAATGGAAAATGGTAATTTCACAACCGAATTTTATAGATCTCGATGACGAAACGAATCAATCATTGAATCGCCCTCGCCGTAAATCTAGCTACCACGTCGACCACAAATCTCGAGACAATGGTAATTTTAACGCTTTTTTGGAGGCAACGCAGCATAAAGGGTGGACACTCGCACATTTTCGGAAGGCTCACAAAGGTGCCACGGTCGTGTCGAATCAAGAACTGAGCTCAAGTGTGGGACCCATGACATGTGGCAACACATGATTGGAGGGAAATCCAAGGTAGATGGATAAGGTGATAAGGGTAATCCAAGGAACCACTTGGGACCGGACAGTTCAAGCAGTTTCGAAAGCCGACATTTACTCGACTCATCTTCTCCCAACCGGCCAGAGAGAGGGAGGAAAAGGCAAACCGCATTTGAAAAGAGATAGCTTGCAGAGACTCCACCTTCTCTCACTTCCCTACATCTGACCACGCTTTCAAGCTAAGCAAGAGGAAGAGTTCATACTACCAAGAAGGGTTTCAAGATGTAGATCACAAATTGGGAGTTTCTACAAACCCAAGAGGTAGGTCTTCTCCTACTTGGTTACTTTCTACCCTAAGGGTTAGCGGTGGTTGTATTGTCTCTAAGGGGAATGTTCACAGGTTCAACCATAGGAAGCCGCCATAAGCAGGATAAGACGACAACCTGACCTTCAAACTTGTTCAGGAAATAAAGGAAATTTCAGAAGCAGGCCCTTCTGGTAATTGTATCCACATCGCTGAACTTGATGTTAGGGCTTTGAATTTCTAATTTGTCAGACCAAGTTATGGTCTTTACTCCCGAATACCACCGGGCGAGAGGTCACCCGCAGAGGTCACCATGAGGTCGGCTCGTAGAGGTCACCAACAGGTCAAGCCGCAGGCTCGGCCGTAGAGGTCACCCAGAGGTTAGGGCTCTAGAGGTCACCCTATAGGAGGTCACCCTATAGAGGCCACCAGGAGGTCGCCGTAGAGGTCAAGCCGTAGGTCACCAGAGAGGTCAACTCAACCGCAGGTCAGCCGTAGAGGTCACCCTCAACCGCAGGTCACCAAACAGGCCACCACTAAGAGCTCAAGAAGGTCACCAATCGGACAGGTCAGGACACCTCAGCCAAGTCAGGTCAGCCCGAGGTGTTAGACTGAGCTCACCAGTCAAACAGTCACTTTCGCCAAATAAACGCCCGTAAGCCTGCCCGAGTGTGACTACGTATGACCTCCAACTTCCTCGAAGGTCATAACCTTCGTCCAACTCGTTAGTGTTCTGACTCTGGCTGAAAGACCATTGAGTCAAAATCCATTCATATGCTGAGGAGTACAAAAAGTGTCGACCGAGGTGTTGGGACCGAGCTCACCAGTCGCCAACCACGTAGTTCTCGTCGCTGCTTGAGTGTGACTACGTATGATCTCCAACTTTGAAGGTCATAATTTCTTCGTCCGAACTCCGTCAGTGTTCTTAGACTCTGCGGAAGTTTCATCGCAAGATTCTAGCCATGTTCCCTGTGGGGGACAAAGGTGATCATAACGCTCAATTATATGTTTTGTACTCAAGTGTTCGGGCCATTTTTAGTTGTGTCGATGTGTATACCGAATATAACATGACCATTGCATGGAATGTTTGTAGGATACTATATTCTTGTATGCAGAAGGTCGTTTACGGGAGGCCATGAGAGCTATACGGTTTAGTTCCAAAAACTGGGACTCGAAGGATAGAAGATTTTATAATTGGCTTCACATGTACCTCAAGACTGCAGGCGCGTCGTTTGAACCGAAACTAAAGTTTCTAGGTTTTGTCATTGCTTACGTCAGATGGATGACGTAACTAAACTGGTTCATGATTGTGAAGTGTAATGCGAGGTAACCCGAATAGACGGGTTAAGATGGTGACCTTATCAGGTGTTGTCAGGATGTCAAGTGCTCTAAGATGGATCGGTTGGCCTGGTGCATGTACCCCATGCGAGCTTAATTTATGTTATCACATGTGTTAATGAATAACATGTTGATTTGTATAAACTCCGCTAATATATGCATGCATAATATATTAACATGAATTATGGTGAAATGGCATATTGCATTTCATATGCACCGGGAACTCTGTGAGTAATGTGTGAGTGCATGACACGAGTTTTCTGAAAAAAGAACATGGTTGTGAAAGGAATTTCACAGATGAATTTCTGAGAATCTCGGTCAGAGACGGCCCAATGTATCATTTTGTACAGGACCATGACTGCTTTCGAAGGTTCTCCAACACATTCACGGAGGGTAGTCTCATATTTACCGATTCAAGAAGGTATTTTCAAAACACGTTTTGTTTGAAAATGATTACTTCTTCATACATGGTTTAGGCAAGTGTGAGGAAGTCAGTGAGGGCTCGAGACATGGGAATGGGTGGGTCACTTTCTCATCCATGACATATAGACATTTGAGTAGGAATTTCATGTTTTACTTAAATGTGTGGTGCGACCATTGCATGTGCACTTAAAGCGAGTGAACCCGCAGAGACATCACCATCGGGCTTTGCCTACCACGCCGTGGACCCTCCTTTCAAGCATGAGAAGCATGGCGCTCCTTCCCGAGACCATGAGTACGGGGTTAAGGCCGCGTTGTGGCCTTAATAATTACTCTTGTAAAATATATAAGAACAACTAGTTTTAATATAATTTGGCATATAAAGTGTAAAAGAGTTGTACATCAAACTTGTAAATATTATTACAATTGGTTATTTGTAAGAAAATTATACAACAATGGGTCTCCATATACGAGACAAATGGGTGTGATATCGGAGCAACCGATATTCACATGTATTCCGCAGGTTGACGGTGGCCAACGGGACCCCCGGATAGGGGGGCTGCCACACAACAGGCTGTGAGAGCCGCAAAGCGGATTCTCGCATGGCGAATAAGATCTCGTCTTCATCAGATCATAAATCGGGTGCTCAACATCTATAATAAAAAAATACAAAACACAAAACGTGGTACAAAGAATATACAAATGAAAATAAGAAGGGAAACTAAAAAGAAATAAAAGAAAAAACAATGCCAAAAGCACAGTAATTCTCCTGCTATAGTAAGTTGGTAACTAAACTATTACCTTCTCTGACAATAACGCCAAAAACTTGTCATGCACTTTTCGCATTATACAATTCTACTGTAAGTGTACGGGTTAACAAGTAGTAAAGTGGACTCTAGAAGTTCGAATATCGATCCCACAAGGAAGACGTATGTCACTTAACTAACCAAGCATCATGCTAATTGAGTCTTTATTATCTGGGTTTAATTAACTTGGAGAGTGGTGATTGTATTAATTAAACTAAACTACTGATCCAAAGAATCGGATTCAGATTTAAACCATCAAAAGCTAAGTTGAACACACGATTAACCTAATGGAATGTGGTACTAAGGTCAATTGATGGTCCCTAATGCATTTGTTTCCCTTTTTAATACATGAACCATGCTTCATTAGTGTATATTCTTGCCAAAGGGTCAAAGGTGTCACTACAACATAGCGTCACCCTATCTACTAACACCATAAAGGGTCCCAATGGATGATACATTTGGAAGTGATACCAAAGTAGATTAATTGATGATACATTTGGAAGCGAACACTATTAAATTAATATGAATATGGTGCCTTTTAACATCCTCCCTCACGCGTGGTCACATACTGTAAGACCCGAGAAATTCCAATTTCTGGAAAAAGGGCAAAATCGTAATTTCGATTACAAAATTGTTAATTTCGGTTAAAAATCCATAATGGAGTTTTTCAGATCTCGGATGCATGAAACGGATTTCACCGTTGAATCGCTTCGCAAAATCTAGCTAGCACGTAAAATTCAGAGAACTCGAGACGGAAGTCAAGTAATGCCGTATAAGATAGCTTGCCGTGTCGCAAAACGCTGATGCGGTTAAAGTTACATATAACACATACTCATGCCATAAGTGGCATGAGAGAGTAAAGTAATTTAAAACTGACGGCCGAGATAAATACGAATGTCAAAACCGGGAAAAGCATGACATAAAGATCATTTTTGAATTTGCTTAAGTCGGATATCAAGACAAAAGAGATGTACAAAGGTCATCTCTTTCAAATCATAGAAACGGGAGAGAAAATGACATTAAAGAGTCGGATATTACATTTTTAGAGCAGAGTGTCTTCCTTCTGTTTCTCGCACGATCCGACCACGACAATGACAAGAAGGAGAACCGTCTACTGAGAGGGCTTCGCGGTGGCTCGTGATGCAGTGAGTTTCAACTCCGAGATGCGGATTTCTCTCCCTACTTGGGTTTATTCCCTCAAATACTGCAATGTCGGGTTTACCGAGGATGTGAGGATGTTTGATCGGGTCCCAAAACTCGGGACGTAATCGTTGATTTATGGAACCTAAATTTACGCTCGTGGCTGCTCATGGACCGTCGGGGTGTCTAAGGGTGTGATTCATGCCATGGATTGTATCAGGGTTTGTATAAGGTCGGAAATGGTCAGAAATGCGGGTTCACAAAGTGAACCAATGAATTGATGAGTAATGGAACCCAAAACCCTAGGTTTTACTCTGCTCTTAGGAAATGGTGACACGAAAATCTATTTTCGCTGCGAAAATCATGTTTGATCGAGCGATTCAAATCAATTGTTCGTGTTCGATCATTAGCCCAAGTGAGCTAATTTTTATGTATGAATTGATTAATTACATGATATGATTGTGTGATCGATATGTGGATATGTGCATGTGATTAGACCGTACTGAATCATGATACATGTATTCCATACGCACCTAACATCCTAGACCATGAGCAGCGTATTGGCATTTGCTTTCTTAGAGAAAATGGTTCGAGGGTACTAAAAATTATCCGAGGGTATTCCAAATTAAAAATATCAATCGTCTGAGCGCCCAATTGATATTCATCTGGAGGGTAGTCCACAAACAAATAATATATCAATCGCCTGAGCTACTTCAATTGATATATATTCAGTCTGAGGGTCATTCACAAACTAACAAGACAATAATTCTCATACGAGGCTTAGCGAGCGTGAGAGAGTCGTATGACTCGGGACCCAAGCTTCTCACATGCAGACATTCAAAGAGGATCATGCATTTGCTTGAATGTATTTATTTCGGGAACATTGCACTCAAGACTCAGCGAGAAGAAATTTCACTTAAATATGACATTCCACTATCGAGTATTACTCAATTCTGTCGAGGGATATTATTTTACAGTACAGGAGCGCATTGAAACGGCTCCGCCCTAGACCGAGGATTAGAAGAAGCCGAAGCTCGCTTTCGGCCTCGATTTACACATGTATTAGAACTCATAAGTTTGATATATGTCAGATATGAGAAACATATTAACTTCAGAACTATCTATATAATGGATTCATAGCTATATGCATATTCAAGATTGCGAGTAAATAGCCACAGATATCTACGCTGACGTGGGATATATCTGGACATATTGCAATGTCAGGGACAAGATATGCAGCTGTAGTCAGCAGGAGCCCCACAGCCGCAGACTCCGCCCGATTTTCGCGAATGCTCTGCAGAGGCTATCCAGATATCCACGAAAAGATTCCGCGGCCGACTAGATTCAACGACCCCTGAACGGAAGGTCACACATACTTGTTTATGGAGAGTCAAACAAACCAAATAGAGTCCTTCATGGACTTTCAAATAATTAAATGAGGATTCAAATTGCAAAGGGTGGTATTAAATCCCGGACCTTCTACTATATCAAGTTTTAATACTATGTTAAACTACCAACTCACCTCTTAGTTCAAGCTTGTAGATTTAATAAATAATAATATCATGTCTTTTAATACTTGTAAAGTTGGTGGTTGATTAACTCATAAATTATTTGTACTATAATAATAACCATTTATTCTAAAAATATTTAAAACAAAATATATTAAAATATTTTTCTTTTATAACTTTTTGGAAAGAGTTTTTTTTAATTTGTAAGTATTTATAAATAATATTACAACCTAAAAATTTATTTAAAAGAACACCAATTAAACAAGAAATAAGATTATTATTTAAAGAAAAAAGAAGTAAATCACTTTATTCCAAACACAGAATAAAATATATTAAAATATGTTTCTCTATAAGTACGTATATAGAAATTAATTATAAGATTATTATTTAAAAATAATAATAAATCATTTTATTCCAAATTATTGAAACAAAAAATATTAAAATCTCCAAAATTTATTTGGAAAGATTTTTTTTTAGAATTTTTCAAGTAGTTATAAATATTACAACTAAAAAATTATTTCTTAATCAATTGAACAATTAAAGAAGAAATATGATTATTATTTAAAGAAAAATATAATAAATCACTTTATTCCAAAATTATCTAAACAAAATAAATTAAAATAATATTCTCTATAATTACTTATATAGAAATGACCGAGATATAAATTATTTATTATATAGAGAAATTTTACTAGGCTTTTTGATAAAAATGAACTTATTTATTGGATAAATTAAATTTTATTTGAGATATCAAAGAAATTTTTTTATATATTATTTTTGTGATTATACTTTATAAAAAAATCACATGAAAGGTTTCGGTATCTCGCACACACAAACTTTTAAGATATCACACCAAAACTAATCCACATTTAAGTTTATACCACAAAAAGAGTTTACCACAAAACACAACCCATTCCCAAGAACGAACTCGGCACTTTCGACAAGCCAGAGACACCCCATTTGTGCACACACGAGCCCATCAACATTTGTTGGTTTTAGTCCAATTGTTTTTTATATATTTATTATTTACTTTATAATTATGTAAGGCACATGACCAGTTGTCCATACGCTAGCTCATTTCGATAAAACATTCAAATTTTAAAAAGTAGGACATCCACGATGCTGTTTGATAATTATTTTTTTATTTTTTATAATAAAAAATTAGAACAATATATTGGACACCTAAAAATGTTTTTTTGGGTTTTTGTTTGGTGATTTAAAAAACATCTTTCCAGTTCTTTATAATAAAAACGCTAGAAAAATATAGTGGGCACCTAAAAATGTTTAAATTGTGTTTTTGCTTTGTGTTTTAAACATCTTTTTAATAATTTTTATTGTTTTTATTTGTTTTTTGAGTATTATTTTAAAAAAATAATTACAAAATTATTGAATAATTAAAATAAAACATTAAATAAAAAATTATTTTTAAAACATGTTTAAAAAAATGGTTAAATTATGTAAATTTCTAAGCAGATTTTTAATTTATTAAATAGTTTTCGAAAGAATTGTTTTAAAATAGAGTTACCATATAGACCATAAGTTTTTTTTTTTAAATTGAATACTAGACCATAAGTTCTTAAAAAAACATTGTTGTATGTCTTTTTCTTCTAGAAATTTAGCTTTATTCAGTTTTCTTACAAAAACAAAATCGTTTCCAAGATCTTCCAAGATGTTACATCTCCTTTGTCGCACTCACGAGGCAGATTGAGTGGCCACGCACACACCGAAAGCGCGCTTAGCTCCCAACACACCCAAGCTAATCTCTCAGACGAGCAAGGCGACCATAAGCACGCAGCAAAAATTCAATCACAATATAAAACAGAGCTATTGTGACTCGACCAACTCAAGCACCACCTACAGGCCAGAGAGAAATTCCCAATCATTTTATCTACATGTTCGGCGGTTGCTACATTTCCTTTCCTCTTTAAAAAGATTATAGATTTATATTTTGTTTATAGAAAAATTATATATTAACTTGGACTATCTATAATTTAATTATGAAATTACATTTAATAATGATAGTATTAAAATTATTTATCTATAATAGATTCACTAGCCATTCAATGAAAAAAATTTGTTGTTAGTGTTCAATTATGTCTTATAAATTAATTTTTAAAAATTCATATTTTATGTTATTTAAAAAAAAAATAAACGTATGCTATTTTCTTGTATTAAGAAAATATTTAAAAATCATATTCGAAATAAAAATAAAAATTAAGGCTCTGTTTAGTTTTCCTAGAAAGAAAAATAGGAAGAAAATAATTTATTCAATGTTTGGTTGTTCTAAAAAATCCAAAGAAAATCAAATATAGTTAAAAATGACAATTTTAAATTATTCAATCTTTGTAATGAATAAATTAAATAAGTTTAAAACAATTTATCCACTTTAACTCTTTTTTCTTTTTCTTTTTTGCTTTTGCTTTACTTTTTCTTTAATTATAATGTGTTACATTTTATTTTCCTTATATTTCCCTCCATTTTTCCAAAACCGTTTAGCTAAAAATACCAATTATTATCCACTGTACTTTTTGTAAAACAAGAGGGTCCAAAATTTTAAAATCTAACTTAAGAAATAATCTCATTTGTTGCTTTATTATTTTTTGAAAATTTTTAACTCGAAATAGTTACATAATAGCTTCAGTGTCATCTTTTGGGATAATCTCATCAAACATTATTTTTCACAAAGTATGAATATAGAAGAGTCACAAGAAACATTGGTTTATTTCTCATTATCCAACCCAAAAGGAAAACAAGAAAGGGAAAAAATAATAATAAAAAAAGAAAAATGAAAGAAAAAATCGATAAGGAAATTACATATCACTGCCATTTAGAAAATAAAATACGGTAAGAATTCGGGAATATATTATTTAAAAACATATTAGTTAAAAAATAATTTGCCAAAATAAATATATTATCTTAACTAATTAGCCATCATACTATTTAGCAAGCACTATCTTAAATAATAACTCAAATACTACATTAACTTAACAATTATTTAATAATTATATATAATTGGGCTAAAGAACTTACTAAAACAAATTATTTTTTTGCAAGATGCTTATCATGTATTTTCACTATTCATATATTCTATCTTTATATCTCTTTGCCTATTTAAATGCGTAAATTTCATCCATACTATTCCGATCAGAAAAGATAGAACCCATTCCTTCCATACCATCGATATCTTATCTTTATATTTTTACACTAACAGCCTTTTTCTCGAACTATCGCCACGACTCCATACTTTTAGCTCTCTACCTCTATTTTCTCAAACAGGCAGTTTCATCCATACTATTCCCGACAGAAGATAGAATTCATCATTCCTTACATACCATCGATATCTTATCTTTATATTTACACAACAACTTTTCCTCGAACCGCTGACAACGACCCATACTTTTGGGGCTTCTACCTCTATTTTCAAACAAAGAGCTCTTCATCCATACTATTCGAATGTAAGATAAACCCGCCTTCCATACCATTGATATCTTATCTTATATTTTTACACTAACAACTTTTTCTGAACTGTCGACAACGACCCATACTCTTGGGCTTTCTCACTCTATTTTTCAACCCAGAAATTTCATCCATACTATTCCCTAATGTAGCGATAAACTCAAAGATTCCTTTCTATACCATCGAGCATCTTTATCTTATATTTTACACTAACAACTTTTTCTGAACTGTCAACAACAACCCATACTTTTAGTTTCCTACCTCTATTTCCAAACAAGAATTTCATCCATACTATTCCATCAGAAAAGATAAACCCATACATTCCTTCCATACCACCTAGATATCTTATTTATATTTTGCCACCAACAACTTTTTCTGAACTCGGTCGACAACGATCCATTTTTAGCTTCCTACCTCTATTTCCAAACGCGAGTTTTTATCCATACTATCTCGAATGTAAAGATAGAAACTCCAAAGATTCCTTCCATACCATCGATATCTTATCTTATATTTTGACACTAACAACTTTTTTTGAACTGTCGACAATGACCTATACTTTTAGCTTCCTACATTAACAACTGTCTACATAAACGACACCCTCAATAAGAAACCAAACAAGATAAAAAAGAAAAAAAAGGAAAATCAAGCTCAAAAAATTGGGAAGAATCGATGAATTTTTTATCCATTTTCTTTCTCCTCAGCCTCTTATTCTTATCCATGATCTTTCCCTTAGCAACTAGTTGTTGCGCCAAGCTCATAGATGACACCTGCAAGAACGCTTCACACAATGATCCAAATTTCAGTTTCAGGTTCTGTAAGACCTCCCTCCAAGCCGCTCCCAGCAGCCGCTGTGTCAATCTCTGGGGACTCGGGCTGATCGCCGTCAGGTTACTCCGGGATAACGCACTAGACACCCGGTGTTACATCAGACAACTGCTCGGAAAGAAGGGGTTGGACCCAGCTGTATAGATGCGGCTGGAAGATTGTTTGGATATGTACACAGATGGAGTCGATTCTGTGAAACCCCGGAAAAAAAAAATCTAATTTTTCAAAAAGGTCAAATAATAAAATCGCTAAAATGTCATAGGCCCAAAAAATTCCTGATCTCTGACGACTAATGACGTGGGCCGTTAGATCATCGCTGAATCTAAATTAACTTAAGCTTCATCGAACTCTAACATACCCGAATTCTTGCGAATTTTTCACATGAACATCCTACGTGACGGTATTTCATTAAAACTAATGTGAACGACTTTACTAAGCTTAATTAAAACGAATCAACCAAGTTAAATAAATTAATGATAAACAACACTTTAATTCAGCTGACACATGATGTCATAGAGAACACATGTCAAACTTAACAATTAAGCTTAAGTTGTAAATGATAATAAAAAGAAGTTATAATGAAAAAAGAAAGGAAAAAATGAAACTGGTTATAGAAATAATATAGTTATAGAGTGAACTAGTAACTCCTTCTCTCTTCGATCCACAAAATTCCATCCGTCAGAATTTGTCGAGCCAAGAACGGAAGTTCATCTACTTAACGAGAACTACGCGCGGCACCAAAATCTTGATTTCACCAAGATTCAATCGACGAAGCTCGTGGAATCAAAGGCTTTAAGCAGGTTTGGTTCACGCGACTCTGCATTTTCTTTACGTCATATAGGAATCTTCCTACTTCTTGGCTTATTTTCCATTCTGTGTGGCCATTTATTGAAGCTTTAATATTTGCTGCAATGGCCATCGTTATTTCCTGGCATTGCCTTCCAAATTAACGATGCATGAATAAGACTTTGCTTAATTCTATATTTAATGCCTAGCCAAAATGATTTTTGTTGTGTTTTATAATTTGGATTAAGAATCTTCCAATAAATCACTCTATTTGAGAACTTGATACAAGCTTTGAATCACCCAAATCGTAATTCTAACTCAAGGCCCGCTTCTCGAGACTGCCCAAGATGCTCGTCGCCCCGCTTTGGTCGTGAACCTACCGCCCGTGTTTTGACTCCATTTTCGGCTGGGAAAGTGAATTTAGACCTGTCCTAATTCAAGGAACTTTAGCTCTATCTCGATAACTTGATTTTAGTGGCTAATCACCCAAATCGTGACCTATAACTGCCATGTCCGCTGCATCGCACAAACTTTTGTCGTTTGAATTATTTGTCCAGATTTGCTAGAATTGTGGTATATCATTGCTTAAATTAAGTGATATACTTGGTTGAAATTGTGTGGAAGTCAAATTGTGTTCTAACGGGGTTTATCACATGCACAGATTAATAAGGCCATTACATGGTTTATCAGAAAAAGCACAGACATGTCTCACACACCGCCTGTAGGTCGATGGATGTCAATACCTTCTAGTGGTAGTGACTTGTGATGCCAACGTACGCTGCTTGATACGCTGCATGTATTGTATGATTTATTTAGAATTTGTATACTGTCAATATAAATGTCCAAATGACGACATAATTATGGGATGAAGAGGTACGCATTATTAAGGTGAATAATTGAATATGGGCAGATTATCAGCAATGGCATGGATTGTATCATCACGACTAGTACTGTTTCCTCATGACATAGTGTGAGTACATGGTAAAGATTGAAACTGTGTTTAGTGTTGATGGTGGGCTTGTTAACATGGGATGACATCCAAAATGAGTCGCACGATTTTGAGGTTATCGGAGGCTGTCCATGGTCGGAGACTATCCAAGGGCTTTGAATGAAGAGGTTATCGGAGGTTGTCCAAAGGATTTGATTTATAAAAACAAAAAGCCTTTGTTCGATGCTATCTGGGTGAAACACCAATGACAAGTTTTCACATTTTAGATATATATGCACAGGAAATAGCTTATGACTCTATATAGGATAGTAATAGCCACATTTCACCCATGACATGTGCATATCTAGTGTGAACGTGCATGTTTTTACTTGAATGTGTGGATATGCTATCAGACAACAAGACTAAGGCTTAAGCAGAAATTCTCATGAGAATATTTTCATCAAGTATTGCTCACCCCGTCACGACTCTTCAAGTATAGGTAGTTTATAGGGACTCCACGCTCCGATTTATACCGTGATCGCGGGGCTACGCCGATACGCAGACTGACAATACTTTGCAAAATTATTTTATGTAAAAAGAATTGTAATTAAATTTCAATCATCGATAAACAGCTCCGTATGTAATTATTCAGCGCGGCCGATCGGACTCTTACCATCAGAATTAACCTGCTTCATTTTCATATTTTTCGATTTAAATATGAATGAACGGGTCCCTTGCAGCGGACGTATTTGAGGTGGTGCCGAGTAAACTATATGAACAAGGTTTTAATATACGTTCGTATAAGAGTGTTGTAATAAAACTCTTTATGGATTACGTGATATAGTCAGATATTGGGGATATGGACAAGATTGACTATAAAATATTACTACTCGCTGGCACTCCTGGATGGTTATGATTATACTGTTATACAGGTTTTATGTTGGGTAGAGCTTCCTAAACAAATAAGACTCTACTCGATTTTTGTGAAAATATGGATCCCGATAAATGGGACACAATAGTATGGTATCAGGTCACCCGAAATCCACAGGAATTCCGTGGGTTGACGGGTTGTCAATGGGACCCCCAGATTTGGGGTGTCACTGATTCTCTTACACAAGCCATTAGAGAGTATAGGGATGGGAATTATTACCACGTTCACGTGCTTGTTTCTGCCATCATGACTTATTCTACCACTTGTGAAGACTGCTTAAGGAGATTAAAGGGTTACTTGCCATTGACAGCAAATGATGATGCATTTCAGTCATTTATTTCTTCAATATGAATATGCAGAAATGGTCCATGGCTTTGTTTTTTCCATCCTGAAAACAATGCTTTTATTTTTGCATTTAATTAGTGATCAATATTTGATTTTACATTTTCTGGTCTTGAATTTGTGATGGGGCATGGAGTAGGCCCATATCCAGGCCTATACGAGATAGGAATCCCCAGTCTAATAATGATTTTATTAGTTATTTATTTAATCGTACTTTTTAGATTTGTCTGCTAGGGTTTTCTATTGGTGCCTATAAATAGCATATTATGTTATTGTTTTTGGGGACTTTATATGATATTGAAAACTTGATAATTTCATTTTTTTTTATTTTGTTCGCTTTCTTTTATTTTTATTGTTATTTGTAGCCGAGCTACATTAATTTGGTATCAGAGCGTAATTTCGATTCGAGATCAAGTTATTTTTGTTTGTTTCAAGTTCTTGTTTTGTTTCTTTCGAATCGTCTGCTGTCTTCCAAAATTTTTATTAAGTTGTAGAATAAAAAAAATAACCCTAACTATAAAGGAAATGCCTCAAGCCAGTAAGTTGTGAGGAGATATTCATTTATAGATAGAAGATACATTTTATCTGTACAATTACAAATATGGAAACAAATATACAAGGAAAATAAACGTCTACAATTTCGAGAATCACTCGATATCTGGTCATAATAAGAGTGAACTCCGATTGTCCCCACATCCCCAATGTTAGCGTGGTAGAAAGAGGAAAAACACATAACTTAGCACGATCCAATAAAAATTTCAATTTGACCACCCTCAGAAACATCACAACTATAGGCAGTGAGGGACAAAGCTGGGCACACAACCCTGTGAGCAACAAGTTCCTTAACAAAATGATAGTCAATATCAATATGTTTGGAGCGAGGTGAATGGGTTGGAAGCAATGAACATGGCACTATTGTTGTCGCATAAGAGTCTCGAAGGAGAGAGGAGGGTGATATGGAGTTCTTGAACAGGCTGAAGTGTCCATGAGAGTTCCACAACAATGAGGCAAGAGCACTAGCATCGACCTTAGTTAATTAAAAGGCGTAAATCCGTAGTTTTCTTTAGGAGCACACCATGAAATTAAGTTGTGACCAAGATAAACATCAAATCCGGTTGTGGAACGCCAAGTGATAGAATAGTCGGCCCAATCGGTGAGATGAAATCCCACTAAAAAAGGAGTTGATATAGGCTTGCAATCCACCAATTCTGCTCGAGTCAAAAGATCAAGCGCATATTTAGCTTGGCTAAGAAAAAGACCCTTGTCATTTCTAACAACTTCAATCCCCAAAAAATAGTGCAGATCACTAAGATCCTTCATGGAAAATTCTTTGGCTAGCCAATCAATGAGAGAACTCAGCATAGAAAAATTGCTTCATGTTATTACCATATCATCAACATATAAGAGAAGATAAATAACACCATGAGGACTATGATAGACAAAGAGGGAGGAATTAACACGACTAGCAGTAAACCCAATACCAAGAAAAAAATTGGCTAAAACGCTGAAACC